>CM060343.1:35850554-35868054 GCA_030674155.1 Stramonita haemastoma
CTAACCACTAGACTACAGCGGCGGCCAGTAAATAAATGAGGGAGTAGAAATAAATGTGGAGGCAAATACATGGGGGGGGGGGGAGCAAGGAAATGGGGGGCAACAAATAAAGGTGAGGCAGTAAATGAACGGGGGGGACAACAATACCGAAAGCGGGCGAACCGAACCTTGATTCGGGTCAAGGCGCAACCTAGATAATAAGCGGCGGCCAGTAAATGAATGGGGGTAGGAAAATAATAAGGCGGGCAGTAAATGACATAGGGGGGGGGGGGGCGCAACAAATGAAATGGGGGCAGCAAATAAGGGGGCAGCAAATGAACAGGGGCAGCAATAAGGGGGGGGGGAACAAATTTAGGGGGGCAGAAATAAATACAGGGGCAACAATAAGAAAACAGGGGGGCAGCAAATAATTGGGGGTGGGGGGGAATAAATGGAGGGGGGCAGCAAATAATGGCAGCATAGCCTCTTTTCCCTCATGTAACAGCACTAGTTGCTGCCCAAAAAAAAAAAAATAATGAAAATATATCGAACTACTATGATATTACTTCTAATATGCTTAAAGTAAAGGAAAAAAAGTTTCTTAATTTCAGCCCTGTTACTTTTACAGCCAGAAAGCACAGACATGTGAAAGTGAGTGTAACACACTTAAATCTCAAAGAAGGCCCAAGTTTGCTAATAGTAATTTTTTTGGGGGAAAATCAGTTGGAATCATGTGCCAAATGTGTGTTCTCACCACTACATATAAAGCAACGTTTTTATAAATCACATAGAAAATGGAAGCATGCATACAAGAAATATCTGTTGCTGCTCCTCTAAATTAACCTGCAACAATTTCTTTACTTATTGGATGGACAAGTTCACATCTAATGACTAATTTGATTTAAATAAAAATGTTTATCCACAAATTTACACTTGATATTCTAGAGCATGCTTCACTGTGCTTAGAACACAAAAACACATGCAACCTTAAAGAAAAACAAAAATTACATTCTACTGAACCATGGGATTCCAGTTTTCCTTTTCCTGAAGTACTAATCGACTGGAAATCAGCTTATACACAATAAATCGGTTAAATAACAAAAAAAAACCCAATGCATGTAAATAACTATTGACCCTTAAATATTAGGAGAAATGAAGGGGGGGGGGGGACAGAAATGAGGGGAGGGGGCAACAAATATAAAGGGGGAGGAGGTGCAGCAAATAATTGGGGACAGCAAACAATATAGGGGGGTAGCAGCAAATAATTTGGGGGATGGGCGGCAAATAAACCATGGGGGCCAGCATATAAATGGGGGAAGCAAATAAGCAGAAGGGAAGCCAGCAAATATTATATATATATATATATATATATATATATATATATATATATATATATACTATATATATATATATATACATATACATATATATATAATTATATATATATATATACATATATACTATATATATATATATATATATATATATATATATATATATATATATATATGGGGGGGGGGGGGCAAGTAATCAGGGAAGGGAGGCAGCAAATGATTGGGGGGAGGGGATAAATAATTAGGGGGGGCAGCAAATAATTAGGGGGATAGCAGCAAACAATTAGGGGGAGGGGCAGCAAATAATAAGGGGGAGGGGCAGTAAATAATTAGGGGGAGGGGCAGTAGATAATTAGGGGGAGGGGCAGTAAATATTTAGGGGGAGGGGCAGCAGATAAGTGGGTGTGGGAGCAAATACATGAGGGTAGTAAATAATTAAGGGGCAGCAAATAAATCTGGGGGTGTATCAAATAAATGGGGTATATAAAGAAGTTTTTTGGGGGGGCAGCAAATGATTTGGGGCAGTACAAAAATTGAAGGGCAGGATATAAATGGGGGCAGTAAATATATTGTGGTGGGGCAGAAAATAAATGTGGGAGGGGCAGCACATAATGGGAGCTGGAGCATTTTTCTTCATTCAACACACTAATTGCTGTCTTTGTGTTCGAAGACGAAAAAAGAATAAAAAATATATGGGGCTACAATAATGTTATGTCCAATATGCTTAAACTAAAGTTTTAAAAACGTCTCTTAATTTCAACCATGTTACCTTTTCAGCTAGAAAGCACAGCCACTGAACAGTGAGTGCAAACACTTAAGTTTCAAAGAAGGCTGAGTTTGCTAATCCATATCTTTTTTTAGGAAAAAGTCAGTTCTGAAGTCAAAGTGCCAAAGGTGTGTGTTCATCACTAATTAATATATAAAAAAACTTTGTTATAAAATACATGCAAAATGAAAACATTGCATACAACAAGAAATATATTTTGCTGCTCCTCTAAATTAACATGAAACATTTTCTCTGCTTATTGGTATGAACAAGTTCGCATCTAACAATGACTTGATTCAAATAATGTTTATCCAAATATTTTACACTTGGTATTCTAGAACATGCTTCACTGGGCATGGACCACAAAGAATTACATGCAGCCCTAAACCAAAAATGAAACATGCTACTGAACCATGGGGTTCTAATTTATTTTTTCCTGGAAGTACAATCTTTTGGAAAGCAGCTTCGTACACAGTGTATTGGTAAAGGAAACAACAAATAATTCCAATGCATATAAATGACTATTGACCCTTAAATATTAGGAAATAGGATGGGGGAATGGGGGATAGCAGCAATTAAATTGGGGGGGGGGGGGGGGGGGCAGTAAAAAAAACGGGGAGAGGGGAAAGCAAAGAAATTTGGGGGCAGCAAAAGAAGAGGCAGACAAAAATGGGGGGGGATGGGGGGCGGCAGCAAATAATTGGGGACGGCAAATAAATTGGAAAGGAGCAGCAGATAAATTAAGGGGGAGCAGCAAATAAATGAGCAGTAAAAAATCATGGGGGGGGAACACATATTTTATTTGGGGAGCAGCAGAGATAAACGGGGTGGGAGGGGGATATAAATAAGTTGGGGGGCAGCAAATAAATGGGTGAGGGGGAGCAAATACATTGGGGCAGAAAATAAATGGAGGGGGACAGTAAATAACGGCAGCATGACGTATTTTTCCTCAGGTAACAGACACTAGTTGGCGTTTGAGTGCTGAAGAAGAAAAAAACATGAAAATATATCGAACAACAATGACAGTGTTTCCAATATGCGTAAAGAAATGAAAAAAAAAAAACGTTTCTTATTTCAGTTTTGTTACCGTTTACGGCCAGAAAGCACAGACACTCTGAACGGTGAGTGCAAACACTTAAATTTCAAAGAAGGCTAAAATTTGCAAATCGATAATTATTTCTTTTTAAGAAAAAGTCAGTTGAGAAGTCAAGTGCCCAAGGTGTGTGCTCGTCACTAGATATAAAACAAAAAATCGGCTTTGCTATGAAATACAGGGAACATGGAAATATTGCATACTACAAGAACACATTTTGTTGCTCCTCTAAACTAACCTGCAACATTGTCTTTACCTTTTCGGATAGACAAGTTTGCATCTTACAACATATGATACAGGTGACTCGGATCAACTGGCAATGTTCATCCACATAATAAATGTTTACACTTGAAATGCTAGAACATGCTTAACTGGGCTTGGAACACAAACAAGACATGCAGCTCCACAGCAAAACAAAACCAACTCATTGTTCCGGGAGGTACACTCCTTTACAAAGCAGCTTCGTTCACAATATAGTGGTAAATAACAAAAAAGACCCAAGGCACATAATTTATCTGACTATTGACACCTAAATATTTAGAAATAGGATGGGGGGGGGGGGGGGCAACAAATGGGGCAGCGAATAAATGGGGCAGGGGGGCAAAAAAATGGGGGAGGGGGCAGCAAATAAATGGGGGAGGGGGCAGCAAATAAATGGGGGGGGGGGGCAGCAAATAAATGGGGGAGGGGGGCAGCAAATAAATGGGGGAGGGGCAGCAAAAAATGGGGGAGGGGGGCAAAAAAATTTAGGTCAGCTAATAAAGGGGGCAGTAGATACATAGGGGCATCTGCAACTTCAGCTGCAATCGACTTCACCTTCAAACTTGGATGTGCCATTACAAACAATTGTCAAAGAACTTTGCAGAAAGGTCATAGGTCACAACCATGATTTGAGCTATGTTGTTCAGGTTGTGATCAAGAAATGGTACAAATAACACAATTATACCTTACAAATAAGTGTACCAACCTGGTTGTGAAGGTGAACAATAAATCCACTGTTTTGGAACACTTTCCTACAAGTAAACCAACACAACTGCCCCAATAAAGAAGAAATGTGAAGTTCTACTACATAATGAGTCACATTGCGCCGAGATCTTTTTTGTATTGACATGATGATGATTGATAGTTGTGGTGGATGATGCATAAATGATGAATGAATGATGGATAAATGATGAATGAATGATGAATGAATGATGGATGGATGATGGATGGATGAAAGATGAATGGTGGATGAATAATGAATGAATGATGGATGAATGATTGATGACTGAAGGATGAATGATGGATGAATGATGGATGAATGATGGATGGATGATGGGTGGATGATGGATGGGTGATGGATGGATGATGGATAGATGATGGATGGATGACGGATGGATGATGTATGAATGATGGAAGAATGATGGATGGATGATGGATGAATGAAGGATGGATGATGGATAGATGATGTATGGATGATGGACGGATGATGGACGGATTGTGGATGGATGGTGGATGGATGATGGATGGATGGATGATGGATGAATGATGGATGGATGATGGATGAATGATGGATGAATGATGGATGAATATGATGGATGAATGATGATGATGGGTGTTGATTGATTATGACAATTGATAATGAGGATGATGATGAGGATATTGATGATGATGAGGTGGGAGGAGGAGGAGGAGGAGGAGGGAGGAAGAGGAGGAGGATGGTGGTGGTGTGAAGGATGATAGCGATGAAGGATGAAAACGACGACGATGGATGATGAATAATGCTGATTGGTGATGATGGATGATTGATTGATGATGATTGATGATGATTCATTATGACACGGGTTGACAATTGATGTTTATTGAAGATAATTGATTACTGATGATGATGATGGTGATGATGATGATGATGATGATGATGATGATGATGATGATTGATGATGGTGATGGTGAATGTTGATGGATGATGACGATGACGGTGGATGATGATGATTAATGATGATAATGATGATGATAACAATAACATTGATAATAATGATAATACTAAGACATTTATATTGCACCTTATCTCGCAAAAACAAAACAAAATGCTTGCATTCGACATACACAACACTCAATCAATCAATGACAATCAATAGTTTTAGAAAATAACTATCAACTACAATAAGATGCTATTCAATGCAAAATCAGATTGAAATTTGCACATCTCTGTGACAAGTAATTGTAAATTAAGATGCTAAACTGAGTGCAGTAACAATAACGGATTATAAAAATATGTTTAATTTCAAAAGAAAACAAACGTGTACCTTAATTATTATTTCAGTACAAGATGAAATAATGACTATAGTTTTTTTATTAATAAAAATCTCAAATTAACAATATGACCTCCACCTGCCTAAATTGGCTGCAAAGTGACTTATTTCGTGGTGGAAATATTTCAAGCCTCCAGAATTAATATATGAAACTCAAATGCCGGCACAAAAAAACAGAATTGTGATCTTAACAGCAATGAATAAGTTATTAAAGAACGGCTGATATGTTTGAAAAAATATATGACCAGAAAAAAGGGTTTCAATACTAAACTGTGTCATTCTGCCCTCACGACTTCAAATTAAGTACATTAACCCCCCCCCCCCCCCCCCCCCAAAAAAAAAAACAAAAAGAAAAAGAAAAAAAAAAACACCATAATACAAAATAATAAAAGGACGTTCGTTTATATAATAGTCTATAGTGAATGTTTCAAACCAATGTCAAAGATTTGCTCAACGAGAGGAGAAAAATGGG
This sequence comes from Stramonita haemastoma, assembly GCA_030674155.1. NCBI lineage: Eukaryota > Metazoa > Mollusca > Gastropoda > Neogastropoda > Muricidae > Stramonita > Stramonita haemastoma. The sequence goes on from CM060343.1 coordinate 35,856,490, forward strand.
AAAAGTGCTTTCGAAGACTAGGCTGTCCACTAGCATTGGTTTCTGAAATGCTCCGGTTTCTGCTACATGATATTGATTTAAACAGCAACCCCCCAAAAAAAAGACAACAACAGCCAAACACCCCCAAAAATCTAACAAAACAAATAAAAACTATAGAGCCGAGTATTTTGCACAACTTGCAAACAGTTTACAACTAATGAAAAAAAAACACACGCTAAACCCTTTTTTTTTTTTTACTCATACACAAGGAGAGCACACACGAAAAAGCAAAATAAAATGAAAACATGAATACCAAAACATACAAAGCTGCACTACACTGTACTATTGCACAAGTCTGCCAGAAAAACAAATTCATGTACTTTCCGTAAGTGCCAATTTCCATTTCACACCCCCATATAAAAGCCACACACTCAACGCAGGTGACAAAATACCAGTGGTATACCATTCCATAGATTTAACTGCGGTACAAATACTTCTTACACGCATAACACTGTCCTTGGGATGAGACTATAAACGAAGGTCTGGGTGTAAACTCACGCAGAATATCTTGAGCACACATTAAACCTGTTCTGCTTTCCGGAAGAGTAGATCAATGTGTGCCGCGGGGGAGGATGACAAAATTTACAATGCTGCATACACACAGGACTGATTACAAAAATGCACACAAGTGCTTATTCCAATATCACATACACAAGCGCGCGCGCGCGCACGCGCACACACACACACACACACACACACACACACTAACACTAACACTACACTAACACACACACACTAACACACACACACTAACACACACACACTAACACACACTAACACACACACTAACACACACACACACACACACACACACACACCACACATTCAATTATGCAGTCTAAAACCAGTGCCCTCGCACTCAATACACTTTCTAAAATTCTACCCCTCCCCCTTTCAAATCATTTAGGCATCTAAACTCAGTAACATTATTTTTTTTAAAACACACTTTATCTTGTAATTCCCCTTCCACTGAGCCTAATCACAAAGTTTACTGCCTGCCCCTATCCAATTGACTACGAATAGAGATATTTGGTTAAACAAAATAGAATATGAAAACTTTAAAACAAAAACATCTTGAATATGAATATGGTTTCCATCTCAAAAAGACAATTATTTTTATACCTTATCTCAAAAACACCAGAAATGTATCCCCTTCCTCCCTCATTACACCTTCCCCTGTCTGACCACCCTAGAACACCCCCCCCCCCCCCCTTCTTTCTGGCATCTCCCCCCCCCCCCAAAGTTCTACTACCTCCCCTCCTTCAAACCTTTGCCATAGTGCTTGCCTTTTTCATAGAAAGTGAGCATGTATCTCCCGCGCTAACGTTGGATGCGCTGGGCTTAATTCGTCAGGGCTTAACAGCAACGCAAGGCAGTTTCGCTCATATGACAGACAGCGATAGATGTCTTAGCATTCCATAAAGAGGAAATAAAATATTCATTGCATAACCGAAATCAAATACGGCCACATTCGTGGTGGGCAAACAAGGTCGCATGCCCAAAGAGCTGATTATTGATAAATCTTGGAGCTCTAGCGGAGGAAAGACATTGAGAAAAGGCGTATTTGATTAGAATAAGCATTTCGACATCAGTGTTGGTGCGCTTAATTTTTTAATCACTTCACCGTGGGTATGATATTCGTTTTGCTTTTGGCAAGCATTATGGGTTTATCCAATTACTCTCAATAGTTCCAATTTTATTAACCCAAAAGAAAACGAAGAACAAAACTAACTTTCTCCATTATGTCAGTCAGCTTATACCCTCTGATCAACTTGTCTTTTGTGTCCACATGTGGGGCCAGGGGTAGAGTTGAAGTTAATTAATGTCAGGGTTAGAGTTAACAGTTAGTAGCGGGTAAGGTAAGGGTTGTCTCATGCTGGTCGGTCTGATTGTTAGAGGGCATGTGGACACAATAGCGCAAGGACAAAGGGTATTCAGCCATAGACACGATGGTTTTCTGTTTCTATTTATTCAGCCGTAGACACGATGGTTTTCTGTTTCTATTTATTCAGCTATAGACACGATGGTTTTCTGTTTCTATTTTATCAGCTATAGACACGATGGTTTTCTGTTTCTATTTATTCAGCTATAGACACGATGGTTTTCTGTTTCTATTTTTCAGTTATAGACACGATGGTTTTCTGTTTCTATTTCATGCCATGCACACCCCAGCAGAGCTTTACATCAGAATCACCAGTTTTATCAAAAGCTGAGCCGATACTCTGGACTTCGGCGTCCACACATTTTCCTTTCTTTTTATTTCAGTGGCAGCAGGCCTAAGATTTTTTGAAAAAAAAAACATTATCTATTTATCAAAAAGTGTCTAAAAAGACCCATGTAAATCACCTGAGTTGGAATGCGGTTACCATAACAGAGGTTGAAACAGCCACATATGCAAAAAATAACCATTTGGGAATCTTGGATATCTAGTCTAAGAACTAGAAAAGAAAAAAAAATATCATACAAAAAATTCTGCAAGCCCCTCTTTTTCTATTCCGAATGCTCTAAATGTGTATCCACACCTCTCCTAAACTCCCACTTTCCCTTCCTTGCCTTACCCTTCAAACATGATGTCTCCTCCCTTTACACTCCCCCTCCTACCACACACACACACACCACACACACACACACACACACACACACACACACACACACACCGCACACCACATTTGGAAAAAAAAAGTACACAACATTGCTTTGCGAAAAAAAAACGACTAGAATTTTTATAAATCATTCCCGAAGCTGGAGTGTGGCTACCTTAATAGTGGGGGAGATCAATCGCATTCACAGAAATATTGGGAACCTTGGAGTTCTTGCCGAGGAAAAAACTGGGAGGGGGTGAGGTGGTATAGCATTTCAATTTTATTATGTAGATTGTTTTTCAGATTTTGATTAAAGTATTTGATACCACGGCAAAAATGGAATCGTATACCACTGGCAAGTTACCACAACCATGCTTACAATACTACGACATGTCATGACTAACATTATCAACATGTTCTAAAAAAAATAAGCAGATATTTCTTCTCTAGCCAAAGTCATTGGCTATTCAATTTACCTGGTTTACAATGCCATTAAGTCTCTGACACTTTGCTAAACATCAAATACATATATTTTTTAAACATATTCATCTATTTTTCAATAATGATTTTTTTTTGTCTTAGAAATTGACTCATAAGTATCAAGGGGGAGATAATTACATTGCAAAAAAAATGTTTTCAGTGGATTCGGTTCACAATTTAAAAAAATGTCCGCTAGTCGCGCAAGGCACATTACAAAATTAAGTTTCACAAAGAAGAAGTAATTCAGATTCAATCATTTGATCAGCACTATAAATATTTACCACGGCAAAGTTTTTTTTAATTCTTTGGGTTTCTTTTAAGAAAAACAAAAGATGAAAAACATTCAAATTCTCTTAATTCCTTTAAGTATCTTATTGAGCATCCATTGGATCGTTTATATAAAAATATTTAAAAAAAACTCATTTGGTGATAAGATATTTTTCAAGAACCCCATTAGAAATTATGTCAGTTTAATAAAAGAAAATATCGTCAGGTTTATCCCCCAAACAGAACTCAAGCTATTATCTGTTCCGTTACCTTCATGGAAACCAAACAACATTCACGACAAGTTTTTCAACAAACTGTTTTGTTCATTTACGTTTTTGTTGTTATCTTTTCAAAGTGGTAGTTTGTAACATTTTCTTTTCGATACTAAATTCAAAATGCATGTCCAGTTACGTATTTATCTATTCTTTTGCCATCTTGCTATCATCTCAAGTAATATGTCTACAAACCCAGATTCTTAAAACAAAACGAATTAAATTTGCCTCCGTCATTTTAGTAGCTAATACCTTACGTTTGAACCTTAAAAGGTTGTATACAGAAAACCACGATTTGTTAACCTCGGAGCTCTAGCCCACAAACGAAAAAAAAGCGAAAAAAACTAAGAGTAGCATATAGACCGTAATAAATATGCTGTCTGGAACAATCAGCAACTCAAAATAGCAGTGAGCATCATTGTTTTGTCTTGCTGTATAATCTTGGAGTGACCAGCCGCCATGGTGCAGTGGTTAGCACCTTGGATTACAGACTGGAAAGACGCAGGTTTGAACTAAGTAAGAAAAGGCTTTTTTATCACATCGGCAGGTTCCTACCCAGAGGAGTGTGCAGTAGGCTCATCGGAAAAATTGGGACCCACACAGTCTAGCTTTATTCATTCACAGATGCAATTTTGAGTGTTGCGAAGATTACCCTAATTACCTGAACACAGAGTGACCTAGCAGCAGTGCAGGGCTTCTCTGGCTGGTGGCCCCACGGCGGCCTAAAATTAATAAGCTCTCTGTAGACTTCCGACCCTGAGAATCAGACAAACGAACCTGTTCATGGCTGTGGCGGGTAGATTGAAATGAGCGGCGTGGGAACAGTGGGACGGGGTTGTTACAGAAGATGAGGCTACAAAAAAAAACCTGTAGCAACTTGGGTTCTCTTTTGGTGATTACAGAGTTCTCGCCCCTGACTGATGCACTGTCCTTGGTGGTTGTCCTTCAGAGTCGTGGTCCTTGACAGATGTCCTTGAAAAGTATAACACCTGAAAAGAAATTAAAAAAATGTCAGATTGATTGTGTGTTTGTATGTGTGTGTGTGTGTGTGTGTGTGTGTGTGTGTGTGTGTGTGTGTGTGTGTGTGTGTGTGTTGTGTGTGTCTGTGTTGTGTGTCTGTGTGTGTCTGTGTGCTGTGTGCGCGCGTGCGTGGTGTGTGTGTTCGCGTGGTTGTGTGAGTGTTGGAGTGGAGACATGTGACAGAGAGAGAGAGATGTGGGACGTAGAGAGAGAGAGAGAGAGAGAGGAGAGAGAGAGGTGAGTAGTGAGAGAGATGAGGAGAGCAGAGAGAGAGAGAGAGAGAGAGTGAGAGAGAGAGAGAGGAGAGAGAGAGAGAGATGAGGAGAGAGAGAGAGAGAGAGAGAGAGGAGAGAGAGAGAGAGAGAGAGAGAGAGAGAGAGAGAGAGAAGAGAGAGAGAGAGAGAGAGAGAGAGAGAGAGAGAGAGGAGAGAGAGAGAGAGAGAGGAGAGAGAGAGAGAGAGAGAATAAACTCAGATATATTCAAAGATGGAAAAAAAAGATCAAAGTAGGCCTACCTGATAATTTCTGCAGCCTGTCACGACAAGTGCATGGTGATGTTGGGATTCCAGTTGCTCTCTCCCATATGACAAGGTGCCTGTAAAAACACTGACACCACTCAGTTAAAACTAGGGTTGAACACTACCCAAAACCTGACTAACTAGAAGCGATGCTAGACAAGCACCATGACACAGTTAAAAACTAAAACTTGAGTCTAGTCCAGGAGCAAGTCAAGTCCATCATGATTGTGAGTGAGTGAGGTGTGAGTGAGTGAGTGAGTGAGTGAGTGAGTGAGTGAGTGAGTGAGTGAGTGACTAAGTAAGTGAGTGAGTGAGAGAGTGAGTGAGTGAGTGAAAGGGAGAGAGGGAGGGAGAAAGAGAGAGAGGAGAGGAGGAGGAGGAGGAGGGGGAGAGAGAGGAGAGAGAGAGGAGGAGAGAGAGGAGAGAGGAGAGAGAGAGAGGAGACAGAGACAGAGACAGAGCAGAGGACAGAGAGACGAGAGACAGAGAGAGAGACAGAAGAGAGAGAGAGAGAGAGAGAGGAGAGACAGAGAGAGAGAGAGAGAACGAGAGAGAGAGAGAGAGAGAGAGGAGAGAGAGAGAGGAGAGAGAGAGAGAGAGGAGAGAGAGGAGAGGAGTAGAGAGAGAGAAGAGAAGAGAGGAAGGGTAAAGATAGGGAAGAAAGGAAAAAGTAGTATATATAGATACCTTATTTATCTTTTTAAAAAACATGTCATGATGGTTGCCCTCACAAACAGGTCACTGGCCCCTGATCAAGACCCAGAGTTCCTGAAAGCAGAAAGCCATCATCAGCAGACTGAAAACCCTGATGGTTTATATCGCTCAACTATTACGACAATGTGTATTTCATGTCAGATTTTAACAATGCTTCTTCAATTTAACATTTTGATTTCAACCAGATTATTGACATTTAAACCCATTACAATACACCAATCATGTTAATCTATATGATTGAACACATTTTCTTTCATTTATTTTTCAAATAATGTGCAAACAAGGAGGCATTTCTGTCAACACAATCACCTTAATCTCCATCTCAGATTCAAAGCTGCAATGTCTGCAGCAACAAAACTCATCAAGCTCTTTATATTAGGTAAAACCCTAAGCGACTTGTTTTAAAGGAATAAAATTTTCTCCTAAAATCAAAACTAAAAATCTGATCCCAAAAATCAGTTATAATTAAATCTCTCAACTGTAGTAGTTCAGTTCTTAATCTACTTATCGACTCAGATTTTGACGGAGCAGGTAATAGCCCATGTCTGAAGACTCTTGAAGATGATCACCTGAACTTGGCTCCACTCCTGAATGTAGCACTCCCAAGTGACCCACATGACCCCAGATGATCCACATGACCCTTGATGATCCACATGACCCCAGATGATCCACATGACCCCAGATGATCCACGTGACCCCAGATGATCCACATGACCCCAGATGATCCACATGACCCAGATGATCCACATGATTCACCAGGTTCAGACCCATATTCGATAAAGGACGGGAAGGCTGAGGTAATATTAGAAAAGGGAAGGGACAACAAACTGCAATGCCCGATGTCAGCATCTCTACCCTCTGAAAGCTCGTGAAGGTGGTGGTAGATTTCGGGACAGAACAAAACGATCAGAAAATAATGGGACGGAACTGTCTACTCGCAATGTCTCGCGACTACTGCTAAAATAAAAAGGCTTAAAACAGCTAAAACAAAAACAAAAACAAAATACAAAAAACAAAACAAAACGAAACACAAACAAAAACACAAAAAGAAAAACATCTGAAAGTCGTTGCAGTTAGTGTTGTTCTGGGACAGAAGGCAACGCAAAATAAACAGACCAGGATGTGGAACCGCAATGCCTCGTGACCGCTGTCTCTAAGCCGTTGTAAGAGGTGTCACTGGACACAAGGAAGGCATCAGAAATAAACCAGAGGGCCGAGTCAACACCCAGAAGCTATTCAAGGTGATGTTTTCCACAGAGGGAAGAGTGTCAGGAATAGAAGAGAGTGGCCCGAGACCTAACTTCTCAACTACTGTGTGAGAGTCACTGCATGTGTCGATGTTTTGGAAGGACAGAAGACAATGGATTAGAAACAAAGGTGTAGAATAGGTGAGTGTTGGTGTTTGCAGAAAAGATCACTGTCACCTCGATTGCTTGCACATTTCTTGCCTAATTTTTTATCCTTAGTTTTAAAAAAAATACCTTAAAATTTTATACACTATTTTTGTTTTATTTTATTTATTTTTTTTTTTAATTTTTGTTTTAATTTTATTTTATTGGTTCTATTTTATTTCATTGGAAAGGTTGTTTTGAATCTTTTACTCTGTTTTTAGATTTTATTTATTTGTTAGTTTAATTTATTTTGTTCTATTTTTGTTCTATTTTATTTCATTCGAAAGGTTTCGTTTTGCATCTTTATTCTGTTTTAATATTTTATTTTATTTTATTTTTTTATTTATCATTTTTTTGTTATTTCATGCTAATTTTTATTTTTATAAATCTCCATTTTATCTTATCTTAAGTATTAGGCAAGAATTGCTAAAGCAATCAAAAATGGTGCCCAGTGATCCTTTGCATGCAACTACAACAAACAAGTTAGTCTAGACAAAGACAAACAATATGGGACACAGAAAAGAGCAAAACTTGAGAACAAAGCAGATGGTACATGTATGTCTGTGAAATCTGTAAACCAGCTCGAAAGGAATCTGCAATGTGACCCATAGCTTTTGGCGAAAACCCGAAGGATTGGAATGAGGCAACACTTCCATTCTCAAGATCCACTTTTGTCCCAGACCCCCAAGAAAAACCCTGAAAGGTTTTGCAGCATTCCCTGTCATCCATTCCCTACCCTCTACCAATAGGGGCCTAACAGGGCAGGTCATGTCTTTCAGGCTAGTATCATGGAGATCGTGGCAAGAATTTCAAAGACTGAGTGCAGATTATCTGAAAAATAGGACAAACAGATATGGAAAGATGCAATGAGTGTACAAGGGTGTAGAAGAGAGAGAGAGGAGAGTGAGAGAGAGAGAGAGAGAGAGGAGAGAGAGAGAGAGAGAGGAGAGAGAGAGAGGAGAGAGAGAGGAGAGAGAGAGAGAGAGAGAGAGAGAGAGAGGAGGAGGAGAGGAGAGAGAGAGAGAGAGAGAGAGAGAGAGAGAGGAGGAGGAGAGGGAGGGAGGAGAGGGGAGGAGAGGAGGGAGGTAGGGAGAGAAGGAGGAGAGACAGAGAGACAGAGACAGAGAGAACAGTATATTTTTATTTATTTATTCTTTTATATCGAGGATAATGGAGTAATCACTCATGTGCTTTTTTACATCCAGTCCTCTAGTCTATGCAGTTTTGTAAATCTCATGTGTTCCCACCGCACACAGTGGCCTAAATTTACGAAAAAAAGGAAGATTTAACTAAGCGCACAATGTTCTCGTGCGTTCGTACACGGGGCCAAGGTTTATAGTCTCACCCAAAGGACTTTTGGGTGAGTGGAGTCGGCACTGATGCTTAACTCGATGGGAAAAATCCCATGAACGGGATCGAACCTGGTCGTCAAATTGCGAGGCAATGTTCTGACACAGTAAAGAGGAGAGAGAGAGAGGAGGAGAGAGGAGAGAAGGAGAGAGAGAGAAGAGAGAGAGAGAGACGAGGAGAGAGAGAGAGAGAGAAGAGAGACAGAGAGACAGAGAGAAGGAGAGACAGAGACAGACAGACAGAGAGAGACAGACAGACAGACGAGACGACAGAACAGAGCAGCAAGAGAAGAGAGAGAGAGAGAGAGAGAGAGAGAGAGGGAGAGAGAGGAGGAGAGAGAGGAGAGAGAGAGAGAGAGAGAGAGAGAGAGAGAGAGAGAGAGTAGGAGAGAGAGACAGAGACAGACGAGCAGAGCGACAGAGAGAGCGACGCAGGACAGAAAGACAGAGAAGGAGGAGAGAGAGAGAGAGAGATGAGATAGAGAGATGAGAGAGAGGAGAGAGAGAGAGAGAGAGAGGAGAGAGAGAGAGGAGAGAGAGAGGAGAGAGAGAGAGAGAGAGAGAGACGAGAGAGGGAGAGAGAGAGAGAGAGAGGAGACGAGAAGACAGAAGAAGAGACAGACAGACAGGACAGAAGACAGAGGAAAGAGACAGAGACAGAGACAGACATAGATTGTGCTTGTGTACGTGTGTGCGTGTGCGTGTGCGTGTGCGTGTGTGTTGTGTGTGTGTGTGTGTGTGTGTTTGTGTCGTGCGTGCGTGCGTGAGCTTGACTGTTACAGACTTCAACTTCAGCTACTGACACAACACACCGACATGACTCCAGGTACATAGCCTACTCACTGTGTGATGGCTGAAGCAGCATGTCCCCAACACAATGGCCGTGATGACTTCCACAGCTGCACCAAACAAGCTTGTCCCTTTGAACTTTCGCTGGAGCAACGTTCTGTTGTTTTCATCGTTCGTCAGGAGAAAGCTCAGTTTCTACGATGAAGGCAGCCGTATACTGCATGCAGGTCTTCCGAGTTGCTGTAGAGCTTGGCTACTGAGGGAGAGAAGGGGGGGGGGGGGGGGGGGGGGGGGGTGGTCAGGCCAGATTTCTTTCGGAATGTCTCGTGTATGGGCAGGACTCCAGCGCCTGTTCTGCTGTCTGGATGCTAGTTTTGCAAGAATACTGCATGCTCTGTGTGTCTGGCCTATGTGGAGTTTTTGTGTTAATACAATAATGGATTTTTGATGTGAATGTAGATTTTTCTGATCTTAAACTCGGCACAGACCTATATTCGTGTTTGCATGGTAGTTGTAATTATGTGTGTAGATGCTACTGTGTTCCTTGGTTTGCTGTTAGGTCTTGATGGCAGCTTCAGAATTGCAGGCTGGCCTTGTTTTCTTCCGTCTTTCTTTGCCAGGGAGTCGGTCTCGTTACCAAGCTGTAAAGGTGTGAAGGTGTGGGGGGGGGGGGGGGGGGGGGGGGGGGGGGGGAGGGGAGGGGAATCACTGCAGAACTTGCTGTTCCATGTCGGTTCACTGCTGTAGTCTCTGTAGATGCACAGGGTCGTTATGTTGAGAGGCTGAAGGAAGGGGGTGTGTGGCGACTGTCTCCCCCTGCTGCCTGTAAACAAGCCTTCTGTTAGATTTTGTTTTTAACAATTCTTTCATGACTAGCATTGGTATAGGTATGTACATTGTCATGTGTGCGGCTGCTAGATTTGTCAGGCGATTGTGTGTGCCTTCATTTTCAGAAAGCTAGCGTCTGTATGGATAAAAGCAATTTAAGTTCGTTTACTGCGAGTTTTTTTAAAATTTATTTCAAGACTCGTTCCTACAAAAATCTTCCTTGATATTCAAACAGTGACTAAAGAGCTTGCTGACCCAGAAACTTCACATGAGAATGTGTAACAGCAATGTGAAATGAAATTTACTCCAATTTACACGCCGTAGCCACTGAAATGTCAATGCAAAATAACGTACCCATATCGTTTATCTATACAAGTCTATTTCACTTATGACACTACATGTCGGTAAACAAATGCCGCTTTTCTGTGATTGCTGTTTGTTGCCTTGCTTTGAGATATAACAGAAATAACTATCTTGTAGCAACATTTGTAGCCCAGGTTCGAATAATTCGGTTCCAAGCTACCCAGTTCATTTAGATGCACAGTTTTGAGACATGGCTCAACTAACCAAGCTGTTCTTGATTAGAATATTATTTCGTAAACAGAGCTACTCAAGTTAAAGATTTAAAGCTATATTGATCTTCACTAAACTTTAGGTAAGCTTGGCTAGAATTGTATGTATTAGAGCCAGGTATTTTAGGGAATAAAACTTACAACTAGAGAAGCATCAACATGCACAGGAATAGGAGCACACGGAAATCTTCACGTAAGCACTAAGGAGTATTGATCTATATCCTTCAATACGACCTCCTTTTATTTCCTCTTTGCTGTTCAATAGGCTTCCATTTCCAAAAACTAACAGAACCATGACTAAAACACAAATCAGCATAGCTACACAGAACTAAATCAGTTACCTGTAGCCTCGGGTGGAAAGTGGCACTATGTGGTGACGATGCAGGGTGGGGATTTTCTGCATGCCTACACAACAACCTCTTGTCTCTGTCGTCGCCGAATCAGAAATGGGAGAGTAGGTCAGCAATGTAGTTCTGAAACCCTTAGTGGGTGAACACATTTCATTGTCACGTGCTTCGGATTATGAAAATCTCTAGATTCACTCCCCTTGTCTGTTCAGTAACCTTTGACACCATAGGCCAATGGAATCTCCACTCAGCTGAACATCAGAACAACAAAAACAACAACAATGATGATTATTATAATAATATAATAATATATAATAATAATAATAATAATAATAATAATAATAATAATAATAATAATAATAATAATAATAATAATAATAATAATGATGATGATGAT
>CM060343.1:35871459-35878959 GCA_030674155.1 Stramonita haemastoma
TTTTTTTGTATATGTCTGTCTGTCTACTTTTTGTCTTTTTCGTACGTGCTGTTTGTGCCCGTCTGTCTGTCTTTTTCTCTGTATCTATCTTCTCTTCCCTGTCTTTCTCTCTTCTCTCTTGTAGTTTGTACATTTATCGCATCTTTCCATATTTTTTTTGTTTCTTCTTTCAACACTTTGAGCACAATCTTCGACCATCTTGCCACAATCCTCATGATCTAGTATGAAAAAACAATCTGCCATTTTGGGCCCTTTTTGGTAAGGGAGGGAATGGATGACGGGAATGCGCAAAACATTTCGGGTTTTCTTGGGGGTCTGGGACAAAAGTGGATCTTGAGAATGGAGTGTTGTGTTCCTCCATTCTTCGGTTCTCGCCAAAAGCATCAGTCACATACACAATTCTTTTCGGACTGGTTTACCGATTTCACTACATGTACACCTCCTTCACTCAAATCTTTGTTTCCCAAGTTCTGGTTGCAAGTTAGGTCTGTCTTTGTGTAGAACTAGCTTCTCGTTTATCGTGCATCAAACTGTATCACTGGCCCGATTTCGATTGCCTCATATTTTTTTCTATAAAACTTATATAAAATCAAAATCTATTTAAAAAAAGAAAGTATATAAAAGAACAAAGTTATATTAAAGTTATGTTTTAATCTAAAACAAATTAAATAAAAAATGATTAAATAAAACAAAACCAAAGGGAATAAATTAAACTAAAAAAACAGGAAAATAAAACAAAATAAAAATGAATAAAAGAAAAAAAAAACCCCGAAAAAAAAATTAAAATAAAAATAAAAATAATAAAACAAAAGAAAACGAAAAAAAAAAAAGTAATGAAAAATAAAATAAATAAAAAAACAGGAAATAATAAAATAAAATAAAATAAAATAAAATGAAGTAAAATAATAAAATAAAATAAAACATAAAAAAAGGGGGAAAAAAAACTGGCAAAAATGTGAAAGCAATCAAGTGATGACCTTTTCTGAAAACACCAACACCACCCAATTCTACACCTTTCGTCTCTGATCCATTGTCATCTGTCCTCCCAAAACACTGACACTTATCTCTGTCCTCCCAAAACACGACACATTATCCTCCAAAACACCACATTATCTTCTGTCCTCCCAAAACACAGACACATTATCCCCAAACACTGACACATTATCTTCTGTCCCCCAAAACATGACACATTATCCCCAAAACACTGACACATTACTTCTGTCCTCCCAAAACCTGACACATTTGTCTTCTTCCTCCCAAAACACTGACACTTTCTTCTGTCCCCCCAAAAACCCACGACACATTGTCTTCTGTCCCCCTAAACCCCCTCCCTTGTCTTCGTCCCTCCAAAACAACAACGTCTTCTGTCCTCCAAAACACTGACACATTGTCTTCTTTCCAAACCCACCGACCATTGTCTTCTGTCCTCGAAAACGACCTTTGTCTTCTGTCCTCAGAAAACGACACATTGTTTTCTATCCTCCAAATCAGCGACACATACAAACCTTACCCATAGTTGAGAAGTGGGGACTCGGGCCATTCCTTCTATTCCTGACGCTTTTTCCTTCATCGGAATCTTCTCCTACAATGCTTTGAACTGTTGTATTGCATTGGGGCCACTTTCATTTCTGATGCTTTTTGGTCCCCAAACAACCCCCATTACAACGGCTTTGACACAGCGTGAGAACATTGCGACACATGCATCCCGTTTCATTTCGGGTGCCTTTTTCTTTCCAAAAAAACAAGTACCACTACAGGGGTTTTTAGATCGGAATTTCTATTGTTTCATTTGGGGGATTTTTTTTTTTTTTGCCGTTGGATAAAATAGTCAGAGACATGGCAACTCGGCCAACTCCCCGCTAAGTTTTTTTTTCTTTAAATAATTTTCCGTTCTTCCAACACCCATCACCTACACGGGCTCTGAATGGTAGACACCGTCATGACATTGCACTGTTGTCCCTTCCCTTCTTTAATGTTTCCTCACCTTTCCATCCTTTGGGAACTATGGGTCATAACACGGTAAATCATGTGGGTCATCTGGGTCATGTGGTCATCTGGGCTGTGGATCACTGGGTCATGTGGATCATCGGGTCATTTGGGCATCTGGGGTCAGTGGATCATCGGGGGTCATGTGGATCAAGTTCAATGATCATCTTCAACTTCTCACATGGGGCTAAATCTGCTCCATAAATCTGTGAATCTAAAAAACATTAAGAACTGAGTACACATTTTAAGACTTAATTATAACTAATGCGGTAACAGATTTTTTAGTTTAAGTAAAAAAATACTTCCCTTAAGAACAAGTCATTTAGGTTCCCACTTGATATAAAGAGTTTGAGGAGTTTGGGTTAGTTTCAACATGGCAGCTTCTGAATCTGAATGGAGAGTAAGATGATTGAGTTGACAGAAGTGTCTCCTTGTTTGCAAATCATTTGACAATAAAAACGAAAATTGTTCATTAGATTAACGGTGGCTTATTGTAATAGTTTGAATTCAATAATCTGGTTGAAAATCAAATGGACAATTTGAAGAAACACGTTAAAACCTGTCGATGAAATACAACGTCGTAATATTAACCGATAAAACCACCAAGGGTTTTTTAGTCTGCTGAGATGCTTTCTGCTTTCAGAAACCGGTCTGGAATCAGGGGCCCTGACCTGTTTGTGAGGCAGCCATCATGACCGGTTTTTTTTTTTAGCTAAATAAGGTATGTTATTTTTATTCCCTTTTTTCCTTTTCTTTTTCCTCTCTCTCTCTCTCTCCCTCCTCTCTCCTCTCCCTCGTCTCTCTCTCTCTCTCCTCTCTCTCTCTCTCCTCTCTCTCCTCTCTCTCTCTCCTCTCCCCTTTTTTCTTCCTTCCCTCTCCTTTCCCCCCAACTTCCACCTTCAGATATTCTATCCTAGACTTTTTATGGAGAGGATATTTTGGTTGTTATTTGGATTCAAACTGATTCTTACCATTTGAATATTAAATGTGTTTTCATATTTCTTTTGTTTAAAAAGGGTTTATGTTGTTGTTGTTTTTAATCTTTTTTTCCCCCCTTTTTTTGCCTACTTTGCTTGTTTTTCCCGCTTACACACACACCACGCACGCAACCACACACACAAACACAAACACCAAACAAAACACACCACACACACACACACACAACACACACACACACACACACACACACACGTACACACGCACACACACACACACACTCACACACTCACGCATTATATATTTGTAATGCCTTCTGTTTCATGGTCCTGAATATTTGCTATTTTTAAAATGTTTTTTTGCTATGTTATTTTTTGTTTAAATAATTATTAGTGTATCCAGTTGGGATGTCGCGTTTTGTTGAATGTATTCTGTTTTCTTTTTTAAAATATTGTTTGAACTGCTGCTGGTGGTGATGCTGGTATGTAGAGGTAGGGAAGGGGTTTCTTAGCCTTATTCCCTGATCAGGGCAAGGGCCGGATGAAAAAAAGTATGTAATGCTTACTTACTCTGTTACCCTTGAAAAATAAAGATTATTCATTCATTCATTCATTCTCTCTCTCTCTCTGTCTCTCTCTGTCTCTCTCTCTCTCTCTCCTCTCTCTCTCCTCTCTCTCTCTCTCTCTCTCTCCTCTCTCTCTCTCTCTCTTCTCCTCTCTCTTCTCTCTCTACTCCTCTCTCTCTCTCTCTCTCTCACTCTCTCACTCTGTCTGTCTGTCTGTCTGTCTGTCTGTCTGTCTGTCTCTGTCTCTCTCTATGTCTATGTCTATGTCTCTGTCTCTTTCTCTGTCTCTCTCTCATACTCACACACACGCGCGCACACACACCACACACACACACACACCACACACACACACACACACACACACACACACACACACACACACACAGGGGGACGGATAGCCTAGTGGTCAGAACATTGCGCTGGCAATTTGAAGACCCGGGTTCGATTCCGGTCGAGGAGATTTTTTCTCCTGGAGTTAACATCAGTACTGACTCCACTCTCCCCAAAGTCCTTCGGATGAGACTTTAAACCGAGGCCCCGTGTGCGAACGCACGCAGAACATCTTGCGCACACGTTAAATCCTGTTCCGCTTTTCGTAAGAGTAGGCCATCGTGTGCCGGTGGGAACAGATAAGATTTACAAAACTGCATACACACGGGGACCGGATGAAAAAAAGCACATGATTGCTTATTCTGTTATCCTCGATATAAAAGAATAAATAAATAAATAAATAAATAAACACACGCACACACGCACACACACACACACACACACACACACACACACACACACACACACAACACACACACACGCACAAACATACACACACACACTTCTGACAACTTTTATTATTTCTTTTCAGGTGTTATTCTTCTCAAGGACATCTGTCAAAGACCACGACTCTGGAGGACAACCACCAAGGACAGCGCTTCAGTCAGGGAGAGAACTCTGCAATCACCAAAAGAGAACCCAAGTCGCTACAAGTGTGTGTGTTGTTGGGTTTTTTGGTTGTTTTTTATTTTGCTGCCTTATCTTCTGTAACATCCCCGTCCCACTGTTCCCACGCGGCTCATTTCAATCCTCCCGCCACAGCCCTACCCACTTTCGTTATGCCTCATCCTCAGGGTCGGAAGTCTACAGAGAGCCCATCAGTATCAGGCTGCTGTGGGGCCACCAGCCAGAGAAGACATGCTCTGCCTTCTGAGTCATTCTTATTGTGTTCAGGTAACTAGAGTAATCTTAGCAACTCTCAAAATCGCATCTGTTAACTGACTAAGCTAGACTGTGTGGGTCCCACTCTTTCCAATGAGCCCACAGCACACTCTCTGTGGGTAAGAAACCGCGGGATTCCGAAAAAGAAACTTACTTGATTCAAACCTGAGTCTTTCCAGTCTGTAACTGAAGATGCTAACCACTGCGCCATGATCACTACAAGATTATACAGCAAGACAAAACAATGATGCTCACAGCTGTTGGAGCTATTTGTGGTTCCAGGCAACATATGTATTACGGTCTATCAGCTACTCTTTTTTTTCGCTTTTTTTTTCGTTCGTGGGCTAGAGCCCCGAGGTTCGCAAATCGTGATTTTGTGTATGACACATTTTTTTCTCGAACGTTAAGGCATCGGGTATTTAAATGATTGGAGCAAATTTAGTTTGTTTCGTTTCAATGCTTTCAGATTTGTAGAAATATTATTTGACAGAGAAGATATTATAGCGAGAGGTAAAAGAATAGCTGGCCAGGCATTTTGAATTTATTTTTGGAGAGAAAATGTTACAGAGCACCGCTTTGAAATGGTGACAAAACAAATAGCAGAGCAAGTGGACACAATAGATTTTTTGAAAAAGTTGTGAATTTCTGTTTGTTTCCAATGAAAGTAATGGAACAGACAATAGCTTGACTGTTTCGCTTTGGAGGTAAATGCGACGATTTTTTTGGACAAAACTGACGTAATTTCTATTGGAGTCCTTGTAAAATAATTTTCTTAAAACATTTTTTTTTTAATGTTTTATAAAATTAATCTAATGGCTGCAAAATAATATACTTAAAGGATGTTTACTTTGAGTTTGGGAATTCAGAGAATTTGAATGTTTTTCATCATTTTTCTTTTCAAAAGAAATCCAAAGAGCCAGAAAATAATACTTTGCAGTGATAAATATTTACAAGGCTGATTTAATGATCAAAACTGATGTACGGATTTTTTTGTAATTATAATAATGTACTGTGCCTTGTGGAACTAGCAACCATATAAAAAAAATCTGTTGGGAATCAGTTTAACTAAAAACATTTTTCATTGTGATTATCTTCCGCTTTATGCTTACAACTAGCAATGTTTTGTTGTTTTTATTTCATAACGAAACATTCAGTTATTCGAAAATAGAACAATGTTCTAAAAAAAAACAAAAAAACGAATTATTGTTGGGCAGTGAAGTGTCAGACTTCGAACACTGAATTGTGAAAACAGGCAAATGAAATAGCCAGTAACTGGCTAGAGAAGAAATATGTATTTTTTTCAGAATTATATGTTGATAATGTTAGTTTTGGCATAAGTGTCATAGTTTTGTGACCATTGGTACTTGTAGTAATTTTCTAATGGTATACCATTCCGGTTTTGCTATGCCGTCAAATACTTTAATCCAAATCTGAAAACAAAATCGAAATGTTATACCCCCCTCCCCCCTCCCGGTTTTTACCTCGGCAAGAACTCCAAGTTCACAATATTATTTCTGCGAATGCGATTGACCTCCTCCACCATTAAGGTAGCCACACTCCAGCTTCGGGAATGGTTTCTGAAATATCTAGCCTTTTTTCACATAAAAATGTTGTGTACATTTTTTTTTCAAATGTGGTGTGTGTGTGTGTGTGTGTTGTGTGTGTGTGTGTGTGTGTGTGTGTGTGTGTGTGTGTGTGTGTGTGTGTGTGTGTGTGTGTGTGTGTGTGTTGTGTAGGGGGGATGGGGGTAAAAGGAGGAGACATCCGGTTTGAAGGGTAAGGCAAGGAAGGGAAGGAGGTGTTTAGGAGGGGAATGGATACACATTTAGATCATTTTGAATAGAAAAAGAGGAGCTTACATAATTTTTTGCATATTTTTCTGTTTTAGTTCTTAGACTGGATATCGGAGATTCCTCAATGGTTGCTTGTTTGGACATGTGGCTGTTCCGACCTCTGTTAAGGTAACCACATTCCAACTTAGGTGATTTACATGACTTATTTCAGGCTCTTTTTTGATAAATGAGTGGCTTTTTTTTCAAAAAGTGTCTTAGGCCTGCAACCAGTGAAATAAAAAGGGAAATGTGTGGACACGGAAGTCCAGATCATCCGTTCAGCTTTTGATAAAACTGATGATTGATATAAAGATCTACCGATGGGCTGTACAAATGAAGTAGAATAATATTCCATACAGCTGCACACCCTTTGTCCTTGCGCTGTTGTGTCCACATGCCCTCTAACAGTCAGACCGACCAGCATGAGACAACCCTTACGTTAC
The DNA here is from genome assembly GCA_030674155.1 of Stramonita haemastoma. Lineage (NCBI taxonomy): Eukaryota > Metazoa > Mollusca > Gastropoda > Neogastropoda > Muricidae > Stramonita > Stramonita haemastoma. Next base: position 35,878,434 of record CM060343.1, read on the forward strand.
CCGCTACTAACTGTTAACTCTAACCCTGACATTAATTAACCTCAACTCTAACCCTGGCCCCACATGTGGACACAAAAGACAGGTGGATCAGAGGGTAGAAAGCTGACATAATGGAGAAAGTTAGCTTTGTTCTTCTTTTCTTTGGGTTAATAACATTGGAAATATTGAGAGTAAATGGATAAACCCATAATGCTCGCCAAAACCAAAACGAATATCATACGCACGGAGAAGTAATTACACAAATTAAGGGCACCAACACTGATGTCGAAATACTTATTTTATTCAGATACGCCTTTTTTTAATGTCTTACCTCGGCTAGAGCTCCACATTTATCAATAATTTTTTTGCGCATGCGACATCGTTTTGCCCACCACTAATGTGGCCGTATCTGATTTCGGAAATATGCAATGAATATTTTTTTTTCCACTTTATCGAATGCTAAGACATCTATCGCTGTCTGTCAAAATTATTATGAGCGAAACTGCCTTGTTGCTGTTAAGCCCTGACAAATTAAGCCCAGCGCATC
>CM060343.1:35881459-35886459 GCA_030674155.1 Stramonita haemastoma
TGTCATCAATGGTCATCAATGGTCCTTATCAATCATCACCATCAATAGTCACCATCAATCATCACCCATCATCATTCGTCCATCATTCATCCATCATTTATCCATCATCCATCCATCATCCATCCATCATTCATCCATCATTCACCATAACTATCAATCATCATGTCAATACAAAAAAAAGATATCGGCGCAATGTGACTTATTATGTAGTAGAACTTCACGTCTTCTTTGTGGGGGCAGTTGTGTCGGTTTACTTGTAGGTATTTATTCCAATTTAATTAGTGGATCTATTTTTCACCTTCAAAACCAGGATGGTATATTTTGTGTTATGTGTACCATTCTTTGATAACAACCTGAACAACGTAGCTCAAATCATGGTTTTGACCTATGATCTTTCTGTATAGTTCTTTGACAATGGTTTGTAATGGTACATGGCAGTTTGAAGGTGAAGTCGATTGCAGCTGAAGTTGCAGATGCCCCCATGTATCTACTGCCCCCTTTATTAGCTGACCTCCATTTATTTGCTGCCCCCCTCCCCCATTCATGTATTTGCTGCCCCATTTGTTGCCCCCCCCCCCCCCCCCCCCCCCCCCCCGTCCTATTTCCAAATATCTAAGGGTCAATAGTCAGTTATATGCGTTGGGCTATATATTTATATATATATATATATATATATATAATATATATATATATATATTATATATATATATATATATATATATAATATATATATATATATATATATATATATATGTTTTTTGTTTTTTTTTAACCAATACACTGTGTACGAAGCTGTTATCTAGTTGTTGTTTTGCGTTAGAGTTGCATGTTTTTTTGTGTCCCAAGCCCAGTTAAGCATGTTCTAGAATTTCAAGTGTAAATAATTATGTCGATAAACATTTCCAATTTAATCGATTCACCTATATCATTATGTTGTAAGATGCGAACTTATGTTAATTTAGACGAGCAGCAACAGATATTACTTGTTGTATACAATGCTTCCATTTTCTATGTATTTTATAACAAAGTTATTTTATATCTAGTTGTAAGCACACACCTTTGGCACCTGACTTCCCGACTGATTTTTTTTCTTAAAAATCTATATATCATTGTATTAGCAAGCCCAGCCTTCTTTGAAACTGAAGTGTTTGCACTCACTGTTCAGTGTGTGTGCTTTCTGGCTGTAAAGAGAACATAGCTGAAATTGAGAAACGTTTTTTATTTTTTGTTTATGCATTTTGGGAATGTCATTTTAGTCTGGTAGATATTTGTTTTTCTTCTTCGAATACTCGACACCAACTAGTGTATGTTATATGAGGGAAAATGCGCCACACTGCCGTTATTTGCTGCCATCCCATCATTTATTTGCTGCCTCCACAATTATTTGAAGCCCCTCATTTATTTGCGCCTCCCCCCTTGTCCTATTTCTTAATATATAAAGGTCACAATGCAATGGGCTATTTTTTCATCAATAATTATATTGTGTACAAAGCTGCTTTTCAATTGATTGTACTTCCAGGAAAGATGAACTGGAACCCCATGGTTCAGTAGCATGCTAGGTTGCTTTTGTTTTGCTTTAGGGTTGCATGTATTTTTTTGTGTTCCAACCCCAGTTAAGCGTGTTCTAAAATCTCAAGTGTAAGTTATGTGGATAAACGTGTTTCCAGTTGATGATTGTCCTGTATCATTATGTCGTATGATGCGAATTTGTCTATCCGAATAAGTAGAGAAAATGTTGCAAGTTAATTCAGAGGATCAACAAAAGCTGCTCTTGTTTTATGCAATGTTTCCATTGTTCCTTTGTTTCATAGCAAAGTCAGTTTTTGTTTTATTTCTAGTGGTGAGCACACAACCTTTGGCACTTTGACTTCCTAATTGACTGTTTTCTAAAAAAAAAAAAAATCAATTAGCAAACCTTAACCTTTTTTGAAACTTAAGTGTTTCCACTCACCGTTCAGAGTGTCTGTGCTTTCTGGCTGTAAAAGGTAACATAACTGAAGTAAGAAACGTTTGGGTTTTTTTTCTCTTCTTTTCTTTAAGCATATTAGAAATATTGTCAGTATTGTCCGACATATTTTCATGTTTTTTTTCTTCTTCAAGACTCGAACGCCAACTAGTGTCTGTTACATGAGGAAAAATACGCCATGTTGCCATTATTTGCTGCCCCCCTCCATTTATTTTCTGCCCCCATTTATTTGTTCCCCCTCCCCCTTATTTGCTGCCCCCCAACTTATTTATAGCGTCCATTTATTTGCTGCCTCCCCCCCCCCCCCCCCCCCCCCCCGAACATTTGCTGATCCCCAGAAAAAAATAGTTGCTGACCCCCCCCCCCTCCCGAAATATTTGCTGCCCCCCCCCCCCCCCCCACACCTTCAATTATTTGCTGTCCTCTCCCAGCTATGTGCTGCCCCCCAAATAAATTATGTCTCCCCACCCCCGTTTATTTGCTGCTCCCCAAATAAAATATTTGTTCCCCCTCCCATGATTTCTTGCTGACCATTTATTTGCTGCTCCTTTCCTATTTATTTGCCATCCCCATTTATTTGCTGCGCCCCCCCCCCCCCCCATTTTTTTCTGCCTCTTCTTTTGCTGCCCCCAAATTTCTTTGCTTTCCCCTCTCTCCCGTTTTATTACTGCCCCCCCCCCCCCCCCCCCCCTACATGTAATTGCTGCTATCCCCCATTCCCCCATCCTATTCCCTAATATTTAAGGGTCAATAGTTATTTATATGCATTGGGATTATTTGTTGTTTCCTTTACCAATACATTGTGTAGGAAGCTGCTTTCCAAAGGATTGTACTTCCAGGAAAAAAATGAATTAGAACCCCACGGTTCAGTAGCATGTTTCATTTTTGGTTTAGGGCTGCATGTATTGTTTGTGGTCCAAGCCCAGTGAAACATGCTCTAGAATACCAAGTGTAAATTATTTGGATAAACATTATTTGAATTGAGTCATTGTTGTTAGATGCAAACTTGTTCATACGAATAAGTAGAGAAAATGTTTCATGTTAATTTAGAGGAGCAGCAAGATATATTTCTTGTTGTATGCAATGTTTTCATTTTGCGTGTATTTTATATCAAAGTTTTTTTTATACATTAATTAGTGATGAACACACACCTTTGGCACTTTGACTTCCGAACTGACGTTTTCCTAAAAAAAGATGGATTAGCAAACTCGGCCTCCTTTGAAAATGAAGTGTTTGCACTGACTGTTCAGTGGCTGTGCTTTCTAGCTGTAAAGGTAACATGGTTGAAATTAAGAGACGTTTTTAAAACTTTAGTCTAAGCATATTGGAAAAAAACATTATTGTAGCCCGAAATACTTTCATTCTTTTTCTTCTTCTTCGAACACAAAGACAACAATTAGTGTGTTGAATGAAGAAAAATGTTCCAGCTCCTATTATGTGCTGCCCCTCCCACATTTATTTTCGGTCCCACTACAATATATTTACTGCCCCCATTTATATCGTGCCCTTCAATTTTTTTACTGCCCCACATTATTTGCTCCCCCCACCCCCCAACTTCTTTATATACCCCATTTATTTGATACACCCCCAGATTTATTTGCTGCACCCATTTATTTGCTGCCCCTTAATTATTTACTACCCTCACGTATTTGCTCCCCCCACCCACTTATCTACTGCCCCCTCACCCTCATTTATCTGCTGCCCCTCCCCCCAATCATTTGCTGTCCCCCTAATTATTGACTGCCCCCTCCCCCTAATTATTTATTGCCCCCCTCCCCCTAATTATTTGCTGCCCCTCCCCCCAATCATTTGCTGTCCCCCTAATTATTTACTGCCCCCTCCCCCTAATTATTTATTGCCCCTCCTCCTAATTATTTACTGCCCCCTCCCCCTAATTATTTATTGCCCCCTCCCCCTAATTATTTGCTGCCCCTCCCCCCAATCATTTGCTGTCCCCCTAATTATTTACTGCCCCCTCCCCCTAATTATTTATTGCCCCTCCTCCTAATTATTTACTGCCCCCTCCCCCTAATTATTTGCTGCCCCTCCCCCTAATTATTTGCTGCCTCCCTTCCCCATTATTTGCTGTCCCCCCCCCCATATATATATAATATATATATATATATATATATATATATATATATATATATATATATATAATATATATATATATCTGCTGCGCTTCCATTCTGTTTATTTGCTTCCCCAGTTTATATTCTGGCCCCCACCGTTTATTTGCTGCCCATCTCCCGAATTATTTGCTGCTGCCCCCCATATATTTGCTGCTACCCCCTAATTTATTTGCTGTCCCCAATTATTTGCTGCACCTCCTCCCCCTTTATATTTGTTGCCCCCTCCCCTCATTTCTGTCCCCTCCCCCCTTCATTTCTCCTGATATTTAAGGGTCAATAGTTATTTATATGCATTGGGGTTTTTTTGTTCTTTAACAGATTTATTTGCATAAGCTGATTTCCAGTTGACTGTACTTCCAGGAAAAGTGAACTGCAATCCCATGGTTCAGTAGCAATTTAAGTTATTTTTGTTTTTCTTTAAGGTTGCATGTGTTTGTCTTCCAAGCACAGCGCAGTGAAGCATGTTCTAGAATATCAAGTGTAAATTATGTGGATAAACATTTTTATTTAAATCAAATTGTCATTAGATGTGAACTTGTCCATCCAATAAGTAAAGAAATTGTTGCATGTTAATTTAGAGGAGCAGCAACATATATTTCTTGTATGCAGTGCTTCCATTTTCGATGTGATTTATAACAACGTTGCTTTATATCTAGTGGTGAGCACACACCTTTGGCACATGATTTCAAACTGATTTTTCCAAAAAAATTACGTATTAGCAAACTCGGCCTTCTTTGAGATTTAAGTGTGTGCACTCACTTTTCAATGTCTGTGCTTTCTGGCTGTAAAAGTAACAGGGCTGAAATTAAGAAACGTTTTTTTCCTTTACTTTAAGCATATTAGAAATAATATCATAGCAGTCTGATATATTTTCATTATTTTTTTTTCTTTTTGCAGCCACT
>CM060343.1:35908959-35913959 GCA_030674155.1 Stramonita haemastoma
TGAAGTGAAAATATATCTCCTCTTCACTATGTCTGTCTATAGGGGTCTCTCTCTCTGTGTCTGTCTATCTGTCTCTGTCTGTCTCTGTCTCTATACATATTATATATATATATATATATATATATATATATATATATATATATATATATATATATATATATATATATATAATTAATTATATATATATATAGATATATAGATATATAGATATAGATATATAGATATATATATATATATATATATCAGCTCTCTCTCTCTCTCTCTCTCTCTCTCTCTCTCTCTCTCTCTCTCTCTCTCTCTCTCTCTCTCTCTCTCTCTCTCTCTCTCTCTCTCTCTCTCAGACCTAAAGATATCATCTCGGACATATTATTTGAAGTTAACACTTTTTGTACACGACTAGTGGACCTGTTGGTTGGGTTTGTCAAAAAAGTAACTTTTTGACGAATTTCTTTGTAAGCTCGACATGTAAACAAAAAGTGCAATTCGTCTTCTTCTTCTTCTCCACATGCTGGACATGGATTAATGTCTGTCTCCTCTGTAATATACCATTGCCTACAGTTAAATAGACCACATAATCTCAGTCGAAATTTCAGTAGATTGCTTTGAAGCCTCATATTATATATGTAACTCAGGCTCTAGAAAAACGCAAGCAGACTATGAACCAAATAGATTCTATAAGTAATAATTAAAAATAGTTGTTGATATTTGTCTGGATTTCGAGTTATTATTCATGTTTTATTAACCCCCTTTGACTGATGGGCTTGTAGCTTTTGTCAAATAAATTCGTTCATTCGTTCATTCATTCTCTCAGACCTCTGACAGAAACAGATGGCGCTGCTTGTTCACAGTCAGCCCCCCTCCTCCTCACCACAGCAAGAACCATTACTCTTCCTACCACCACCATTCGCCAAGGGCCGTCACCATGCAGACCTCTGACTGGTGTGGGTTATGGTTCTTTGACACGTGCCCAAGGGGTTGGGGGAAGTGGGGGTGGGGTGGTGGAGGGGGGTAGGGGGGGGGGGGGGTAGGGTCGTCTGCGACTCTGAATGGAAAATTCGCTGGAAGCTATTCAGAGACAGTGAAGTTTGTTGAGAAAGATATGGGTTGTGATTCTGGTGGAAATTTTCAATCTGTTTGAATGTGTGTGTGTGGTGTGTGTGTGTGTGTGTGTGTGTGTGTGTGTGTGTGTGTGTGTGTGTGTGTGTGTGTGTGTGTGTGTGTGTGTGTGTGTGTGTGTGTTAGTCGCTGTCTGTCACTCCCTCTCTATCTCTGTCTCTCTGTCTCCCTGTCTTTCTGTCTCTCTCTCTCTGCCTCTCTCTCTCTTTCTCTGCCTCTGTCTATCTCTCTGTCTGTGTCTGTCTCTCTGTCAAACTATCTCTCCATCTGCCTGCATTATGCATTTATGACCAGGGTTTTTTTTGTTTGCTTTTTTCAGAGTGAGTTTTAACTTGCAGGCTGTAAAAAGCAGGTGGGCTAAAAAAAGGAGAAGGTAGGGTCCTCGTTGTCAATTTTGACTTTTCATCAACAAAGGAATTTGTGCGCATAAAAATTTCTATATCCTTTAAAGGGTTAGATTGCATTTTTTTAAAAATATGGTTAAAGATTTTTTTTTTTTTTTTATTGACCTGCTAAGGTGTTAGCCAAAGTTGTGAAAACTTTAAACCCAATTTTCTCAGAGTATGAAATCGATGTCACCCATTTCAAATACCAATAACTTTGTCATATTTATATTCATAACAATTAATCATACATCAAAAGGGTTAATGATCTCTAGATTTCAGAAAATATAGCAACTTAATTTGACCCATTTCTTCGTCAATACTCCTGACATAAAACAGCATCACATTTTTTTAAACGAGTTCTGGCATTGCCTCTTTACAGTTTATATACACAGTACCAAAACCACGGCAACTGTTTTTAGCCGTTTTCTTCCTAGCTCCATTCCTTAGATTTTATTGAAAATGGACCAAGTTCGTGATATCAAAAGAAACTTCAAAACACCTGCATGCAACGTCTGACGGTAAAGCATTGTAAGGCTTTCGCCATGAAGTCTGGAAAGACGTGTGTCTGTGTTTGCTTTCCGTTGCGGGGTCAGGTCTTCTCTCTGTTGATATAAACTCCCACACCACATCTCAGTGTTCAGTGGAACCCTTCAAAATTTAAGATATTAGGTATATGGTTTACAAACGATCTGGAGAAGTGTGAGATAATAAACATGGAGGAAAAGTTTTCAGAAATTAGGGCATTATATAGGACTTGGCTAAAAAGACAAATAACTCCGCTTGGCAGGGTAGCAGTTCTAAAATCACTTATTTTATCAAAAATAATTCATTTATGGATTTTGTTGCCAAACCCCCCAGATCAGTTAATTGATGAACTTCAAAAATTTGTTTTTAAGTTTGTATGGGGTAAGAAAAAAGATAGAATCAATAGAAAAACGTCAGTAAGAAGCATAACACATGGTGGGATTGGAATACCAAATGTACGACAACATATTAACGCACTAAAATTAACCTGGATCCGTAAAGTGAGTTGCAGTGATCACAGCTGGAAACAGATACTGTGCTCACTTTATCCTAAGGCCGAAATTATTAACAAATTGGGATCCGATTTGCCCGGCAGCAACAGATTAAACAAATTTTGGAAAGATGTATTTAAAGCATACAGGGAATTAGGCAGTGCAGTTAAAGTGGAAACCACAGAAGAGCTGTGTTCTGAGCCTTTGTTTTATAACCCCAATTTGAAAATTGGTAGTAAAACTTTCTATAACAAAAACTGGATTGACAAAAATATTTCATGTGTTAGACATCTACTTGATGATGCTGGTAACTTGCTTAGTTTTCAATGTTTTGTTACAAAGTATGGAACTATATCAGATTTTGTTACATATAATGGCTGTGTTTGCGCACTGAGAAAATATTCAAGGGAACTGGGATTAGAAATTATGTGCTCTGATGAAAATGAAAGGAACAAATTAATGACTGTAATCTGCTCTGTGCCAAGGGGAGCGATGCTGTACTACGAGCTACTGACTAAAAACACTACTGACCCAGCTTATAGTATGAAGTGGAATGAAAGATTGCATCAAAATGTTGTATGGTCACAAGTATTTAAAAAAAATTAGGCAAATTCAAGATGTAAGACTAAAGTGGTTTCAGATAAGAATTGTACACAGAATAATAGCAACAAATGTCATTTTACAAAGCATGGGTATTGAAGAATCAATTAATTGTTCCTTTTGTCATATGGAAAAAGAAAGCATTCAACATATTTTTTGGTACTGTCCTATTGTAAACGAATTCTGGCAAGAATTCCAAAATAATATTAATAGAAAATGTAACACTGTGAATCTGCTGCGCAACGAGAGCATTGTTCTTTTTGGATGCAGTAGCAACTTTAAATCTGACAAGATTTTTGATGTAATACTGCTGCTCGCCAAATTTCACATTTATAAATGCAGATGCCAAAAGAATTGGCCTTCGTTTGAAATATTTACGCGACAACTAAAATCAAGATATGAGGTTGAAAAATGTGTTGCATCTATGGAAATGTCTTTTTTTAGTTTCGCTGCACAATGGTGTACATATCTACCTCTGTTAGATTAGAGCAAACTGTATTACTGCTGGATGAGTCGGTCTGAAAGGTAAAATCTGTTTATTTAGCTGAGCAGTTTAATCGTGGTGGTGTGTGTGTGTGTGGTTTGTTTGTTTGTTTGTTGTTTTTTGTTTATGTTTTGAGTGCTGTTGTTGTTGCTGTTGTTGTTTGTTGTTGTTGTTGGTGCTTTTTGTTTGTTTGTGTTTTGTTTGTTTGTTTGTTTTTTGCTTGTTGTTGTTATTGTTAGTTTTGTCTTTAAACATTGTTATGTCAGTTTTGCATTTGGAGGTTAGGTATATGTAGGGATATGTATGCTTTAATATGTTTATATGCTTGGGTACTTTTGTTTGAATGCATGCATGTACATGATTGTATATGTATGTATGACCATTCAAGTTCATACACTATCTAAAAACATATGCTAGTAGGTTGTGTATCAGTTTGTAATCTGATCCTTCTTAATTTTTATTCTTCACAAACTTTGATATGAATCATTTGTGGATTGATGCTTACATTATACTGGGTTTTGTACATTATTTGAAAATTAAAAAAATGTTTAAAAAAAAAAAAAAAAAAAAAAAAAAATATATATATATATATATATATATATATATATATTATATATATTATATATATTACAGCATATATATATATATATGTATATGTATATATATATATATATATATATATATATATATATATATATATATATATATATATATATATATTACAGCACGTGGTACGTGACTTTGACCCATTGCAGTGAAAGGGCTGTTACACCACCAATTTAATTCCGTTCAATTCGAATACTTTATTATCTCAAAGACAGAGAAATTCAAGCCGGCTACAAGTCATACATATAAACAGAAAACATGCAAACATAATATGACGGAAAAATATCACAACACAGCATTCGAACATCAGTTCGCACCCATCACAATAATTATCAAGAGCACCCACAAATCAGCAATACCTCAGCCAGTCATAAACTTACCAAAATAAAATCTCAAACACTCTTGTGCGCACCGGTATGCCCACACATCCACATCACAATCACACACAGGTCAAATGAGGCCCCAGTACACAGCAGCTTTAATGTGACACGAAAACAAGTTGTCGTTACGATTCACCCACATTTACCCGTTTGCAATATGCTTCAAACTTTCGGAATTTACTATTTGCAATGTATAATTTCAAAGTTCCGGGCTATTTGCAGAGCACTTCAAACTTTCATGCTTTCTATCAGGACTAAAATCATAGGTGTTTGAGGTCTCCAAGAAAACCTTTCCCCATCTAGGTACAGGTTAATCAGCCTCTTCGTTTATGTAACTGCTCATGTGTTGATTCTCATTGTCCGGGTCCTATTTGACTGTTAGGTTACAACTTTCAGCCAAGTTGGTCGAAAA
>CM060343.1:35922468-35924968 GCA_030674155.1 Stramonita haemastoma
GCTGCCCCTCAATATCCTGGCTCCTGGAGAAGCTGAGGTCTTTGATGCCTCACTCCCTAAGACCATATAGGTTTTGGGGCACCTTTACCTTTACCTTGGTAGTGTAGGGGGAGGCTTTTCTTTATTGGATATAATATGGTTTCAGAAACAGAGATGTGTTATATACCAGTTAGGCATCCGTCACTCTCAGAATACTCTGGAGTTGCACAAAGCCTGGGTAGGGTAAGTAAGTATGGAGGGCAATTAGCAGACCCCCCCCCCCTCCCCCTCTCCACACTCGCTGAAAATGGTTCATTGGAAAGGCAATCGCTTATAGCATGGTTCTAGTGCCATGGCATGAGCCGCCAGAACGTTGCCATAATACAGCCTCCAAAATACTACATACTGGGGATTTTTCAAATCTTTTATTTCGTGGATAATAGAGTAAGCATTCGTGCGGTTTTTTACAACCAGTCCCCTCATGCATTTTGTTCAAACTGTTTTGTCATTCCTTTACTCTGGCACAAATGGCCCACTCGTTTGAAAGGTGGGACATATATCAACGTGTGCGCAAGGTGTTCTATGTGCGTTCGCACACGTGACATTGATTAATAGTATCACCCACAGGATTTTTGGAAGAGTGGGGTCGACACAGCTGTGAACGCTTGGAGAAAAAATCCCTTTTTGTCAGCAAGTGCATGACATTATGCTTGATGATATGAAGTTGAATTTACTTTTATTTATAACAAACGCGTTACACAACAACATCTGATCTATCTGCAGAAAAATAGGAATTACCATTAACAAGATTGCTTGTGGCTACCATTATGATTTATGGTAAATAATACTTATGTACGTAAGTGTCTTACGTATAGTGGTATGTAATATATATGTAATGCCATGATTGTTCTTTCTATCTATCTATCTATCTATCTATCTATCTATCTATCTATCTATCTATCTATCTATCTATCTATCTATCTATCTATCTATCTATCTATCTATCTATCTATCTATCTATCATGTCTATCTATCTATCTATCTATCTATCTATCTATCTATCTATCTATCTATCTATCTATCTATAGTGTGTGTGTATGTATGTGTGTTTGCGTGCGTGCGTGCGTGCGTGCGTTCGTGAGTGTGTGTTGTGTGTGTGTGTGTGTGTGTGTGTGTGTGGGTGTGTGTGTGTGTGTGTGTGTGTGTGTGTGTGTGTGTCCGTGAATGGTTAAAAACAATCACTATGCTCTTTTTGGTTTATTTTACTAGTTTTATTGTTGCTGTTTATTCATCGCTTCTTGTTTGCCATCATTTTTATCTTCCCTCCCACCCCTCCCCCCTCCCTCTGAAAGGTTACCAAGATCAATTGTCAGATAACACGACACATCCTGTAATGGATTCGGAACACGATATACGGATGCTTTCAGATCAGAGGAGACATCCTGGTGTTGTGCAGTCTCCTATAACCGTGGTGCTGACTATCACTTTGTGTCCGGGTCCTGTTTGTGTGGGGGTGTGTGAGGGGGTGTATGTTTTGTGGGTGGGGGGGGGGGGGGGGGGGGGGGGGGGAGGGGATGGTTGTTTGTTTGTTGGACATTGTAGACGTTTGGCAAAGATAAGGTGTGGGCTGTTATTAGGTTTTCTTTTTCATTTTTGTGTGTGTTTTTTTTTCTTTTTTGTTTCTTTGCTTCTTTTATTCTTCTCTTTTTTGTGTTCAATTCCCCTTTTTTTCTTTTCATTTGTTTATTTCTTTTCTTTATTTCTTTTTTTAAAATTTTAGTTGATTCCACTTTGTTTTTCTTTTTCTATTAGTCTCTCTTTCATTGCATAGTTCTGTGTTTTTTTTCCTTTGTTTGTTTCTTTGCTTTTTCGTTTTTGTATTATCTGTGTTCTCTATTTTTTGTTGTTGCTTCTTTACTTTTTGTCTTTGCTTGTTCATTTGTGCATTTCTTTAATGTCTAACTTTTTTTTTCTTTTTACTTTCTGATTTTTTTGTTTTGTTTTCTTTCTTTTTTTTGTTTTCTTTCTCTCTTTCTTTCTTTCTTTCCTCTTTCTTTCTTTTTTCTTTTCTTTCTTTCTTTTTTTCTTTCTTTTTCTTTTTTCTGCTTTTTTTTTTCTTTTTTTCTTTTTCTTTTTTTCTTGCTTGTTTTTTTTTCTATTTTGTTTTTCCATCTTTCTTTTTCGTTCTTTGTTTCTGTCTGCTGGTTTCTTCTCTTGTCTTCATTTGTTCACTTTCTTTCTTTCTTTTTTTCCTTTTTTCCGATTTGCTTTCTTTCTGTTTGTATTAAACAATAATGATTATACATGGAATTTATACAGCGCTATATCTTGCAAAACAAATCAAAGCTCTTGCACTCGACCCTCACAACAAACAAGCAACCAATGACAATAAATAGTTCTAGCAAATTCGAAAGCACACACACACAACACAACACACACACACACACACACACACACACACACACACACACACACAAACACACACACACACAACACACACACACACACACACACACACACA
>CM060343.1:35929968-35934968 GCA_030674155.1 Stramonita haemastoma
CAAACCAGCTAGTGCACACGTCCTCAGAAACATGCTTCTCCCACATCGACTTTATCGGCTATGCTCTGGGCAGTTTTCACTCCAAGAGTAAAGTTGGATAGAGTGCTCAGCCAAACCTGCCCTGGGGGGATGATTAGACTGGGGTGCTTACTCTGCCCTGAGCAGGTAGATAGCTGCTTAACTAGTGATTGGTTGTTTATCGGGGAGTCTAGAACGAAGATTCTTTTTAAACTCCGGCCAAATTGGGATGTGTTTAATTTTACCGGCCTGCTCTTGATCTAGTAGCAGTGCAAGGCATATTCCGCTTATATGACTGACCACAATAGCTGCTGTCTGAGTGACTGATAAAGACAATAAAGACAAAGAAGAAGAAGAAGAAGAAGAAGAAGAAGAAGAAGAAGAAGAAGAAGAAGAAGAAGAAGAAGAAGAAGAACAACAAGAACAACAAGAAGAAGAAAGAGCAGAAGAAGAAGAAGAAATAGCAGAAGAATGCCAAGAATGCGAAGAGTGCGAAGAAGAAGAAGAAGAAGAAGAAGAAGAAGAAGAAGAAGAAGAAGAAGAAGAAGAAGAAGAAGAAGAAGAAGAAGAAGAATGCGAAGAAGAAGAATGCGAAGAAGAAGAATGCGAAGAAGAAGAATGCGAAAAAGAAGAAGAGGAATGCGAAGAAGAAGAAGAATGCGAAGAAGAAGAATGCGAAGAAGAAGAATGCGAAAAAGAAGAAGAGGAATGCGAAGAAGAAGAAGAATGCGAAGAAGAAGAATGCGAAGAAGAAGAATGCGAAGAAGAAGAAGAATGCGAAGAAGTAGAAGAAGAAGAAAAAGAATGGGAAGAAGAAGAAGAATTGCGAAGAAGAAGAAGAAGAAGAAGAAAAGAAGAAGAAGAAGAAGAAGAAGAAGAAGAAGAAGAAGAAGAAGAAGGAGAAGAAGAAGAAGAAGAAGAAGAAGAAGAAGAAGAAGAAGAAGAAGAAGAAGAAGAAGAAAAAGAATGGGAAGAAGAAGAAGAGAAGAAGAAGAAGAAGAAGAAGAAGAAGAAGAAGAAGAAGAAGAAGAAGAAGAAGAAGAAGAAGAAGAAGAAAAAGAAAAAGAAAAGGAAGAAGAAGAAGCACAGCAACAACAATAACAACAACAAGAACAACAACAGCAAAACCCAGAGGAAAAACATGAACAAGAAGTAGAAGAAGAACAAGAATAAAGAAGAGCAAGATGAACACACGGGAAAGAAGAAAAAACAATGAAGGAGAGGACGAAGAAGAGGAAAATCAAGGACATGAACAAAGAAGAACAGGAAGTATAATAACAAGAAAAAAGACAGTTTTAAACTTCAGAAAAAATAGAGAGAACACGCACCTGCAAACTAAAAGAGTAAACATTGAATAAACACTGCAAAGGAAACGCCTTTCAGTGTTTTACTTTTGTTTGTTGTTTTTTCGGTACTTTTTTCATTTACTACAGTTGATTCGGAACGGTTTGCTTTAAATCTACGCCAATGTGGGCTGTTAGATCTCTGTTTGACGACATTTAATTAATGTCTGTACTAGCTTCCCTCGTTGGCTAATTGAAAGACACAGTTTGTAGTTGAGGTCTCTGGGTGTGTGTCAAATTAAAGCTAGGTGTTGCTAACAAGCAGATTTAATTCGTATTGTACAAGTTTTGTAAAACATAATGTGCTGTCTTCTTTCTAGTTTTGCTGTTGAAAGCAATGAGTACTTCAACATCCCTCTGTTGCGTGTTTTTAATTACTGTACACATCTATTTATTTATACTTTTATATTGAGAATAGTGGAAAAATCACTCGAACGTTTGATGTCCAGCCCTGTGTATATGCAGTTAACATCAGCACTGGCTCAACTTCCCCCAAAAGTCCTACGGATAAGTCCAACATTCCAGGCCCTGTGTGTGAACTCTCAAAGAACATCTTGCCCAACGTTAAAGCCCGTTAGCTTTTCGAAAGTGTAGGCCATTGTGTGCCGGTGGTAACGAATGACAAAATTGACAAAACACACGGGGACTCAAAGTAAAAAAGCAAAAGTAATTATCTAAGTATACTTGCAATAAAAGAATGAAACACACACACACACACACACACACACACACACACACACACACACACACACACACACACACACACACACACACACACACACACACACACACACAAACACACACACACACACGCGCACACACACACACACACATTTTCTCTCATACATACACACAATCACACACACACATCTACCCAAAGAAAGTACTCCAAAACAGATTTCACCAGAGAAAACGAAATTGCTAATGATGTTTTCATCAAACAAAAAAAACAGCTATGCATAACGTACTATACAAACTTTGTTCAAACTGTCCGAACAAATTGTTTTACCTAAATTGTTGTCTTGTTTTCTTTAACAAAATCAGTACTGTTTTAAAACCAATTTCAAGTTTTAATGGAATCTGTCGATTAAACCAGTGTCCTGAAATTGATTCGAAACAAAATTTAATAAGTCTACATTTAAAATCCCTGATTCTGGTGTATTTGTGCATTGAATTGTTTATTTTAATTAGTCTACAAATGCACTGATATTCCATTTCTTTTCCGTTTAGAAAGAAAACGCAATATGGTTACACGCACGCACGCGCGCGTGCACACACACACACACACGCACACACACACACACACACACACACACACACACACACACACACACACACACACACTTGGGGACCGGATAGCCTAATGGGCAGAACATTGCGCTGATAATTTGACGACCCGAGTTTTATTCCCGGTCGAGGGGATTTATTCCCGGTCGAGGGGAGAGGAGAAAGCTGATGTGGTTTGGTCACACCACAAGACACAACACCCTAGCAAAAACCATCTTGCAAGGAACAGTCGAGGGCAAGAGAAGAAGAGGCCGCCAAAAGAAATCATGGGTTGACAACATCAAATACTGGACTCCCCAACCCCTGCAACGCCTCCTACTAGCCACACAGGATCGTGAAGCATGGAAAAAGATCTCCGTTGCGTCTTCTCTCATGTCCCCCCTACGTCCTTTGGGACATGGGACTGTGTGAGTGAGTGAGTGAGTGAGTGAGTGAGTGAGTGAGTGAGTGAGTGAGTGAGATAGATAGATAGATAGATAGATAGATAGATAGATAGACAGACAGACAGACAGACAGACAGACAGACAGACAGACAGACAGACAGACAGACAGACAGACAGATAGATAGATAGATAGATAGATAGATAGATAGATAGATAGATAGATAGACAGACAGACAGACAGACAGACAGACAGACAGACAGACAGACAGACAGACAGACAGACAGACAGACAGACAGACAGATAGATAGATAGATAGATAGATAGATAGATAGATAGATAGATAGATAGATAGATAGATAGATAGATAGATAGATAGATAGATGTGTGTCAATTAACCCACATCGATAAACTTACTACAATAGCTTATACAGAACAGCTTTCAACCCTGGCAATGGCGGTAAACGGCATACAATAATCCAGTAACACAAACATAACACAAAGTCCTGCTGACAAGAATACATCGTGTTTCCACTTATGATCATAACTCCTTTGTACAAATCCAATTCTCATCATCAGGCATCTGCATACCGCTTTCGGAATTCATACTAGGGAGTCACTTGTTGAGTTTTATCGGTGTCACATTTAATATTTCCCATTGACAATGTCGAAGAGAGCGGAACAGTGAGAAGAAGGAACATCAGTGATATAAACACACAGAGAGACAGAGGAGTGGAGACACACAGCAAAGAATCAGAGACAGAGAGAGATAGAGGCACGAACACGGAAACATAGGATAGGAATTAGTGAGAACGGTGAGAATGAAAATGAAGGATGGGAGAGACAGACAGAAAGACAGACAGACAGAGACAGAGACACACAAAGAGAGAGAACGATTTACTGCTACAGAAAGTTCTTCTCTTTTCATGTTTTTTCTTCTTCTAATCTTGACGTCATATCCAAAGCCAACCGCAACCAAAAAGCTTGACACAGACACCATGTTAGTGCAGCATGTCTATAATCATTATTTCTTCCCTTTCTTCAGGCAAGAGAAAGGGGGATTATACATAAAACAACAACATTCACATGTTGACGAATAACCCATATCAATATCCGAAGAAAACGTTTTAAAATTAAGAAATGTACAATCTCTTAATAACATTTTAAGCGATCCCTTTTCGCAAAAGCGGTACAGAATAGCTCAGTGGTCAAGCACTCGCTTACCCCAAGATAGGGTTAAGCAGCATCGAGCGTGGTTTACCAAGTGGATGGTTGACCTTTTGCACACGTTTGGTTCAGTACAGTCCCCCAGCTCAGCCAGCTGTCAATGGGTATCTGCCCTCTTTAGCGTCAGGAAAGGTAAAGCAGCGAGGGAGAGGAGATGGGCGCCGCCCTCATTATGCTCGCCACACAGAAAAGAACAACAACAACAAAAAACCTCCAAACAAAAAAAAAACCCTACTGCAGTCAATGAATGGAGCATCACAATAACAGTAATCTTTCTTTTCAGAGCTTGCATGACGGACATTAATTGACCTCAGAACTAAAAAGAAAAACGAAAAATCTCACAACAACAACAACAACAACAAAGAAAAGTGATACATACTGCGCCAGTTTGAGGCAAAAGCGAACCACCTATCTGTTTTCCTCAGTGAATTACCTCCCTTCTTTTAGATCGCCTATTCACCTGCCAGGTCCATTTGTTTATGCTCCGTCTGCGATTGACAGAAATCTTCAACAGTAAGAGGAAAACTTAATTATTTATTTATTTATTTATTTATTTATTTATTTATTTATTTATTTATTTATTTATTTATGTATTCTTTTATATCGAGGATAACAGAATAAGCAATCATGTGTTTTTTTTTATCTGGTCCCGGTGTGTATGCAGTTTTGTAAATACTGTCATCTGTTCCCACCGGCACACAATGGCCTACTCTTACGAAAAGCGGAACAAGATTTAACGTGGGC
>CM060343.1:35946649-35956649 GCA_030674155.1 Stramonita haemastoma
CTGACCCTTATGGTTGACCAGGGCGTCGATACAAGGAAGGACAGTAGCGTTGGTTTTATAACCTGTTTTAATCTGTATAGTTGAACAGGTTTAATCTGAGATTTTTAATCGCATGCCGTGACAGTCCTGATATGGCCCGTGTGGTCGGCTGGGCTGTAAACAACATGAATGGACTGGATTGCTGTCATTACAGCTAGCACATCTCTGATTCGATATATTTCTTAAAGCAAAATATAATCGAAAACAACAGAAAGACAGAGACCGAAAAAATACCCAAAATATAGGAAGAAAGAAAAAAGCAAAAAAGTAAAATAAAACATGAAAGAGGAAGGGTTGGAAAGCACTGCAGAGAAACAACAGTGAAGAAGAAGAAGAAGAAGAAGAAAGAAGAAGAAGAAGAAGAAGAAGAAGAAGAAGAAAAGAAGAAGAAGAGAAGAAGAAGAAGAAGAAGAAGAAGAAGAAGAAGAAGAAGAGAAGAAGAAGAAGAAGAAGAAGAAGAGAAGAAGAAGAAGAAGAAGAAGAAGAAGAAGAAAAGAAGAAGAAGAAGAAGAAGAAGAAGAAGAGAAGAAGAAGAAGAAGAAGAAAGAAAGAGAAAGAAAGAAAGAAAGAAAGAAAGAAAGAAAAAGAAAGAAAGAAAGATTTTAAAAAGATGCAATAGAAAAAGGAAAGGAACGAGAAAGACTTCAATAGACACAAAGGAAAATAAACAGCAAGCAATAGTAAAGAGAAAAAGGAAAAACACAAAATTACAGGAATAAACAACAACAACAACAACAACAACAACAACAACAATAAACAAAACAACAGTTAAAGCACGGATAACACAGCCCTGATATGGCCTGTGCGGTCGGCGGGGCTATATAAATCATGATTGGATTGAAGTTGTCTTTTGCCTGGTTTACCAACATCGCCATCCATTATATGCTTCCGCAGTGTCAGGATGTCCAAGATATTGGGCACAAGCATTTTACTGCAGACTTCCTAAGATTTTTTTTTTCGGGATGTTTTTAACTTCCTGAGAGTCAGACTTTTCCCGTCTGATATGACAGAAGGTGTTATAGTTTTTCACTAATAACAGGGCTGTTTCAAGGAATCTGGTTTTAATTTCATCTCATTTTATGTGTCGATGTGGTTTCTCCCCAACACGGTGCCCGTCCTGGGCTGACCCTTGTGATTGACAAGGGCGTCGATACAAGCAAGGACAGTAAAGCTGATTTTATACCCTTTTTAATTTATATATAGTCGCACAGTTTTATTGTGAGATTTAAAATTCTACAAATTAGCAGCCCCGATATGGCCTCTGTGGTCGGCAGGGCTGTAAACAACAAGATTGGATTAGAACTGGCTTCTTGTCTGACAAAAAAATGAAGTACAAGGGCGGTACCCTCTGTCACAAACATGTCTCCACGAGGTTGCCCCTTCCTGTCTCTGTGACTGTCTTCACCTATACACTCCTCTTTGTTCCCTCCCTTCTGCTGCAGATACCATGGGCTTACAACCATACATCTTCAAACAATCCAGTGTCGGCCCTTGTTCTTTCAGTGTGTCTGGTCCATCTATCTGGAATAACCTCCCTCTCTTCCTTCGCCAAGATTCTTCATTTGACACATTCGAATCCAGTTTTAAGACGCGTCATCGTCACCATCATCGTCATCGTCGTCGTCATCATCATCATCATCATCATCATCATCATCCATCATCCATCATCATCATCATCATCATCATCATCATCATCATCATCATCATCCATCATCCATCATCCATCATCATCATCATCACCATCCTTATCATCATCATTATTATTATTATCATCATCATCATCTTTCAACACCCCCCTCCTCCTCCTCATCATCATTCTCCTCCTCCTACTCTTCCTCCTCCTCCTTCTCATCACCGCCATCGTCACCCTTATCATCGCTATCGTCGTCGTCGTCGTCGTCATCATCATCATCATCATCATCATCATCATCATCATCATCATCATCATCATCATCATCATCATCACACTCCTTCTCCTCTTCATCGTCGTCGTCATCATCACCATCGTCCACATCGTCGTCGTCATTATCATCATCATCACCACCACCACCATCATCATCATCAGCATCAGCATCAGCATCATCTTCATCTTCTTCTTCATCATCATCATCATCATCATCATCATCATCATCATCATCATCATCAGTTAATCATCATCATCATCATCATCATCATTTATCATCACCATCATCATCATCATCATCATCATCATCATCATCATCATCATCATCATCACGATCTGGAACAGAATTCTTGGGGATTGTGTTCGACCGGAGACTGAATTTCAGAAGTCGTATCCAACATCTGAGAACGTCCTGTCAGAAAGCCCTGAACCTCCTGCGGGTGATCGCCCATACTGACTGGGGAGCGGACAGGAGAACACTGCTGCACGTCTACAGGGCGCTGGTGCCCTGCAAACTGCACTACGGGTGTCAAGTCTACGGCTCGGCGAGCCTTCCTACCTGAAAGCTCTGGACCCTATCCACCACCAGGGGCTCAGGATCTGCCTCAGAGCGTTCCGAACGACGCTGGTGTACAGTCTGTACACGGAAGCGGGAGAGCCTTCACTAAAAAACTGATGTCTGAAACTGACTCTCAATTACTACATGAAGCTCTATTCGGAGTATAACAACCCGGCTTACGATTGCGTTCTGAACCCTCCGTTTCAGGCCAAGTTTGAGAAATCGCCCTCTGCCACCCCGCCTCTGGGCATTCGGATCCTTCCCCATCTCCGGGAGGCGGGTATCGATTTGGGTGTCATCTGCGACCTTCCCAAGTTCCTTGAGACGCCTATGTGGATGGTGGAAACCCCGGTTGTCCGTTTTAATTTTGCCGCTCACAGGAAAGATGTCACCAGCTCCACGGCGTAAGGGGTCTTCTTCCGAGAACTCTGTACGTCGTATCCGTCCCACACCAGGGTTTTCACGGACGGGTCCAAGTCGGAGGAGGGGGTGGAATGCGCCGCCTATTGTCCCGCCATCAAGGAGTCGGCGCTTTCGGAGCACCTGCCTTCGGATGCCTCGGTGTACACGGCCGAACTGAGCGCTCTTGTCTTGTCCCTGCAACTGATCCGGCGATCGGGAAGAAAAGACTTCTTGGTCTGTACGGACTCGCTCTCTGCTCTAGAGGCTATCGCTTGCAGGAACGTAAACCACCCTAAGCTTCAGGAGTTCTACGAACTGTATACTTCCATGAGACGGGACGGGTGTGACGTGGTTTTGGTGTGGATCCCGGGGCATGCGGGCATTCGGGGCAACGAGACGGTTGACCGACTCGCCAGGCGTGCCACGGAGCAGGAGGTTTTCGGGTCCACGGAGCCGTTCACAGATCTGAAACCTAGGAGCGAGCAATACGTGCATTCCTTCTGGCAGGAGGAGTGGAACGCTCAGACAGACAACAATTTTTTTCGGATCCGTCCCAACCTGAAAGAGGTTTTCCTTCTGTGTCAAAAACCGAAGGGAGGCGACAGTGCTCACCAGGATACACACGGATCATTCTCACATCACTCACGTTCATTTGCTGAAAGGCGAGGGAACCCCATGGTGCGTGACTTGTGATGTGCGGGTAACCATCAGGCATCTGCTCCTGGAGTGTCGGGATGTTCAGGATATTAGGCACAAGCATTTTACCGCGAACTCCCTAAAGATCCTCTTTCGGGATGTTCCACCGGACACCATTTTTAGCTTCCTGAGAGAATCGGTTTTTTTTCCGTCTGATATGAGTGAAAGTGGTATGGTTGTTCTCTAAGGACAAGGTCGTTATAAGGAATCTGGTTTTGGTTTTATCTCATCTTATGTGTGATGGATGTGGGTTTTCCCCACGACCCGGTGGCCGTCCTGGGCTGACCCTTATGGCTGACCGGGGTATTGATACAAGCAAGGACAGTTGATTTGGTTTTATACCTCGTTTTAAACTGTACATAGTCGCACACTTTTAATACGAGTTTTAAAATGTAACGAGGTGATAGCCCTGATATGGCCTATGCGGTCGGCGGGGCTATAAGCAACATCATTGGATTGGATTGGAGCTATCCCACCCCCAATATTGCTAAAGCTATATAACGTCAAACTAGAGACAGAAAAGCAACAAAGAAAGAAACCAGAGGAAGAAAGAAACTTTAAAAAACAGAATAGGGGGTGGGAAGCACTGCAGAGAAACAACACGGAAGAGAAAGAAGAAGAAGCGAGAAAAGCGTTTTCAAATATAAAATAAATTGAAAAGAAGCGGAACAAAGTGAAGAAGACTTCTAATGAACACAGACGAATTTACACAATAAATCAGAAGGGAAGAACATAAGAAAAATAAAATGGACGCGGAAAAAAGCAGCAGCAGCAGCAGCAGCAGCAGCAACAACAACAACAACAACAACAACAACTACAACAGCGACAACAACAACAACAACTACAACAACGACAACAACAAACCAGAAGAAGCAGTGAAATCACCCAAAGCACACTAAGCAATATAATAACAATTTCTAATCAAACATTTGTCATTACAGGTGTGTAATAATGTTTCGCGAAAAACAGTTAAAGCAGCATAATGATAATTCATTTGACTGCATATGTGTTTGGATATTTCTTTTTAATATTATTTCATTTCGAGGATGATGGAATAAGCAGTTATGTGTATTTTACGTCCAGTCACCGTGTGTATGCAGTATAGTAAATGTTGCCATCCGTTCCCACTGGCACACAATGACCTACTCTTCTGATAAAGACAGTTAAAGCCCTAAAACACTCAAAGCAAGCTATTTACAATTGACATATATCAGGAAGATACCATTACACACGTGTATACGTATTTTGAGAAAAACAACAGCAAAACCAGATTAAGCAACATAATGACAATTTATATCTACCACACATATACTATTACACATGTTAATGAATATTTCGAGAACAAATGGTTAAAACACCAAAATTACACCAAGCAACATAATAGTCGATAAAACAGAAGTAATGGCATATGTATGTGAAGATTTCGAGTAAAACCAGTAAACACACCAAAAACACATTAAGCAACATAGTAACAATTATATCAACCAAGATATTATTACATAACGTGAATGTGCGAAGGAAAGCGGAAAACTGAAGGCATAAGAAACAGGGGAATCTAAATGAGAATACAGGAAATAAAACAATGAGAATACAGGAAATAAAACAATGAGAATACAGGAAATAAAGCAAGGTGAACAGAAAGCCAACAAAACTAAGAGAAGAAAGGAGGAAGAGAGATGAGGAAAAAATGGTAAAAATGGAAAAGGAAATGTAAGAAAAACACGAACAAATAAAAAGTAAAAAGAAGACGAATCGACAGACACAGAAGAAACAAAAGAAGAAACAGTTGAAGAAAATAAGAAGAGAGACAGAAAGAAAACAATATCAATAGAAAAATACAAGGAAGATGCATGAAGAAGAATTAGAAGGTAGCAACAAAATAGTAGGTAAAGGTGTCCCATAACCTATGTGGTCGTAGTGGAGCGAGGCATCAGAGACCTCAGCTTCTCCAGGGGCCAGCATATTGAAGGCGGCGCCCGTCTCTTCTCCCTCGCTGCTTCACCTTCCCTGACCCTAAATTGGAAGAAAATACAAAAAAGTGTCTTCACCTTCACCATCACCTGTCCCAGAGTCCCACAAGCCGTGGGGGCACCACTGAAGATTTTGCAGCCAGCTTCCTCCACTCCCCACGGTACTCACTCTCTGTAGCAGATCGTTCCACCCAAGGCCTGTCCACTCTCTGATGTTGTCTTCCCATCGTTTCATCTGTCTGTCTCTTCGTCTCCCTCCTTGCACTTGACAGTCTTGGCCAGTCCAGATGCTCATGAAAAACGTCACAATGAAATAAAAAGGGTAAAGGAAAAACGAAATAAACAAAAAACTAGGAAGAAGTAGACAAACTGAATCATCGTAATAAAAACATTAAAAAAAAGGAAAACACGGAAAAACAGATGAGAAAAAAAAAAAAAACGGCGAAAAAAAAAAAAAAACAGACGAAGAAGATTGAATAAGTAACAAACGCAATAGGGAAAGAATTGACAAAACAGTGACAAAAACAGAAAAAAGCAACAAAAACATGAAGAAAATCAAAAGGAGCTGAATAAAGTTAACAAAGACAAAAAGTGCAAAAAAAAAAATCACACAAAGAAAGCAAAGAAAAAAACCCGAAAGAAACGGAGGAAGATAAAGCTTAAAAACAGAAGAGAACGAATGATATTGACGAAATATAATCGAAAATAGAGAAAGAAGCTGACTAAACAAAGATAGAAGCCAGAGAAACAAGAGAAAAGTACAAAGCAAACCCACGGAGAAAAACCTAAAAAAACAGTTTTTAAAAGAAATACAAAAAGAAAGAAAAAGGAGATAAGTGAGCAAAGAAGCAGAAGTAATTACAAAACTGCAGAAGGAGAAGAAACGGAAGCAATAAAATTCAAAAGGAACAAGAAAGGACATAAATAAATCGTTAAAAATACATAAACTTAAAAAGAAAACCCCAAACATTTGAAACAAAAACAAAAAACCCACAAAAAAGAGGGGCACCAGAAAAAAGAAGAAAATCAAAGAAACAGAAACATCTTAAGAGTCAGGTGCTGAAACAAAAGCAGAAACGGCAAAAGCAAAAACAGGAAAACGCTATAGAAACAGAGAAAAGGCGGGCAAAAAAAAAGAGGAAAAAACAAAAAAGAAATTGATGAAAAAAAAAGAAAAATAACCGATAGAAAAACATCACGTAAAAGAAAAACGCTGCAGGAGCAGAAGGGGAAAACATACACAAGAAAGCCACAAAAACAGATTAATATATATTTGGGGGGGAGGGGGGGGGGGGGGTAGGCGGGAACGGATCGGTGGTTTAGAAGTAACACGCCTGTCTAGAAAGCGAAAAGTCCGGGTCGCAGTGTGCGGTGATTCAAATCCCGTTTAGGCCTAAAACTTGTCCCCTATCCATTAGACTGAGTGGTGATCCGGGTGCTAGTCTTTCGGGTAAGACGATAAACCGAGGTCCCGTGTGTTACACATTATTTAGCGCCCATACAAGAACCCACGGCAACAAAAGGGTTGTCCCTGGCAAAATTCTGTGAGAAAAAAGCCACTTTGATAGGGAAACAAATGTAATTGCAGACAGAAAAAGAAAATAATGGGTAGGCGCTGCACTTGTGGCGACGCGTCTCCCCGGAGAGAGCAGCCCGAATTTCACGCAGAGAAATCTGCTGTGACATAAAGTGGTATACATAGATAGATAAAGAGAACAAGGTATAGAAACAAAAGAGAAAAAAATAATAGGAAAAACCATGAAAAAACAAAAGGCGTAGAAACAGGGGCCGGAGAAAAATGAACGAAACAAACACAGGAAAGACTTAAAGAAGTAGAACAAAATTATTAATTGACATGGTGGTACAAGAAACAAAAAGAAAAAAAAGAGACGGGAATAAACCAAGGAAGAAGACACATTGAGCTTAGCACAAAGAAAAGAGCAGAAGAAATGGAAGTAAAAGAAATCAGAAAAACACACAAAAAATAAACAAGCGGGAGAAACTATAAACAAAGAAAAAAAGCTCCACACACCATCCATCAAAATACTGATAAAAAAGAAAAAAACAATAAAATACAAAAACGAAATAGGGAAAAAAACTAGAATCTGAGGAAGCTGATACACAAGAGCAAATATGTAAAAAGAATAAATTTAAAAAAAGGATAACAAACATAAAAAGCAAAAATTGATGAGACAGAAAAGGAACAAAATGTTTAAGGAAAAAAACAAAGAGAAAAAGACAGGTGAAGACACTGGACACAGGACAGAAAATCACAGTAAAGGAATACTTTGAAGAGACAAACAAAAAGAGGCAGACAATATCATAACAAGGGATGGAAACCATGGAAAAAGCTTAATGAAAAGTGGCACAAACACAGGAAAAAAAATATGAGGAAAACAAACAAAAAAAAGGGAAAAAATCCAAAGAATTAAAACACAAAGAATACATCGTAAGAAACAAAAAGAAACAACAAGTAGTCAAAGAGCTTTAAAAAAAAAAAAAACAACCCACAGAAGACAATAAAAGAAAACAAAAACATAATTAGAAATAAAGTAAAACACAAAAACAGATCCCACCTTTCTCCCCCCTCCACCATCGCAAAAACGCTCAAGAAATAAGTACTGAAACAATTGCATAAAAAAAAGAAAAAATATAGAAGCCAGCAAAAGGAAACAAACTTCAAAAACAAAAAGGGCGAAAACAGAAGGAGCTGGCCAACAAAGAAGTAGAAGTCAACAATGGAAACACAAACAATTCCAAAAGAAACATTAAAGGAAGGACAATGGAAAAAAAAGAAAAAAAAGATACAAATAAAACGTACAAACCTATGAATCCAGAGAAAAAGAAAACAGAAAATTAATAGAGTGAAAGACAGCGGAAACAGAAGGAGAGAAAACAGAAGGAAAGACAGCGGAACTAGAAGGAAAGACAACAAAACTAGAAGGAAAGACAACGGAACTAGAAGGAAAGACAACAGAACTAGAAGGAAAGACAACGGAACTAGAAGGAAAGACAACATAAGAAAGACAACGAAAAAAAGAAAAGAAAGCAGAAGAAAAAAGAAAAACAAACAGAAGAAAAGACAAAGGAAGAAGAAAATCAAACGGAAGAATCGACAAGGGAAAAATACAAATTGAAGAAACGACAACGCAAACAAGAGAGCAAAACAAATTCTAGAAAAGATAACTGGGAAAAAAACACCCAAGGCAACCAGACAAAAAATCCAGGAACTCCCATTAACACAGCCAGAAAGAAGAAAACAAGTACAGAGGGGGAAAACGAAGGAAACAAGAAAACACAGCAAGAAAAAACCAAGAAAACAAGAAAACACAGCAAAAAAGTAAACAGAGGAAACAAGAACACACATCCAAAAATAATCACATGAAACAAGAGAATACAGCGAAAAAGGAAGCAAAAAAACAACAAAACACAACCAAAAACGGAAACAGGGAAAAAGTAAGTAAAAAAAAAAAGAAAAGAAAACAAAAAGTGATAAAACCAAAGAATCGGAAGAAAACCCAATTTAAAAAAAAAACTCAAAGAAACATAAGAAAATGCACAAAAAAGCCAAAGGCACAGAAGAAAATGCAACTGGAAAACTTAGCAAACAGAAGAAGAGATAATGCTAAAAAAAATAAACATAAGAAAAGACAACGGGAAAAATGCCTCAAGGGAAACAAGGAAATACGACAAAAGAAGCAAAAAATATTAAACAAGAAAACACAAAGTAAAGCAAGAAAAAATCAAGGAAACAAAAAATTCAGCAAGAAAAAAAAACAAAGAAAGCCCCCCCCCCCCCCCCCTTCCCTCCCAAATACAGCAAGAAAGAAAGCATGGAAACAAGAAAATAGGGCAAGAAAACTCCAAAGAAAAACGGGAAATACAAACTCCCCCGCCCCCTCCCCCCTCGGAAACAAGAAAAAAAATACAGCAAGAAAAACAAACAAACAAGGAAATACAATAAGATACTTCCAAGGAAATTAAAACATTCAGCACAAAAAAAACAACAAAATAAGAAAACATGGGTACAGATAACAGGCAAAGCAGCAAAATTTCAAAAAACAACCACACACTACAAAAAAGGAAAAAACAAGAAGAAAAAAAAACAAGTAAGCAACAGAAAATACACCAAGAAAACAGCAAGAAAACAAGAACACACAGTAATCAGCCACCCCTCCCCTCCCCCCATGGAAACATAAGAGAATACAACAACAAACAATCCCAAAGAAACAATGATTTATAGCTACCCCCTCCCCTCCGAGGAAACAGAGAAAAAACACAGCAAGAAAACAGCAAAGAAACAAAAAAATACTGCAGAAACTCTCTCAAGGACACAGAAGAAAATAGAGCAAGGAAAAAGCCAAGGAAAGAGAGAAAGTTACAGTAAGAAAAAAGAAAGGAAACAAAAAAATACATTTAGAAGGAAACATG
>CM060343.1:35966649-35969149 GCA_030674155.1 Stramonita haemastoma
CAGTACTGTCGCAGGAGCCCCCAGAATGTTGCCATATCAAGCGCCGAGCCGCCCTGGGGACTCCAACCCCTCGACTTTTCTTCAGGGGATGGTGTCTAAACACGACACCTGTGTGCATGATATATATATATATCTATTTTTTTATGATTTTGTCATCCGTTCCTACCGGCACACGATGGCCTGCTCTTCCCAAAGGCGGAACGGGGTTTAACGTGTGCGCAAGATGTTCTGCGTGCGTTCGCACACGGGGCCTCGATTTATTGTCTCATCCGAACGACTTTGACATTCAGTTGATTTTTTTTTTTTCGTCAAACTGGGGAGAAAGGGCGAGGCTGAGAATGGAACCCAGAACCTCATGGTTTACTTGTTGGCAGGCAAACGTCTTAACCATCCTGCTACCTTCCTTCCTGCTACTAAAAACGCCTTAGTGCTACTAATGTCAACACAAAAGCAATGTCAATATAAACAGCTGTAAAGAAAGAAAAAATGCCAGGAAAGAGCTGTGTTACAAAGAAGAGAGAGAGAGAGAGAGAGAGAGAGAGAGAGAGAGAGAGAGAGAGAGAGAGAGAGAGAGAGAGAGAGAGAGAGGAGAGAGAGAGAGAGAGAGAGAGAGAGACAGACAGACAGACAGACAGACAGACAGACAGACAGACAGACAACAGACAGACAGACAGACAGACAGGCAGACAAAGTATTGGTAGACTACTAACCAGAAAGCAAAAGGTCTCACAGGCTTTACAAAACAAACCGTTGACTTTTGAATCGTCTGATATGCTATCATGTAACTTGTGGTGTGTGCTTTTATGAAAGCTGTGTGTGTGTGTGTGTGTGTGTGTGTGTGTGTGTGTGTGTGTGGTGTGTGTGTGTGTGCGCGTGCGTGCGTACGTGCGTACGTGTGTGTGTGCGCGCGCGCGCATGTTTATATTTGTACGTACTAATCTACAAGCATGTGTACGTGGGTGCACGATTGTTAAAACGAACTTGAATTAATTCTACTTTAACGTCAGATTTCTCTTTTCATCACAGAAGAGGTAGGTGCCAGCGCCGAAAGAGTGCGTCATAGATGTAACTTAGTCATCCCCCACAACAATTATGACGTGTATACTTTGAAATGACGCATCATGTTCGCCTACACTGGCTTTGGTGAATATTTTCTTGTAGTTAACTAGTCCTTTTTTGGCTGCGTGTTAGCGTGGTTATAACTGTGGTGACGACACTGAACAGAGCTAATTGTTTCGTTAGGTTTTGTTTTCTCAGTGGTCATGCCAGGGGCCTGTCAAAGATAGCATGCCAAACCATATGAACTCCCACACAATAAAAACACACTGAAAATAATACCATGGATTCAGAACTTTCAATAAAAGCGCTCAAAAAAGCAACCTCTCTCTTCCTTTTTCTTCTAGCTCATTTCATTTTGATATACAGGTAGGCATCTGTCAGTCTCGGAAAACTATGGAGTTGTGCTCGAAACTCTAGAGCGCAAAGCCTGGGTAAGTAAATATGGAGGGCAAGCTGTTACGCATGTAGCAGACTCCCCCCCCCCCCCCCCTACTCTCTCTCTCTCTCTCTCTCTCTCTCCTCTCTCTCTCTCTCTCTCTCTCTCTCTCTCTCTCCTCTCTCTCTCTCTCTCTCTCCACATCGCTGGAATGGTCCATTGGAAAGGCAATCGCCGATACGAATGGTTCCAGTACCGTCGCAGGCGCCGCCAGAACGTTGCCATATACAGCCCCGAGCCGCCCTGGGGACTCCAACTCCCCATTTTTTCCTCAGGGATGGGGTTTAAACACGACACCTGAGTGCGTGTTGGGTTTCTGTTTTATCATGTTATCTGCTCCAACCTGCACACAATGGCCTGCTCTTCCTAAAGGTGGGATAGGTTTTTAACGTGTGCGCAAGATAGTCTGCGTGCGTTCGCACACGGGCCTCATTTTAGTCTCATCCGAATGACTTACTGATAATATATAGAAATGAAGTAACACAAGAAGTGAAACCAGCATGCACACAGGTGTCGTGTTTAGACACCATCCCTGACAAAATATCGGGCATTTGGAGTCCCCAGGGCGGCTCGGGGCTCTAGATTAAAAAAAAGATAATTGGTAGGCGCTGCACTTGTGGCGACGCACTCTCCATGGGGAGAGCAGCCCGAATTTCACGCAGAAAAATCGCAGAGAAACCTGCTGAGACATAAAGTGGTATAAGATAGATAAAAAATTGATAAGATAAATAAATTAAAGATATATATATATATATATATATATATATATACATACATATATTATATATATATATATATATATAAAATATATATATATATATATATATATATATATATATATATATATGTATATATAAAATGAAGAGGTTTTAGTTTCATTTAGCCCTGGCACTTGTTTATCCTTTTATGTCTAATTGATTTGTGTGTATACACTTCTGAAACTTTGACAGAACAGGATTACTGTGCCCAGCTATTTTAAGGGCTATCTGATATTTTTACAGCCTA
>CM060343.1:35974149-35981649 GCA_030674155.1 Stramonita haemastoma
CATGGCCGAACCATGCCATCTTCCTTTTCTTGACAGTGGCCAGTAGGGGTTCCTGAGGGCCAGCCATCAGTGCGACTTGACTTCAGAGCACAACATAACACAACAAATAAAAACACAGCATGATACAAATCAATGTAATAAAATACACTGAACTAAACGACAAAAGCATATTCAAGATCAGTAGAATGATATCCGAACAGGTACAAGATAAAGTACAATAATTATCATCCCAAGCTATGTGCTAAATACAAGTCAGTATGATAAATACAATACGATAAATGAAAATACGATGAAATGTAATTCAATTTTTGGTTTTAAATGCAGTCTACATAGTGGCTGACATTGAGATTCAAAGGGAACCAGTCGACATAGTTTCTTAAAAATCTGTGATTACTGATGCTGGCAGGATTGTTTCCAACTCTTCTGTAAATATTTTATTGAAGGAATGTTGTTTCTTTATTTATTTGTTGTTGGTTTTTGTTTCGTTGATAGGTTAAATATTATCTTAAAGTGTAATATCATCAAGTGAGGAGAGAATTTAAATTGAACTACAATAACAAAAGTATAATCAAATTTTATCCAATACAGTGCAATATGATATAACGAAATATATGCAAAAGAGTGCAAAACAGTACAGTATAAGGCAACACAAGGCAAAGCAATACAATACAACATAATACAATAAAGTACAATACAATACACTACGATCTGGTGTAGCTATATACATGTATTTCCCTATAATCACCTTTGTAAACCTTCTTCCCCCTTTTTTATTTTGTTCAATAAAAAAAACTCAAGAGGCAAATCAAATCGCAAGCTATCATCTTCTTTAAGTGAACAGAGAGTTGTCTTCAGTTCATAGCTTCCTACCATTACTTTCAGTCCTTTTTTGACCTTTCAGAGAACCTCTCTCTGTGTCTCTCTGTGTCTCTCTGTGTCTCTCTGTCTCTGTGTCTCTGTGTGTCTCTCTCTCGCTCTCTCTCTCTCTGTCTCTCTCTGTCTCTCTCTGTCTCTCTGTCTCTCTGTCTCTCTGTCTCTCTGTCTCTCTCTCACTCTCTGTCTCTGTCTGTCTGTCTGTCTGTGTCTGTCTGTCTGTCTGTCTGTCTGTCTGTCTGTCTGTCTGTCTGTCTGTCTTTCTCTCTCTCTCTCTCTCTCTCTCTCTCTCTCTCTCTCCTCTCTCTCTCTCTCTCTCTCTCTCTCTCTCTCTCTCTCTCTCTCTCTCTCTCCCCTCTCTCTCTCTCTCTCTCTCTCTCTCTCTCTCTCGCTGTACCTGTCTTTTCGTTGACATTTGTTTTTAGTTTTTTTTCCTTTTTCCCCCTATCTTTTTTAATGTAAAACTAATGCCGTTTACGTAAGGGTGCTTTCTTTCTTATTTAATAAAATTTGCTTGCAATCTTTCGTTAAAAGTTCAGTTTGATGAGTTATAGTTTTCTTATTCCTTTTTCGTTGGTTTTGTGTTTCTGAAGTTTAATGTTCTTTGACTAAAATATTAAGCCTGACAATCAAATGTTTCAAAATGTGTGTGTGAGTGTGTGTGTGTGAGTGTGTGTGGGTGTGTGTGGATGTGTGTGTATGTGTGCATGTGTGTGTATGTGTGTATGTGTGTGTATGTGTGTGTATATGTGTATGTGTCTGTGTGCGCGTGCGCGCGCCCGCGCGCGTGTGTGTGTGTGTGTGTGTGTGTGTGTGTGTGTGTGTGTGTGTGTGTGTGTGTGTGTGTGTGTGTGTGCGTTTGTTTGTGTGTTAAAGCAAGATTGAGCACCCACACATGAACTCGAGCAAAAAAAATGTTTCTTTTCGTGAAATTTTAACACTGGTATCACTTCATCCTGCTATGACATAGATGCAAAACTAGAAGCCCAATCTTCCTATTCACTTAAAAAACAACAACACAGGCACTATTACTGTAGAAACTTAGTCATAAAGCCAAGCTTTGTAAAGCCCACAGGCGCCTAACATTATTGAAATGAACTGACGCAGAATGTGCTGCCTACAGAGTGTGCTACTTACGCTGGTGCTTTGTTGTGTAGGTTTCTTTCCAAGTGTCAGTGTCATCACCATAAGTGTGATCACATGACAAAGGTAGACATTAGTTTGCAGTTTTTCTTGATTGTAAATCTTGCTTCTTCGTTATGAATACTTGCTTTTCTTCATCTAAACCAATTTATTTTATACCTTTGATATTTTTGTAAAATTTGTGTAATGTTTTTTTCAGTCTAATATCATTATATGTCGATTAGCTATACAACAAAACAACTATCCATAAAAAATACACACCTCCTAAAATCAAAACTCCCCTGAAGTTGAAGCATGGCTGTCTATATGGTGAACTACTTTAAACAGTCATACAGGAAAAATTCTTATTCAGTGTGTAATTTCAATATCACTGTGATACCCAGGTAAGATGAGTGAGTCAGAGTGCACATTATGGGTGACCCCCAGAGTGTTAAGCTGTGGGATGCACAACAACAACAACAGCAGCAACGACAACGACAACAGACTTTCGAAACCACAAAACAAAAGAACACACGAAAATATCCCACAGACCAGCTACTTTGGTGCAATGGTTAATGCCTTGGAGTTTAAAATATAAGGTTGCAGATTCAAGTCCCATAAGACCCCTACGGATTTTTCAAGACCACCACTGTATGTATGTGTGTGTGTGTGTGTGTGTGTGTGTGTGTGTGTGTGTGTGTGTGTGTGTGTGTGTGTGTGTGTGTGTGTGTGTGTGTGTGTGTGTTGTGTATTGTGTGTTGTGTGTTTGTGTGTCTGTGTGTCTGCGTGTATGTGCGTGTGCATACTCACACGTGTGCGTGAGTTCACGTGTGTGTTTATGCACGTTTGAGCACCCACTACACACAGACTC
Source organism: Stramonita haemastoma (assembly GCA_030674155.1). NCBI lineage: Eukaryota > Metazoa > Mollusca > Gastropoda > Neogastropoda > Muricidae > Stramonita > Stramonita haemastoma. Next base: position 35,977,016 of record CM060343.1, read on the forward strand.
AAGCTACTGCGTTTGTTTAAAATGTTTTCTTTTTTCGTAAAATGTTAAGACTGGTATCACTTTATCCCGCTATTACATAAAGGCAAAAGTGGAAAACCAAACTTCCTATTATCTTACCTCAGAAACCATAGGCACCATTACTGCAGAAACTTCGTCATAAAGCCAAGTGTTGTAAAGCCCACAGGCGCCTGCCTGACAGATTGAAATGAACTGACGCAGAATATGCTACCTACACTCGTGCTGTGTTGTGTAGGTTTCGGTCTTCTAGGTTTCGGCACCTACTTCTTCTCTTCTGCTGTCAGTGTCACCATAATAAGTTTGTTTGTTACTCTCTCTCTCTCTCTCTCTCCTCTCTCTCTCTCCTCTCTCTCTCTCTCTCTCTCCTCTCCTCTCTCCTCTCTCTCTCTCTCTCTCTTTCTTTCATTTCCTAGTCTTTTGGTGGTGTTGTAAGTAACCATGATTTGCATAAGATGATGAATTCAGGTCTCACGTTCAATTATCAATTAGCGCAGGTAAAAGAACCCTCATGTCGACAAAGTAGCAAAGCTTTTTTTTTTTTTTTTTTTTTTTTTCACTAGTTTCTGCCGTGACCCAAAGTGATGTACAATACGAAACAATACCTTATCAATAAATTCGCCTTCACCTTCACCTCCCCATGGTCCTCCGCCCTCTGCAGCAGATCGTTCCATCCAAGGCCTGTCCACTCTCTGGTGTTGTCTTCCCATCATTTCTTCTGTCTGCCTCTTCGTCTCCCTCCCCTTACTGTTTCCTGTAGAACAGTCTTGGCCAGTCCATGGAATATAAAAAGGTGAAAATAAAGGTATCCCATAACCTATGTGGTCGTAGAGGAGCGAAGCATCAGAGACCTCAGTTTCTCCAGGGGCCAACATATTGAGGGCGGCGCCCATCTTCTCTTCCTCGCTGCTTTACCCTCCCTGACCCTAAAGAGGGCAGGTACGCATTGACAGCTGGGTGAACAAGGGGACTGTACTGAAGCCAAGGCGCGCAAATGGTCATCCACCCACTTGGTAACCACGTTCGAAGCTGCTAGACAACTTCATACAACACAATGCAATATCTTACAATATCAAACAGCATAACTTCGTGCAATGCATCCGAATGCAATGGAATGCAACAATGCAATAAATCTAATAACAATGCAATGCTTCATGCTATACCGGAACACAACAAGTCCTAATGCAAACTCATGATCATATATTACGATTATGATTCATCAGTGTAAGACGATACAGCAGAACTATTTCCTGTCCGATCAAATCTAACCTAATGCAATGCAATACAATACAAGACAGCACGACAATTCAATACAGCACAATTCATCGCTCAATAATTCAATTCACTTTAACTCCTTACAATACAATCTTATACAATATGATATTATTTGATATGAAATACAATGCAATACCGTACCATAGCATAGCATAGCATAGCATAGCATGGCATACCATACCATACCATGCCATACCATGCCATACCATACCATAAAGTACAGCACAATACAGCATAATACTATACGAAACACTACAACAATGCAACACAGTACAATACAATACAACATTGTAAGAAACATCTTGCTATTCCACAAAAACCTTGTGGGTTTTTTATCCATCATCTTGCTTTTTGTATCACAAAAACATAGAGACAAAAAGGGTCCCAAAACAATCTTGGTCCTTAAGTGGAATGCACATAACCCTGGGTTATTAGCTTTCATAAGGTTGCTTTCACTTTGCTGTGACCTTTCAGAGACTGTAGTCTAAGTAGTCTGCATCTCTGTTTCTTTAACTTCGTGACCGCTAGTATTTGACATTTTCTCTACAGAACACTGTCTAAAAAAACAAACAAACAAACAAAGAATACGGCACATACAGTATTGTCTGCTGGTTTATTAATTTTCTTTTTACATTCACTTCCTATAGTCTCTCTCTCTCTCTCTCTCTCTCTCTCTCTCTCTCTCTCTCTCTCTCTCTCTCTCTCTCTCTCTCTCTCTCTCTCTCTCTCTCTCTCTCTCTCTCTCTCTCTCTCTCTCTCCTTCTCTCTGTATCTATCTATCTATCTATCTATCTATCTATCTATCTATCTATCTATCTATCTATCTATCTATCTATCTATCTATCTATCTATCTATCTATCCCACAGTCTGGCGACCGTGGGGGCAACCCTGAAGACTTGACAACCAGTTCTCTCCATTCCTCTCTCTGCTCTGCCTTTCTCAAAATTTTGTTGAGTTCTAGGCCTGTCCATTCGCTGATATTGTTCTCCCATCTCTTCCTTGGTCTGCATCTTTTTCTTTCTCCTTGGACAGTACCTTGTAATATTTTTTTGCAAGTTTTTTTCATCCTGTGACATGCCCTTACCATTTCAGTTTACGTTTCTTTACGATTTTTACAAGGTTTTGGTAAGGCGCAATTGTTTGCTGGATTATGTTATGCACGTTTTATTTTATTTATTTATTTATTTATTTTAGTTATTTTTATTTATTCTTTTATATCGTTCTTATGTGGTATCTGTAGGAGATGCCAAAGAGTCTCTGGAAGCATTCACATCTCTACCGCCTGTACTCTTCTCTCCAAATCAGCAGTCAGCGTCCACGACTCACAGGCATACAGAATACAGATATGACAAGGGAGCGCATTGTGTTTTGCGCAGAGTGTTTTTGATTCAACATAATTTTCCAGGGCCAATTCCCTTGTTGCCATGTTTTTTTTTTTTCGAAAGCCCTGAAAGTGAGCTCCACACATGACCTCAGGGGTACAGGATAGCCTAGTGGTCAGAACATTGCGTTTGCAATTTGAAGACCGGGTTCGATTCCCGTTCGAGGAGATTTTCCCCTGAAGTTAACATCAGTGCTGACTCCACTCTTCCCACAAGTCTTTCGGATGAGACTGTAAACCTGATCCCCGCGTGCAAACGCACGTACAACATCTTGCACATGCGTCGAAATCTGTTCTCAAATGATCCTCGATATAAAAAAGACAAGAAGAAAAAAGAACAGTTTAACATTTCGCCCGAAAGGCTAGCACCCAGACCACCACTTACTGTGTAAAAGATGGAGGGAAAGTTGCAAGCACAATCAGGGAGGGAATCGTCACAAACTTTGGAGCCCAATTTCCGCTGTCTAGGCAGTGTCTTTCAGCTGCTCTACCAGTCCAAAATGTCGAGAACAGATAATGAAAAGGAACAAACAAAGAGAGGTAACAGCAATACTAACATACAAACAAAACAAATGACAATCGGAAAAATGTCGTTAAGACATCATTATCATCAGGGGAAGCAAATTACAGCAGACAAACAACTAAACAATCACTCAGTACAACATCCAGCAAACAAACAACCAAAACACTCAAACATTACAGCAATAAACAAATAAACAACACAACACAACACAAGAGCAGACAAACAAACAATTCAATTAATCCTTCTCTGTCTCCTTCCAGTTTTTTACCTGTGTCGGTTATTGTCACTGCGTGTCTGTCTATCTGTCTGTCTGTCTGTGTCTGTCTGTCTGTCTGCCTGTCTAATTGACTGTCTGTCTGTCTTCTTATCTGCCTGTCAGTAACTGTCTCTTTTTGTTTGTGTCTCTGTGTCTGTCTCTCTGTCTGTCTGTTTTTGTAACTGTATGTCTATCTTTCGTTTTATCTGCCTGTATGTCTGTCTGTAACTGTCTTATGTCTCTCTGTGTCGATCTGTCTTTCTAATTGTCTGTCTGTCTTTTTATCTGCCTGTCTGCCTGTTTGTCTGCCTCTGTCTCTTGTCTGTGTCCATGTGTGTCTGTCTGCCTTTTTTATGTTTGTCTTTTTCTCTGCCTCTCTGCCTGTCTATATCTACCTCTTGCCTGTGTGCCTGCGTCAGTCTGTCTGTCTGTCTGCCTGTCTGTTTGTCTGTCTGTCTGTCTGTCTGTCTCTTGTCTGTATCTCTATGTCTATGACTCTGTCTCTCTGTCTCTCTTTTCATCTATCTGTCTGCCTGTCAGTCTCTGTCTGCTCTTGCTTGTGTCTCTATGTCTATCTACCTGTCTGTCTTTCTGTGTCTGTTTGTCTGTCTGTATCTACCTCTTACGTAAGGGGAGGGAGACGAAGAGGCAGACAGAGGAAACGATGGGAAGACAACATCAGAGAGTGGACAGGCCTTGGGTGGAACGATCTGCTTTGGAGGGCGGAAGACCGTGGGAAGTGCAGGAAGCTTGTTGCGAAATGTTCAGTTGTGCCCCCACGGTCCACGTGACTTCGAGAAAGGTGAAGGTGAATCGACCTCTTGTCTGTCTGTCTGTCTGTCTGTCTGTATGTATGTATGTGTCTGTCTCTCTGTCTGTTCTTGGAAACAGAGCGTGGAGGCAAGTGAGTGCAATATTTCAGTATTGCTAACTTTTCCCCTGTAAAAGAAACTGGCCTTTAAGCGAACCCTCGCACCAGTAAAACGATCGTCAGTTTCTTCCTGAGCTAATGGAGTCTTCTCTTGTTTCCACAATTGTCCTGTCTTTGGCTGGTTCAAGATTTTGTGTGTGACATTTTGAAAGGATGGGGGATAGGGGGTATTAGCTGTCTGTTAGTGAGTTTGTTTGTCTGTGTGTCTGTCTGTTTGTCTGTCTGTGTGTCTGTTTGTCTATCTGTCTGCTG
>CM060343.1:36003831-36008831 GCA_030674155.1 Stramonita haemastoma
TGTGACAGGTCCAAAGTTTTGTTCAGTTTTCTTTTTTTAAGAATAAAGCACAGCGTCTGACGCATAAACTGACACTTTTACGTCTGAAACACGTCACATAAACGTTTTAAAAAAAATATTTTACACAAACTCTAATTATAAAAAAAACATGTTTTAAACCAGTATTCACAATTCTTTTGGTTGAATAAAATTAGCTGTTGATACAATTTCAACAATCACGATCAGGACTCGCAATATGAATCCCAGTATTGATTCACAATAATAAAATAGTGTATACATACATCATGGTAACAGGATCACGTTGATTACCCAGAGAAAGGTTACAATTAAGTCATTTTTGGATGCAACGATTCATGATACACATCTTAACGCATCTGTAAATAGTTGCATGCACACATTAAAAACAACCAAGATCTGAATACTGTCCACAATGAAACTATTTCAGTGTTTGTGAACTACTCAGACGAAATTTCCAAAAAAAAACTCAACAAAAATGAAAATACTAAAATGCTATAAATGTGTTCTTTAAGAATAATATGATAACATTCATACACATCCCAGCATTTGGCAGTTTTTGATCTTCTTTACACAAGGGGAAAAGGGGGATGGGGAAACGCAGAGTATGGGTATGTAGGGGGGAAACTGGTTATATAATACGTCATTATACGTATGGAAATCATGTCACTAAGTTAGAGGCACATCTCTCAACTAGACTATACAAACAGAAGAATTGCAAAAAAATAGAGATTAAGTTAAAAAAAAAGAGGGAGAAAAAGAAGAAGAGAGAAGAAGGAGAAGGAGATAAAAAAGAAGAAGAAGAAGAAGAAAAGAAGAAGAAGAAGAAGAAGAAGAAGAAGAAAAGAAGAAAAGAAGAAGAAGAAGAAGAAAAGAAGATTTGATTTAATTTGATTTGATTATTTTTTTATATCAAGAATAATGGAATAAGCACTTTCTGCTTTCACCCAGTCCCCGTGTGTATGCAGTTTTGTAATTGTCATCTGTTCCCACCGGCACACGATGGCTTCCTCTTATGAAAAGCGGAACATAATTTAACGTGTGCGCAAGATGTTTTGCGTGCATTCGCACACGGGGCCTCGGTTTAAAATCTCATCCGAAGGACTTTTGGGGAGAGTGGAGTCAGCACTGATGTTAACTCCAGGAGAAAAATCTCGACCGGACTCGAACCCCGGTCGTCAAAGTGCCAGCGCAATATTCTGACCACTAGGCTATCGTCCCCCAGAGAGAGAGAGAGAGAGAGAGAGAGAGAGAGGAGAGAGAGAGAGAGAGAGAGAGAGAGAGAGAGAGAGAGAGAGAGAGAGAGAGAGAGAGAGAGAGAGAGAGGAGAGAGAGAGAGAGAGATGGATGCTGTACACGGACACACAGCTTTGATTAAGTTTAATCAAGAGAGATAAACAAGAAAGCATCACCCATTCAAAAATCACAGGAAGTAAAGTTAAAGGTGTCTCATAACCCATGCTGTCGTAAGGGAGCGAGGCATCAAAGACCTCAGCTTCTCTAGGGGCCAGCATATTGAGGGCGGCATCCATCTCCTCTCCCTCGCTGCTTTACCTTGCTTGACCCTAAAGAGGGCAGGAACCCATTGACAGCTGGGTGAACTGGGGGGGTATGCAGAAGCCAAGGAGTAGAAACTGTCACCCCTCCAACTGGTAACCACGCTGGATGCTGCTGAACCTTAGCTTGGGGAAAGCGAGTGCTCTGACCACTGAGCTATCCCATCCTCCATAGGGAAGAGCCAGTGGCACATTTACTTCAAATGTAACCAAAGCATGACAATAACGACAACAATAATGACAGGAGTATGTAAGAGTAAATCCTCTGTAACTGTGGCTGGAATTTGTTAGCCTCCAAGATATATAAGGCAAATAATTTAAGGACACGGAGGGATATATTTCTGCCAAACAGTTTAGAGTATTAGTAGCATCCGTCAGTTTCCCGAAACTATGGAGTTGCGCTCCAGGCTCTAGAGTGCATAGCCTGGGCAAGAAAATAAGAGGGCGAGCTGTACCCAGCAGCAGACACCCCCCCCCCCTCTCCGCGCCACTGGAATGGTCCATTCGAAAGGCAATCGCCGAAACGAATGGTTCCAGTACCGTCGCAGGAGCCGCTAAAACGTTGCCATATACAGGCCCGAACCGCCCTGGGGACTCCAACTCCCGGGTTTTTCTTCAGGAATGGTGTCTAAACGCAACACTTGTGTGTATGCTGGTTTTGTTGTTGTTGTTGTTGTTGTTGTTGTTGTTTTTTGTTGTTATCCGCTACTAGAGTATTCAATAATTATATTAAGTAAACCAACATGCAATCAACTCAGCAACCAAAACGGCTGATACAAGATGAGACACTATGGAATAAGCTAACGTTCAAACTGAATGTTTAATATACATCCAACATTCAGCCTACGTCCAGCATAAACGGAACACAGCAAAAATGTCAATATATAAGCGTTCTTCTTCCGTTCAGTTTATTCACATCCTAATGAAAATAAGGTATATGTTGTTATGTATGTATTGTATGTATGTATGTATATGATGTATGTATGTATGATATGTCATGATGTCATGATCATGATTATGTATGTATGTATGTATGTATGTATATATATATATATATATATATATATATATATATATATATATATATATATATATATATAATATATATATATATAATACAATTATAATATGATATAATAAAGTATATACAATAATAACATGTAGTATACAAAAACATTTAACATACAAGCCTATGACAATATTGATATAAGTTTAAGAGAGAGCAGGATTACACTTGAGGTCAAGAATGTGATTTTGTGTCGGTACTGCAAGAAACAAGCCCTCAAACGTTGGAACAGAGGTGGACAACTATATGACACAGTGTTCAACGCTGTTGCCAGTTTATCTGGATGGCATACGCACACATCACGCGCACGCGCGCATACACACACAATCACAGACTCTCTTCTCTCTCTCTCTCTCTCTCTCTCTCTCTCTCTCTCTCTCTCTCTCTCTCTCTCTCTCTCTCTCTCTCTCTCTCTCTCTCTCTCTCTCTCACACCACACACACACACACACACACACACACACACACACACACACACACACACACACCACAACACACATACAAACTCCAACAAAACATCAAGCCACAATATCTACAAAATCATAACATGTCCTCCCCTTTTTTAAATATATTTTTTTCATAGTATGTTTCTGATTTGTCTTGCGCGCACCGTGACTAATCAAAATGTTCTACTCATAAATATACCAAAAATGAAGACAACTGTGGTGTGTGGCCTATAATTTTGGTCACATTCCATTTAATGCAAAAAGTGAGAAACAAATCGTGAGATGGAAAGAAAAACCATAACAAATCAGTTTGTTTATGCACTGAAACAAACCAACTAAATATTAAAAAGATAGAGAAAATATATGTTTATAAAGAATGTAACTTTTCAAAACCCAAAGCAATTTTGAAGCATGTTGGTAGATTTTGTATACCAGCTACTATACTGCATTATAGCCTACCAACGACATATTGAAAAGATAAAGATTTGTTTTTTTTGTTGTTGTTTTTTTGTAGTTGTTTTTTTTTCAGATATCTGCATTACCAATTTGTCGCATACGCAGTTTTTGCTTGACGTTTCACAGGCATAAAAAGTAAAGACGGTGAGGTTCTGGGTTCGATTCCCAGCCTTACCCTGTCTTCCCCAGATTGACAAGAAAATGGAACTGAATGTTAACGTTCTTCGGATTAGGCTGTAACCAGACCTTGTGTCAACGCCGCAGAACATCTTACACAAACGTGAAAAAGCCCGTTCCACCTTTTACAAGAGTAGGCTATCGACGTACCGGTAAGTACGGATGACAGGTCTCACAAGCATACACACAGTGGTCGTGTTTAGACACCTCCCTCCGATAACGGCTACCTAAATGGTGAAGTGAGGGGGAGGGGGTAGAAAAATGCAAAAATCTTACCATTGGTTACCCTTGGAACTTTTAACCCAGGAACGGAAAAAATCCTGCTAAGAACAAAGTGATATCCTTTAGTTAAGCAAGAAAAGCTAAAAAAAAAAAAAAAGTTATTTCTCCCAATCTAAACATTAATACTGAAATATTTATAGGGAGAACTATTCTTTAAAAGGAAAAAAAATACTTGACATGGTTTTGTACTCTTTCTCTCACGTGCACACACAGGCATAAGACAAAGAATGCTCCTAAATATATTAGTCTTTTAATAAATAATTGGTACCCTTATTTTTCAATGCACATTGAAACAGGAAAAAAAGGAAAATAAATTATTTTATAAAGCAGGTAAAAGTGTCCCACAACTTGTGATCGTAGGGGAGCAAGGCATCAGAGACCTCAGCTTCTCCAGGGGCTAGCATATTGAGGGCGGTGCTTATCTCCTCTCCCTTGCTGCTTTACCTTCACTGACCCTAAAGAGAGCAGGTACCCATTTACAGCTGGGTGAATGGGGGACTGTACTGAAGCCAAGGCGTGCAAAATGGCCCATCCACAAAAGCGAAAAAAGAACTAGAAATCGGACTTGTTGGAAAACCCTATACATGAAGGCACGAATAGACAATGTACCCAAAATTGATAAGGGAACGGGGGAGGGGGGGGGGAGAATCCTTGAATTTTGTAGATTTTTAAATTTACAACTTCACCCTTTACCCCGGTTAAAAACACATTACCCCTGCATGGATTATATTAACACCACCATTTCTCTATTAGGACAAACATGGGAATGTTTTAAAAGGGTTGACTGTTGAGTGAGTTATTCTTTGAAAAAGCTTAAACCGAAGTTTTTGTTTATCTAAAGAAAAGAAATAGTAAAAAAAGAGACACAAAACAGAACAGAAAGAGTGAACTTCAGGCTAGATCAAATGATAGAAGGGAAAAGAGATACGAGATGATGGAAGATTTGAGGAAGCTGAGTGATAGAACGAGAACAGAAGATTGATTACAAGAGAAAAGAGAGAGA
>CM060343.1:36013831-36028831 GCA_030674155.1 Stramonita haemastoma
TAGATAGATAGATAGATAGATAGATAGATAGATAGATAGATAGATAGATAGATAGATAGATAGATAGATAGACAGAGACAGAGACAGAGACCGAGACCGAGACCGAGACAAACAGACAGACAGACAGACACATACGGATAGAAGACATATACATCCAAAGAGACAACACCAAAAACACAAAAACAAACACACAATGGAGGGTACAGAAATGGTGTCTAGAGCATATGGTAGACTTCCATCATAACTCTAGTGGAGAAGAGCAATACCTTTTTTGCCAAAATAAAAAGCAAACTTCAACATTTAAAACCTTGTAACAGCACAGCTTACTCCTGCAGTAGCCTTGTCATTTTACCCAGAGCTATATGCTGCGCATTTTAGGGAAGTCAAGAATTTTTACAAAACGTTTCAAAATCCAGTAATATCAGTTTTGCCTCTGGCAATATTTTGCGAAAAAAACAAAAACACCTCTGCTTCAGGTTTATGGATTTTTAGAAGCGCTTTTAAAAGTTTTGAATGCGGCAATAAAATTGATATTATTTTCCTCCCACGATTTGAACTTTTGACAGGAAAGAACTACCCTAGAAAAGTTGTAGGAACAAAGAAAAGTGTTATTATGAACAATTGCTTGTTGTTTTGTTGCTTTTTGTCGTTGTTGTTGTTTTTGTTGCTGATGTGATCGTTTATATTCCCTCACACATTAAAAAACAGGATTATAGCACCTGGTTCTTTCTGAATGTTTACCTTGGTAACAAAAAGGTAAGCGCTTTAAGTTATGAAGATAAACTTAAACCCGAGCCTTTAAGTAAGGTATCTTTTTGTGAAATAAAATTGTTATACAAAGAAAGAGATAGCTAAACATTGACATCATAAAAATGTGACCGCATAAGACCTTCCTCTCAGTAATATTAAACGTCACCTTTACCCGAGAGCAAAAGCATTTAGATTCAAGTTTTGAAGGAGTCATTGGAAACTTTTACAGACAGCCAGAAACTATCCCCCTGAGTGCTATTGCGTTATTTGAGAGCAGAAAATTAAGTTCAGAAGTCAGAGAAATGATCATTGAAACTTTTAAAAGCCATAGTAGCATATCATTTTCTTCTGCAATATCATACTTTATCTGGTAACAGAGAGACAGGCTATGGTTTAAAAAAAAAGAAGATCCGATTAAAATTGGAAATATTGTCGTTTTGCGAATTTTCTCCACCAGACTATTATATCTAGTTACAGAAATGAAGTCTATGAGTATAGGAAATAAAAAAGAACTCTTTCATTTGTTAAGACAGCACTAGTTTTTTTTCTAGCAATAGTGTCAATATTATCTTTGTATGTATCTTTGTATGTATCTATAACTATCTATGCATCTATGTATCTATGTACCTATCTGTGTATGTATTTATGTGTGTATGTATGTAATTATATGTGTATGTATCTATGTATGTATGAATACATCTTTGTCTCTGTCTGTATGTCTGAATTTATCTATCAATATATGTGACGCTCCACACGAAATGAGTCTTAGCACATTACCAATTTTGTGCTAGCAGGTGGGGTCAAGTTGTCAATTTTCTGATTTTGATTGATATTAAACTAGTCTGTTATTTATCTAATAATGAATATCAAGGTATGATTTTTATCTTTTGCTTTTAAATGTGTTTGAAAATACCAAGCATCATTCTGACAACTGTTACTAAATAACTTCCGTTCTCATTTTGTCACATCTGCAGTCATATTCAATTGTATAATGTTGCACAGAATTGTTCGATTTTCAATCTGTTTTTTGTATTTGATAGCCCTTTATTGACATTATACATGTCAATAACTAAAATTGACTGATGTGCACTCGTCTCATATGTGGTGAGCGTACATATAGTATATAGATATATATAGATATATAATATTATAGATATATATAATATAATAAATAAATATATATATATATACTATATATATATATTAATATTATATATATATATATATATATATACATCTATATACATCTTATACATACATACATACAAAAAAGGTAATTTAGATAAGCAAATGTTTAGCACACACCGTTCAGTATGGGGGAGTAGGAGTCCCTAGGGCGGTTCGGAGCTGTATAATTATGACAACGTTCTGACGGCTCCTGTGACAGTACTGGAATCATCCGTATCGGTCATTGCCTTTCTAATGGACCGTTCCAGCGACACGGATGATGGTAGGGGGGGGGGGGGGGTAGGTCTTCTGCATGGGTAACAACTTGCCCTCCATATTTAGTTACCATCATTTATGCACGTTGAATATACTCTAGTGTATATGATTCTTCGGGAGGGGGCGGGGGGAGGGGGATGTACTTTGGGAGTACACGTTATATACCTAAGTGACTTTCATAAAGTGATCTTTTGAATGTTTAAACTGACTTTATTCAATAATGGTTTACATTTCATTTCCTTTTTTTTTCAGTTCAGGTTTTTTTGTTAACAAGCTCTATCTTCATAAACATTTATGCAGCCACGTTTATGAAGATAGAGCTTGAAAAAAAAAAAGAGAGAAGATAAAACAAATTATGGTAAAACAAACATGAACCAAACGTTTCTGTCTGCTTGCTGTAACCATCATTCATTCATTATTCCACCCAGTCAGCCGTCCACCAACCTGATATTTTTTATGAGTCCATGCATACATCCGTTAAAGAATCGGTGATATAAACGACTTGACTCCTTTCTCTCTGTTCTCTGTGTCTCTGTTGTCTGTCTGTCTGTCTGTCTGTCTGTCTGTCTGTCTGTCTCTGTCTCTGTGTCTGTCTCTCTGTCTCTCTGTTCTCTGTCTCTCTCTCTCTCTCTCTCTTCTCTTCTCTCTTCTCTTCTCTCTCTCTCTCTCTCTCAATTAATGAATCACCTTCAGATACTTTTCAGAAGAAGACTCTGCATGTGCAAGTTGTGTAAGGTGTGGAAGTGAAGACATTTTATAGAATTGTTTGTGTATGAATTTAAAGTAAAGTACTTGGTCCCAATCGTCAGCCATACGTAAGTGTGCTGAATATGGCTCTATCTTACATCGTACGCTAAGGTTTATCTTTCAATGCTTAAAAATAAGGCAGGATTTTGCTGAAAACTTGAGACTGACAAACAAAATAACAGCACTTAAAGAGTCAGTTCAATCTAAAAGACATGTTCCACTTGATATGTTTTAGCAGTTGCACATAAACTCATGAGGTTTTATTTTATTTGCTTTATTTGCTATGCTTTGTTTACCCAATTCTTGAGGCTGGTGGCCTGAGAATAATCGTGTTCATTGTCCTGTGTGTTGTGTGTGTGTGTGTGTGTGTGTGTGTGTGTGTGTGTGTGTGGTGTTGTGTGTGTGTGTCTCTCTCTCTGTATTATACTAGCTATATGATATATATATATATATTATTTCTTAGGTATACATTGGGAAAGGCTTGGTCCAGTCTGTATTGATATTATGTCCAGCATGTTTTTCAACACTCATCATTTCTGTTCACAAGTTTCTGGTATATATGACCATTTTCGTCCTTTTGCGATGCTGTCTTATAGTTTTCTACTTCTCTCTATCTCTACCTGCTTGAATATCTAATCCATTAGTCTGTATGTCTATTACGCTGTCTGTCTGTCTGTCTGTGTAAATGTTTATGTCTGTTTCCTCTTCCCTCCATCTCTTCTTCTTCTTCTTCTTCTTCTTCTTCTTCTTCTTCTTCTTCTTCTTCTTTCTCTCTTCTTCTTCTTCCTCTTCTTCTTCCTCTTTTCTTCCTCTTCTTCTTCCTCTTCTTCTTCTTCTTCTTCTTCTTCTTTCTTCTGTCTTTCTTCTGTCTCCTTCTTCTTCTTCTTCTCTCCTCCTCTCTCTCTCTGCCCCTGTCTCTGTCTGACTGTCTGACTGTCTGTCTGTCTATCTGTCTGTCGCCTATCTGTGTGTCTCTCTGTCTGTCAGACTGTCTGTCTGTTTGTCTGTCTTTCTCTCTATCTGTCTGTTCTCTTTTCTCCCCTCTCTTTCCTCCCTCTTCTTTTGCTGTCTCTCTCTGTCTCTGTCTTTTGGTCTCTGTTTCTGTCTCTGTCTCTCTTTCTATGATTTCAAATTCAAAGCCATTACATAAGAGAAGTAAATAGACAATGTACAGTTTAATCGCATAGACACACAGACACACGGATGCAAAAAGCAAACTAAACACACACACACATAGTTTAACCACCATTACCCACACGCGCGTGCGCACCACACGCACATGCACACGCACGCACGCACTAATTCACGCACACACAGACACACGCGCGCGCGCGCATGAAATAAACCCACCTCAAAATACAGATTCAATAACACAAGTTCAAAGAACCCAGCTAAAATACGCATTTACTAAAACAGACTAAACAACCTTTGCTTTTCCTAAACAAGGCGACAATTTATATTTGCCCTCTGATCTCTGCGACAATTTATCTTTGATCATACTTTGATATTTATTTAATCACATGTCTTTTAATTCTGGATGTGATTTTTCTGGCACAAAAAACATTGGTTTCAGAACTTCTATACGTTTCATGAAATCTGTGTTAGAAGAAGAAGAAAAGGGAAATTGACGGCACGGGTTATAGTCTTCATGTCACCAACAAACGTAACATGGCAACATCAGTAACAATAACATGTGAACAAATCATACACACAACCATGCAGCAGTGTCTAAAGTTGCAAGTTTTCACCGCTGCACGCTTCAGTAACGCTACAAGTTTTCACTGTGTCACGGTTTAGTGACACTGCACGTTTTTCAACATTGCACGCTTCAGTGACGCTGCAAGTTTTCACTGTGTCACGGTTTAGTGACACTGCACGTTTTTCACCATTGCACGTTTCAGTGGCGTTGCGAGTTTTTCACCATTGCACGCTTTAGTGACGCTGCAAGCTTCATCATTGCACGGTTCGGTGACAGAAGTATGGCTGTAGCACAAATTGTGTTGACCTTCACCCTCCACCTTCATCCTCACCTACTTTGTAGTCCTTTGGACCGTGGGGGCACTAATGAAGACTTTGTTTAGTTTACCAGTGACAGTTTATTTTTGTCACTGCAAAGGAAATAATCCTTATGCTTTCTGGTATCCGGTCCTGTGTATCTTTGAGTGAAAGTTTGGCGTTACTCAGACACTCTTGATACAAAACATTTGATTTTGTTTGCAGTAAGGTCACTGTCACTTATCTTAGCACATGATTCTTTTAAAGAAAACACAGTTCTGTTATACCAATATGTACGACACAACAAAGATGGTTTTGTTAGGTTTACCCACCATAGTAGTTCAAATACTGTAAGTAGTTTTGTAGATTGTAGCATCGTAACATTGATCAGTTTTCCTTTTTTGGGTGAACTCAATTTTTCATTGTTTGAAAGTGTAACGGCTTCACTCATTCATTGCAGATGGTCACCCCATCACTGGAGTCCTCAGTGACAGACACCAAACTGTACTGAAGTCAAGGGGCGCAAACGGTCACCCATCCAATTGGTAGCAACGCTTGACGCTCGCGCTGCTTAACATTGGTTGGGGGAAAGCGAGCACTCTGACCACTGAGCTATCCTGTCCCCCCAGTTCATCCAGTTGTAAATGGATACTTACCTTCTGTAGGGTCAGGGAAGGTAAAGCAGCGAGGGAGAGCGGATGGGCGCCGCCCTCGATATGCTAGCCCCTAGGGAAGCTGAGGTCACTGACTCCTCGCTCCCCTACGACCACATAGGGTATGGGACACCTTTACTTTTAGGACAGACATTGCTGGTAACATTTTTTTTTTCTAGCACGTGAGTCACACACTAATGCGACTGCATGGACTTCATACAGCCTGGGAATGGAGACAGTGGCCAGTTCATTCACATGTCAGCGGTACCTGCCTCAGCGGGTACAAGAGAAGGTAAAACATTGAAGGAGAGAAGAGTGACACCGTCCTCAGCATGCTGGTTTTACACATGCCAGATGTTTTGACATTCCGTGTTCTTCTGATTGTCTCGGTAATGAGATGTCTTTTGGTCATTTTCCGGTGAAACACATCAAACTAACTGCATACTATACTGTAGATAAACCAAACCTTAATCATTAGGCATGTTTATCACACATAATCATAATGATGTTTCGTCATGTTGTACTATAGCATGCGCTGATTTCATGTATAGCACAATGCTTTGCAGAAAAAGTCCACGCTTCAGTCATCTTCCAATACACAAAGTACATAGTTTCATTCTTCATAATGTATCTTTACTATGTGTGTATTACATGACCAAACAATCTTCACTGTAAGCGGCCTGTGTGAGTGTAGCCTCCAACACACATGGGATACAGGATTCTCATTGTCTGTACTCAGAAAGTACCCGTTTGCTGAGCGCAGAACCAAAATGTCAGATATATGCAGGGTAATAATCGTTTCATCCACTGTGTATAAACTGCACATTGTCCAGTGTCTCTGCTGCACTACACTGCACAACCATAATTATTCATATTGTCTGCAGTAGAACCACAACACAGTTTAAATCCAAATTGTCACCTTCAAATGCAGCCAAGACAATGGCTCTTTGTGTTCCTGAAGTTGCATCAGGCTTACCAATGCATACACACCCTATGCAACGTCTGGCATGGAATGTTCCAGAGCTTTTGCAACAGTTCCGGGGTGAGTACCAGTAAAATTCTGCTTATATCAACTTTACAACTCATCACAGCATCAAGATCTGAATGTTTCAACACGCATGAGGATATACAACTCGACACACTGTGTTTTGTGATTGTCACTGAATACTTCCCAAACGTACAACGGCTAATGTGATCATGCTTCAGTGCAAAATGACCTCAGGCTTTTGTTTTTCATCCTGATATACAGGGTGATACCAGTTTTACACCTGGCAATATGTTGCATGGAACACCTCTGATCTTTTAAATCCGCAGATCACAGAAGTGAATCACTTTTCCAGTGTATTCCTCACTCAAATCAACAAAGTCAGTCAGGAATAGATTGAAAGCAAAATACCTGTATATATGTTGATAACATAATCAACCAAGTCAGCCAGGAGTAGACTGAAAACAACATTACCTGTAGATAAAGTAGACATGCAAACAACATACAGACATAAACACGCTTGGACATTGTATATATAACAAGGGCAGAGAAATGGACAAACAGTCAGACAGACATGGAAAAAGGAACAAGCAAACATAAACAAAAATTAAACTCAAAACAGTGGAACAACCTGCCATCTCTGAAGATCCATGCAGGTATAAGTGCTGACTACCTGTGGTTGATTTCTCTTAAAGAGAAGATCTGTCTGAGATTGGAAAATATCGTGAGTACCCTGAACAGACGATGCTGTTGACATTGATCTTTGGTTGTGTTTTATATTTAGAAGGCATTTCTGATAGAATTCTCTACATCTCTATCGCTGTTTTCTTTTTTCTATTCAGGCAAAAAACGACGTGAGACATTTTGTTTTATACTCCTGAAGATTGATTTTTGGATTTAAGATACTTTTCTGGACTAAAATTTGGGTATTTTAGTATTGTATCAATAGCTATCTTTATGTTATAGCAAAGTCACCGGTTTTATGATAAGGAGATCCACAACACAAGAGTTTACTGGTTAAAGCCTTGGGTTCTGAAATCCAGAGTTAAGCACTGATGGCCGTGATTGTCTTACTGGTCAGCGGATGTTTAGGGATTAGGATGACAGGTGCGTAAGTACAATGACCTGCTTTTTCTAGCTGTCCATGAGACCATGCCCTCTGTACGGATACAGGAAGTAAGGCAGTGAGGGAGAGGAGATGGGCAGCACCCCATCAGGCTGGTTCCACACAGCCTGAGGTCTTTGATTTCTCAGTTGTCTTGTTGTTGTTGTTGTAGTTATCTTAGAGTCCCAGCAGAAGTGCTCCTACTTAGGGACTGTTGTAGGCAGAAGCCAGAAAGTCAGAAAGTCTCCCTCGTCGGTGCCGCGGGCCAATCAAAAATAGAGCAGTTCTGTTGAAGCAACAAGAGAGAACAGCTCGCGCAAGCACCGCAGTGCTACACGAGCCGAAGCTTCTATATCTGACTTCTTACTCCTCAGCAACATCTTTGATATTGTAATACACATTAAGAAAAAAAAAACACATAATCATGCAACACGAAAAAGTAACCGTTTGCCTAAAACTTGTATAATAAGAAAATTATGACAGCATAATGTCAACATGAATAAAACATCAACATTTTGACCAAACAGTGATAAGTCACAAGCTTTTTACATTCATCGTCATTAGTTTACAACCATGTTTCAAAGAGTAATGAGCACAAACAGAAATGAAGATGAAATAGTTGGTGCCTTTTTCACAACCCAATACATATGCATACACAGTTAGTATAACAGTCCTATTCCATCAGTTTAATTTCAATCTTTACAAAGCATTTGATTTACATTCAACAACGGAATACACAATATCCAATAACGTGGTATTCTGTTCAGTTTTCAGATCGCTTCACCAGCAGGTTACAGTATGTTTGGTTGAGAGCTAAACTGTATAGCTACTTCAACAAAACATGGCTAAACACTCTATTTCTCAACGTCACTTACAACTTTTTGAAAATATTTCCGCAAGTGTTTATAACGCGTGTAAACATTTCTCAACGCGTTTTCACCATACGCAACACCACACACACACACACACACACACACACACACACACACACACACACACGCACACACACACACATGCACACACACACACACACACACACACACACACACACACACACACACACACACACACACACACACACACCACACACACACACACACACACACACACACACACACACACGTTAAGGTAACTTGGCAGTAGGAGACATTATACACCAGCAACGTTAAACTTTCAAACTTGATGTCTGGCTTCATCACCTACCCTTTTTCACACAACTACTGAAGATACTCTGCGTAAAGCTTGGTCGGTTCTAAAGCAACAGGTGTGACCATTCCACACACACACAAAACATCCCTGTACCCCTCAAGACACAAATCCATTCTCAGATCCCTGCTTGTTTCTGAAGAAGCAAGTATCACCACTTCACAAAAAACCGGCCCCCATAACTCATCACGTTTTGCCTATCCCTAGATCCCAGCTTCTCTTGTCTATCTCATACACAATTGTTTCTGAAGAAGCAGGTGTGACCATTTCACAAAAAACAGCCCCCATAACTCTGCACACTTTAGCGTATCCTCTGATACTGGCCTCGCCCATTTCTCTCTCTCATACTCGCTGTTGTTTCTGAAGGAACAAGTATGACTATTTCACAAACAAACCCACCTACACTCTCAACGCCTCAGCAGATTCTTAGATAAAAGCCTCCTCCAAACCTCTCTGCCACACTGTTGTTTCTGAAGAGGCAGGGAAAACCATTTCACAAAAATGCAGCCCTCTACTTGCTTCATGCTTTACCCTATCCACAGATACCAGCCTCCAATCTCTCTCATACACAGTGTTGTTTCTGAAGAAGCAAGTATGACCACTTCACAAAAAAACAAGACCCTCTTAACCCCTTCACACATCAGGCCGGTCTCAGATTCCCGCCTGTACTAGCTTTCTCTCAAACACAGTGTTGTTCCAGAAGAAGCAAGTATGACCATTTCACAAAAAAAACAGCTCCCCCCCCCCATAACTCCTTCACGCATCAGCCGGTTCTCAGATTTCTCAGATTCCCACTCTTTGATCTCTCTTTCTCTCTCACTATGATGTTTCTGTACAAGCAAGTATGACAATTTCCCAAAAAACAGCCTCTGCCCCTTCACCATTCTCAGATAGGGGCATCCCCTATCTCTCTCGCATACATACTGTTGTTTCTCAAGACGGGAGTATGACCATTTCACCAAAAACCCAACCTCCTACCCATCCACGTGTCAGACCATTCTCAGATCCCTACCTCACCATCTCTCTCTCTCTCATACACACCTTTGTTTCTGAACAAGCAAGTAGGACCATTTCACATGAAATGCATCTCTGTACCTCTCCAGGCACGATCCCAGTCTCAAATCCCCGCCTTCCCTGTCTCTCTCTCTACACACTGATATTTCTCAAGAAGCAACAATAACCATTTCACAAATAGCATCCCTGTACCCCCACCACACCTCAGCCCAGTCTCAAATCCTCTCATACACACAGATGTTTCTGAACAAGCAAGTATGACCATTTCACATGAAATGAAATCTCTGTACCTCTCCAGGCACGATCCCATCTCGGATTCCCGCCTCCCCGGTTTCTCTCTTATACACACTGATATTTCTGAAGAAGCCAGGAACACCATTTTACAAAAAAACAACCCCCTAACCATCACCCACCATCCCATTCTCAAATCCCGCCTCCCCGGTCTCTCTTAATACACACTGATATTTGTAAATAAGTAAGTAAAACCATTTCACAACACAAATCTGTACCCATTCAGCACAAGCCCGGTCTCAGATGCCCGCCTTCCCAGTCTCTCTCTCATACACAATGATATTTGTAAAGAAGCAACTATAAACAACTTCTCCAAAAAAAAACCCCTGTACACAACCACACCCCATCCCACTCTCAGATGCCCGCCTCCCCGGTCTCTCTCTCGTACACGCTGACCTGCACCTGCGTGCCTTCCCCGTTGCGCACGCACTTGCTGCTGCGGTGCTGCATGAGGGCGAACTTGGAGGCGCAGAACATCTTGTAGAAGGTGTTGCGGAACACGAGGCTGAGCGTGCAGTACAGCAGGAAGTTGATGGCGGAGTTGAGCGCCATCAGAGAGTCCGTGATCTCCCTCACCCCCTTCACCATGTTGTCCTCCTCCACGTAACCTTTCCCGAAGAACGTGGACATGATGGCGTCAGGCGTGATGCAGACGATGAAGACGACGATGACGGCGATGAGCATCAGCGTGATGCGGTTCCGGAGGAAAGTTTTTTCCCCTTGACGCGCTCCTTGCGCAGGATGTTGATGATGCGCGCGTTGAGGTAGATGAGGATGAAGACGGGGATGATGCCTCTGAGGAAGTTCTGGATCCACGTGTAGGGAACCATCACCTGAAAATGACAGAGAACATAACAGAGATTATTTAGAGACAGGATACATACACCATCACCTGAAAATACAAAAAGGGATTCGTTAGAGATAGGATACAGACACCTTACCTGAACACAACACAGAACAGATAGGATGAAGACAGCGTCACCTGGAAATGACTCAGAGTACAGATTGTTTAGAAACAGAATGAAGACAGCATCACCTGGAAACAACATAGAACAGAGATTGTTTAGAAACAGAATGAAGACAGCATCACCTGAAACAACATAGAACAGAGATTGTTTAGAAACAGAATGAAGACAGCATCACCTGGAAACAACATAGAACAGAGATTGTTTAGATAATGGAATGAAGACAGCATCACCTGAAAACCTAGAGTAGAACAGGAATTGTTTGAGAACATTATGAAGACACCGTCACCTATAAACACAGAACATAACGGAGATTATTTAGAGAGAGCATGGAGACAGCGTCACCTGGAAACAACGCTAACCTGGGATTGTTGTGAGACAGAATAAAAACAGCATCACCAGAAAACATCACAGACCACAATAGGGATTGCCTAGAAAAAAAAGATGAAGAAGATTGCATCACCTGGAAACACAGACCAAGGATTAGTTAGAGACAGAATAAAAACAGCATGATCCGGAAACACAGAACATAACAGGGACTACTTAGAGACAGGATGAAAGACAGGGGTGATGCTGTGGAGACGTGTAAGGTACTATCACCTGGAAACACAAAAAAACAGAACATGTCAGAGTTTGTTTAGAAACAGAAGGAAGACAGATTCACCTGGAAACAACAGAGAATAGAGCAGGGATTGTTTAGAGGTAGAACGAAGATAGGGACACTTGGAAACACAGACCAGAATAATATGACAAGAATTGTTTAGAGACAGGACGAAAACACCATTACCTAAAAATAACACAGGACAGAATAGGGATGTTGAGAAGAAAGACGAAGACAGCAACAACTGGAAATAACATAGAATAAAACAGGGAATGTTTGGAGATAGGATGGAAAACCGACATATGGCTGCCTATATGGTGAGGTTCTTGAAAACAGTCATACACGCAAACTTCCCATTCAGTGTGTGCAGTTTCAATCTCATAGTGATTCCCAGATGGAGAATGAGTGAGTCAGAGTGTACATTTTGGGTAAACCCCAGAGTGTTAAGCTGGGGAATGTACAACACCAATAACAACAACAAAAACAACTAACAACAATATTCAGTTGCTGTTGTCTTATATATACATATATATAATATATATATATATATATATATATATATATATATATATATATATATTTGTGTTTGTCTGTGCGTGTGTTGTCTTTATTGTCACGCTGCTAGTTTTTATTATATTTCTGATTTCTTTACTACATACGTTAACATAACTATCATCAGATCAAAAACCTTTATGAAATGTCATATGTTACAAACGACATCTAGTAGTAGTATGCAGAAGTGACATTTTTTAGCCTAGTGCTGGTATATAGATAAACATTTCTTAAAGGTGGACTGTTTTCAGGCTTACTCTCTACTCCCACACTCTATTTGCAAGATCATTTTTTCCTGCCTTTGTTTTTTATATAATAAATGATATAATGATCAGTGAGTATAAACTCAGAGCTCTTATTTATTATCAGTCTTGCTACTCTAATGAGGGGAGACAAGTCTTGCCTATGCTTTCCAATTTGTACAACTTGTTCCTGTATCGCACACAGTCCGTTTGTCGCGTATCTAGGCCAAATTTTCTTACGTATGTGATGTACACTTAACAGAGGTAAATAACCAGTGAATATAAACATATATGCTTCGTGATATGGGTCTTGTTTCTCTAATGAAGCAATACAGACACGCGTTTATATGCCCTACTTTGTATAACCCTTGCCTCGTGGGAGTTTTCTCCCCTTGTTTATATTTGTTTCTTTTTTTTTTCTTGCATTGTAGGTTGCGTATTCACAAAGCAGACATTAGAAGGCAAATCGAACCCTACATTACGCCAGAGCCAATGCATGACTTAACTTGTACCATAGCAAATAGTATAACTGCGACTAATAGTTGAAATTGGATACCACATGTACTCAAGCCAACTGTTTATTTTGCGAGTCTTTAGGGTTTTAGGTTCAGTCGGGGTTTTTTTGTTTGTTGTTTTTGTTCGTTTTGGGGCGTTTTTATGGGGTGTGTGTTATTATTATTATTATTTTTTTGTTTTTTTTTGGGGGGGTTAATGTTGTTTTTTTATGTAAGTAGAATGCCAAAGCTGTATTTAAATGCTGCTGTGCTTTCAAGCACTATGTTGAAATTGGTTTCATTCATGATAGACTGTTTTAATAACTAGCATTGTAAACTTTGGGTTAAAATAGAAAGCGATCCTCTGAGTTGGATTAACTCAGCTGATAAGGTAAGGTGGTTGGAAGCATCCATGAATTTCCTTCCATATGTAAACCCCTGCTCCTACCGTATAAGAATATCTCTGTTTGGAAAACTGCACTGTTTGAATTAATTTAGATGTGTGATCCTTGCTCTGATCTTCAGAGAAAGTTTCTGAGATAATAAAATATTGAATTTTCATATATATATATATATATATATATATATATATATATATATATATATATATATATATATATATATATATATATATATATATATATCGATGCCTCAGAGCAAGAAAGGCCTACCGGCAGAGTTGCCATTTTCAAAAGTTTCGAGATCTGCTCACTTGAAAAGTTTGAAAGGTCAGAACAAATCGAGGATTGAATGGAAGCATTCGGTTTTCGGAGAGAGGAAGGGCATTGATGCTCTCTTTACCATAGTATGTTTGTGTTGTAATACATGTAGAAGAAACGCCATGATAGCAAAAACACTGGCAGTGAAGCCAGACCACCCTTGTCTGCAGAGAAATTACAGCAGAACTGACACTTCCTCTCATGCAAGCATGGCATGGCGATTAGCTTGACCCTTTTTCACAGATAAGATCACTTTCCAGCCACCAGTGTTCCCAAGCAAGAACCACACGGCATCCAGGCCCGCCAGTATTGCGTAAACTCTGCCCAGTGGTCCTAGTGCATCCCTGCCCATGCAAGAAGGTTTTGCACAGCTGGAAGTCCTTCCTTACACAAATTACCAGGTTAATTGGCACTACAGCCTTTAGAGCAAAAGCGGAGTGCCGTGCAGTCATCCCTTTTACCATGAGAAATTCACTCAGGTAATTTTGTGCAAGAACGGTTTTCTTCAAATATCTTTAAAATTAATAATAAAAAATATTTCTCGTTTTGTCATCTGAAAGTTTACAGTATATTTTACCAAATATCAAAACATTGAAAATTGGTATTTTTTTCAGATAAACCGTTCTTGCTCTGAGGCATCGATATTTCATCCTTTTCCTGCGTTTGATATCAATTTCCTGGGATGTGTAATCCATTGTTCGTAATCTACATGAATTTTCCCTGATTTAGATTACAGAATATCAGCATTTGCCCAGGTGTGTAATGGGGGACAGGATAGCTTAGTGGTCAGAACACTCACTTTCCCCGATCTAAGGTTAAACAGCATTGAGTGTGGTTCCCAAGTGGATGGGTGACCGTTTGTACGCCTTGGCTTCAGTGCAGTCCCCCAGTTCACCCAGCTGTTAATAGGTACCTGCCCTTAAAAGGGTCAGGGAAGGTAAAGCAGCATGGGAGAGAGAGAGAGGGAGAATAGAGAGAGAGAGAGAGAGAGAGAGAGAGAGAGAGAGAGAGAGAGAGAGAGAGAGAGAGAGAGAGAGAGAGAGAGAGAGAGAGAAGAGAGAGAGAGAGAGAGATGGGCACCACCCTTAACATGCTGGCCCCTAGAGAAGCTGAGGTCTGTGACACCTCGCTCCCCTAAGACCACATACGTTATGGGACACCTTTGCCGTTTCACTTTTCAGACGTGTAATCTTTTGCACTGAACTCAATAAATGTTTCTGTTTGAAGTACCTCCACCT
>CM060343.1:36033831-36041331 GCA_030674155.1 Stramonita haemastoma
TAAGCTGAAAATATCAGCATTTGATCTTTCGGACCTCTAGCCGCAGAACGAAAATAAATCTGTATATTTGTGTTTGTTTACCTATCTATATGCCTTTCTATATATTGTTCCTAATATGACCATTCATCTGTTTGATGATATTGATGTTTACAGCTGTATCTGTTCAGCACCTAGACAAATAGATAGTTCCTGAATGTATTCTTTTAGAATGCGTTCTTCTCCTATCTTGTCTCTGTTTATCTTGTACTCGGAAAATATCTCTGAAGGTTTCTGTTATCTATCTATTTATGAGCAAAATCGTGTCTGTAGCAATATTCATTTTCGTTTTTGCTGAATTGAAAGATTTGCTGGCAGGTGTGTGTGTGTGTGTGTGTGTGTGTGTGTTGTGTGTGTGTGTGTTGTGTGTGTGCGTGTGTGCGTGTGTGTGTGTGTGTGTGTGTGTGTGTGTGTGTGTGTGTTGTTGTGTGTGTGTGTGTGTGTGCGCGCGTGTGCGTGTGTGTGTGATTTCTATCTTATTTCTCTAACACTTGTTTACAATGCTCGCCAACCAGTTTCTTTCTATTTGTAATACCGCAATTTGAATTAATCAATTTATTTATACTTGACCTATCTAAACGTTTATTTGTTGATTTTTTTTATAATCTATCTTTTTATCACTGAATGTATATTCAAATCACCAGTGGAATATACAATTCCTGCGAATTACGTCGTCATAATAGTCTGGTCACGTGTGAGGAATGGATGTTCTCCCTTTAACACACCACTTCAATCTGAATTGCTCTCCCCTGATTGGAAGATTCTGTTAGTGCCTGAAGTGTTGATAAATCTAACACACCTGCAAACTCTTGCTGGACAAAAAAAATGGATAAAAACTGTATCGTCTAAAAAGTTGTCAAAACGGAGAAATGTAAACATGAATGTTTAACTTATGGCTATGACTTTACCAGAATTCTTAATTTCTGGAGTGTGATATTTTATCTGAAAAGGTAGATTCACGTTTGTATTTAATAAGATGGCCGAAAGTGATGGCAGTAAATACGTGTAAATATGTCAACAATATGTACAACATGTTGGTTATATCACATCGATGAGTTTACAAGGAGGTTCACACGCTTTCTTGTTTTGGTCATCAAATTGAAACAAAAAATCCTTCTACAGTGTACCAAAGCCCCCATGTGCTGATTTCAATTCGTACAGTGTTGGTGGGCTTCATCACTATTAAATCAAATCACAGCAAGACGTGAGACACACACAACACTACTACACACTGTTTATTATGTAAACGTGTCCTCTGATTCAGCCTGTTGCCATTCTGTTTTGAAAAAAACAACAAACAGTTCCTCATTAACCGAAAAAAAACCAATCGTGTTTTTGTAAGTATTTTTATGTGTTTAGTCACATCTTGTATACACTATCAATGAAAAGTATCATACATCTGACACTGATGGCTAGATGATAGTGACTCATATGCTGTTAGATCTACTACTTTGGATCATTGGAAATTGTACATCATTTGTATGACGTAAACACTTCACGTCATCCCCCAAAACGTCATTGTGATCCAATGCTCCCCTCTGGAATCACTCACTTGCAAACGTTCAACGTTTGGAGAATGTTCTGAAAGATCAAATGTGGCTCAGTGGTGGTATTTTGAAGCCTTTTACTCTGATATTGTCAGCATTGTACCTGCGTAGTTGTTTGACTAAAAACCTATTCACAGTTTACAGCAGAACTATTTCAAACTGCCCATGGTAGCACTAAGTAGAACAGGCGAACAGTAGGATAAGGTCACTTACTCATTGACCACACTTCCTGAAAAAATGGTGGAGGAATTTTCCAATAACCCTGTGTGGGTTATATCTCCTGGGTAGAATATGGTTTCTTAGATCGTTATGTTGTGGGTGGTAGCTTGTTTCAGTATGGGGCAGAGAAAAACAAATAGTGTGGGAAAGAAGATTGTCACAAACCACACCATGCAGATTCTTCACACCCTAACACAGTGTAAGAGCTCACCCCCTAATGCCTGTAAAGACAGTTTTTTTGTGATAAGAAAAATCCACAATGGTTTAGCACATGTTGGTGCTGTCATAACCAAGAGCATTTCAGGTTGAAATGATATCTACACATTAACCCAGACCGTGTGTGTTACGAACACTCGGTGTTTCTGTGTAAAAACTAGTATCTGGTGTCATAATGGCTGAACACCACAAAATCTGTCTTTTTTATGTCGAGTGTATAATTCACAAACTTGGATGGTGGCCACCCTGTCACACTTGTCGACACTTTGAACAACAAATCTGGCACTTTTTTCTGTTTAGTGTCCTAGGTGTACAGGAAGTTTGATGCTTCAAAGACCTATGACAACAACCATCTTAATGCATAGTGTGTCCTTAGGCATATCATTTTCTTAACCCCGAAGTTCTCATCAAACGTGCATCCACAGAGGTAAAGAAAATGAAGGTTTCACATTGTTATACCTGCTGGAAATAATTTCAGTCCTTCAAGAACACACTCAGTGATCGCCTCACTGGGATGGCAGAACCTCTGTAACTGCGCAGTCTTTGTTCCAAGCAGCTCGTTTTCGTGTCTTTATTTACCCCGAAAGTATAAACCACGTTCTCATCTTCAGAATAACCGTGAAGAATCAGTTGATGCAGTTAGCCAAATCCTACCGTGCCAATGTTAACCCCCGGTACTGACACTGTGACACCCAAGGTGACATCTCTGTTCTGACTCACAACTGGAAATAAAAGCTGTGAAAATTCACTGAATTATTACCGAGGTAAATGCGAAGTCTTGTTGTTGTTTTTTTTACGAGGACTTCAAACAAGCACAGTGTTTTCGCAGTTGATGTTTTCAGTCTTTTTACACGTTTGTTATTTTGGAAAACTTTTGCATATTACACACTGGGAAACAGCCGTTAAGAAATCCATGGAACTGGTGGTAGTAATGTTGTCACTGCTTATGGAAACCTGTTTGTAACGAGGCAACAAAAAGAAGGTGACCAAGGCATCGGGTCTGTAACTGATGCTGAATGTGTATTAACCGTGTGGTAGTAAGTAATAAACTCCTTCCTGGCTGTTCTTAGAAGATTGGGACTGTAGCGAATTCTCAAATGTTGGCTGAAGCCGTTAGTTATGTAGTCACAGAAAATGTATCTGAAGATATTGCATTGTTATGCATTTGTTGACAAAGTTTTGTGGGGTGTCCCGAATCTAAAGTTTTTGTCATTTTCTGAAGAAACAAGGGGATTGTAGATCGTGATTATTTTCCATTTTTCTCAAGCTGAAGAAGACATACCTTTCCCTTGTTTAAATTAATACTTCATTTTTCCACGTGCTTGTTCACTGTCTTCTAGTAAACAAGTTGACATAAAATTGCAGTTACTTTTGTGTGAAAAACAACAACACAAATGAGGAAAAATAATTAGCAACACTCCGTTTGAGGTGTGGAAAAATTAAACAAGAATAAACACCGTTTTCAAAATCCAACAATCCCATTACAACATTTCCAGCCAAAATAAACCAGGCATTCCTTTTCAGCAAAGCAGGTCAAAATACAGTTCCTGAATTTTATAGAAAGTTTTTTTTTTCTTTACGCTACTTTAGGTAACCAATATCTTGTGTTTAATTTAACAGCTCTTCAGGGCAGAAACTAGTATCATCAAACTGGAAATAAGACAGAGACGAGACACGTTTTTCAACCCAATACAACGACCAGTCTTTTTCAGCGACCATGGAAAGATGGAGTCCACACGTGTCTTCTTTGTTTTCACCACTTCTCTGACTCCTCACAAGCGAGAGGAGGGAAGGGAGACAACCCTTACACACACAGACACACGGTCTATTCAAGCCTACACACCCCGCGTTGGGGAAATTGTCTCAACTCCCTCTTTTGCCTGAATATCCAATGAAGGGACAGGACAGAGAGGGGATGCTGGCTGTATTGACCGGTGTCCGTTTTCCTCGTTACTGCAATAATAACCCGCACCAGAAAGAGGGCAGCAGAAATGTTTTATGTCCCTCCCAAACAGACGCTGCCCCAATCCGGTGACATGTGTAAATGACACAATCAGTCTTATTTCCAGAGCTATAACAAGGATGGCGATTTCGGAATTCCTCCTTCCGGGGAAAGAGAGAGGGGCTCTGCAATCCAGGGAGAGGAGAAAGGCAGCTGTGTGTTCATCAACTGGCAATGAGTTCACAAAAACCGTCTTTGTTGTCGCGTGTAGCTCTATCACCCCAACATGCTTGTTAAATATCAAAAAAGAATTATCCAATAAAATAACGACAGAATAGCTGACACTGCTCTTAGCGAGTCGACATGCATACAGTAGCTTCACAATGGCTAAAAATGGAGAAGAAAAAAACACCGAATCGTATACGTGTGCATGCACACACACACACACTCACACACTAATTACGTAGGCTGAAATGAAGACTTCCTTTCTTTACATCAATCTGTCTCTCACTATTGATGAGTGTTGTTTATGGAACTCGGCAGCTATTCTCACACTCAACCACCTCAGCAGAAACAAACAAACTGACTAAAATAGGGTTTCTTTAAGAGTTAACAAGTCACAGAAACTAGAATAGATCATCTATTCCGGTTACTAACTCAATTTTGAGTACTAGACAGTTTTACACAACCCCACTATGACATAAGAGATGTTCTGGAAAAGTCTTCTGCTGCCGTTGTTGTAGTTGTTTATTCCTTGTTAGTGTTCAAATATGAGCATGGATGAATATAGCCTATTTGTCAATTCTCTGGATATAGCCTATACCTCTAATGAGCTCTGTCACCCCCTCTCTCTGCAGCTTTTGTCTGTCTGTGTATTTCGTATCCACAAGTCAGCTATCTTTATATCAATGTCTCTCTGTCTATCTGTTTTTCATATTCACAAGTCAGCTATCTTTATATCAATGTCTCTCTGTCTATCTGTTTTTCGTATCCACAAGTCAGCTATCTTTATATCAATGTCTCTCTGTCTATCTGTTTTTCGTATCCCCAAGTCAGCTATCTTTATATCAATGTCTCTCTGTCTATCTGTTTTTCGTATCCCCAAGTCAGCTATCTTTATATCAATGTCTCTCTGTCTATCTGTTTTTCGTATCCCCAAGTCAGCTATCTTTATATCAATGTCTCTCTGTCTATCTGTTTTTCGTATCCCCAAGTCAGCTATCTTTATATCAATGTCTCTCTGTCTATCTGTTTTTCGTATCCCCAAGTCAGCTATCTTTATATCAATGTCTCTCTGTCTATCTGTTTTTCGTATCCCCAAGTCAGCTATCTTTATACAATGTCTCATCTGTCTATCTGTTTTTGTATCCCAATCAGCTATCTTTATATCAATGTCCTCTCTGTCTATCTGTTTTTCGTATCCCCAAGTCAGCTATCTTTATATCAATGTCTCTCTGTCTATCTGTTTTTCGTATCCCAAGTCAAGTTTCTTTATTGCGTTGTCTCTCGTTGTTTCTCTGTATTTCAAACTCACAAGTCAAATTTCTTTATAGCGTTGTCTCTCCCTATGTCAAACTCACAAGAAAGATTTCTTCATATTGATGTCTATCTGTATTACAGACTCACAAGTCAGATTTATTTATAGTGTTGTCTTTCTGTATTTCAGATTCACAAGTCAGATTTCTTTAAAGTGATGTCTATCTTTCTGTATTTCGAGTTCACAAAAAAAAGAAGTCTTTAATGTATTGACTGTCTGTCTCGCTTGTATTTCCAGTTCACAAGTCAAATTTTTGTATAGCCTTGTCTCTTTATATTTCCAGTTCACAAGTTAGCGTCTTTGAAGCGTTGCCTCTTTATATTTCCAGTTCACAAGTCCACTTTCTTTATAGTGTCTCCGTTTCTCTGTATTAAGTTCATAAGTCTGCTCTCTTTTCTAGCGTTGTCTCTCTGTCTCTCTGTATTTTCAAGTTCACAAAAAATGTCTTTATAGCGTTGTCTCTTTATATTTCAAGTTCACTTCTAACGTTCTCAACAGTTCACAATCCTCTCTTTACAGGGTGTCTCTCTGTCTCTTTCTACTTCGGTCACAGGGTCACTCACTGTTCAGGCTGCTGGCTGTCTGCTGCAGGCTGTCCTTGTCAGGCGTGTGCTGACGTAAGCAGAAAATCCGTTTGAGCAGATAGAGGGCGCACATTGTCTCTGGGAGGAG
The DNA here is from genome assembly GCA_030674155.1 of Stramonita haemastoma. Classification (NCBI taxonomy): domain Eukaryota; kingdom Metazoa; phylum Mollusca; class Gastropoda; order Neogastropoda; family Muricidae; genus Stramonita; species Stramonita haemastoma. The sequence goes on from CM060343.1 coordinate 36,040,001, forward strand.
CAGGACTGCAGCATGTCATGAGGGGTCAGGTATTACTGGGGGTCATAGCAGGTCTGCAGCGTGTCGTGAGGGTTAGGTCTCTCGTTTGATCCACTGTCTCAAGCTTTCAGTCTGCAAAAAACATAAAACAGGAAAAAATATATATTGAGTCATGTGGTTTTTTTATCTGGTCGTTTGTTTTTGCGTTAGTATTTCGATCTTGGAGTTTGTTTCTGTGTATTTCTGGTTTGTTTGGTTGTCTGTCTGTTGGTAATGTCTTTTCTGCCTGTCTGTCTCTGTCTGTCTTTCTTCTTTCTTTCTTTCTTCTTTTTCTTGTTTCTTTCTTTCTTTTTCTTTCTTTCTTTCTTTTTTCTTCTTTCTTTCTTTCTTTCTTTCTTTCTTTCTTTCTTTCTTTCTTCTTTCTTCTTCTTCTTTCTTCTTTCTTTCTCTTCTTTCTTCTTCTTCTTCCTTCCTTCCTTCCTTCCTTTCTTTCCTTCTTTCTTTCTTTCTACATAAACTCACGCAAACACATACAACACGCACACACGCATGTACACAATAACAAAAAAAGCATATGTATGCTTACTTAATGTACCATCTGGATATAGCATTTGACGACGCACGCACGACGCACGCACTAACGCACGCACACACACACACACACACACACACACACACACACACACACATCACATACACACACACCCCACACTCACATACACTCTCACACACACACACACACACACACACACACACACACACACACACACACACACACACACACACACACACACACACACACACACACACTGTTTTAAGTTGGTTATTTAGTTCATTATGTACTTGGTTACTTAGGTCAGTAGGTGGGCTGATATGTTGGTAGGTAGATAGATAGCTATGTAGGCAGGCAGGCAGGCAGGCAGGCAGACAGGTATGTAGGTATATAGATAGGTAGGTAGTTAACCAAGTAGTTATAAGTCGGTTAGGAAGCTACGTAGGTTGTGTGTCAACTGAGTACTTTTTCACACCCTTATAAACCTACATACACTCCTTCCCAAACCTAACGGCTCTAATGTCAGCATTAACATACACCCAGTAAAGGTTGAACCCGCATAGTCCAAAGATCTGCCACTTAGCAAAGTAAAGAAAATGCCAAGGTCAATATCAACATGGTGCTACACTTACAAACAAAAGAAAGCTAGCCCACACATATACCACATAGCCTAGTGGTTTGAGCGTTGCACGAAGAATTCGCGATCTGGCGACCAAGGCTCGAACCACATTCCTTCAAGGGGATTGAATGTTTTCCCCTGGAGTTAACATCAGTTCCGACTCCACTCCCTCAAAAGTCC
>CM060343.1:36051331-36053831 GCA_030674155.1 Stramonita haemastoma
CAAAAGACAACATGGCTGGGATGGATTCCACGACATGGTTACATGATATATCTAGATCCTTTTTGTCATTAGCTTTAGTCAGCCACCAGCCTGTGCCCCATTCTGACCAACTTATCCCACCTGGGAATGACAGTGGGATTGAATTACACTGAATGAGATGTTTGGTGTGTTGCTGTGTAAAAAAAAAAGAGGACATATTTGATGTCTCATCTCTGCTAAAACCTCGGGAACACTGCACAGCTAATTAATGTAGAATGTGACCTCTGAAGAGAGGTTGCATATATTACATTTCACCATGAAGGCGAAGTGTATTCAACCGAGAGTTTTTCGACCACTACCCAAGGAAACAGAGCATGACAATTCACAGGTGTGTGTCTAATAGAAACACGACGCTGCGATTATCGCGCTCCAATCACATGGGAGATAATCTACTAACCACACCATCACATCCACCACCGGCTAACTTATACCGCGCCCCGAGGTAGCTACCCATACCTCGGGAACACGGCACAGCCAGACAGCTAAAGATGTGACCTCTGAAAAAGAGACTGTATAATTTACATTTCACCATGAAGGCGAAGTGTATGCAACCGAGAGTTTTTCGACCACTACCCAAGGAAACAGAGTATCCACAATTCGCAGGTGTGTCTCTAAATAGAAACACGACGCTGCGATTAACGCGCTCCGATCACATGGGATATAATCTACTGACCACCCCATCACAAGTCTTCAACTACTTCACCATAAAGGCAGCCATACTCTGACTTCAGAGTGTTCTTTTCTCTTTTAAAGGAGAGCGCAGACGGTCATGTTAAGATCTTTTCATAGCTAAAGGTAATCTCAACACAACATTTTACAATATAACACTTAAGGCAAGCTTTAACTTGCCCAATGCATATGCCTAAAAAACCCAAACAGGCAATAAACCAAAGCAAAAAAACAACCAAAAAAAACCAAATAAGAAACCATAAAAAAACACGAAAGAGCACGAAGGATTCTAACTAAAAGAGTAAAGACAGAACGCAAATCAATTTACTCATCAAAGCCCGGCTCTCAGTTTCTGAGGGACAGACATAGGGCATGGAGGAAGGGAAAGAAAGCCTCTGACAGGATGCTATTTTCAAACCAATAAAAAGAAAACGTCTGTACCTTCCTCTCTATTTGTTTGCTAGTTCATGCTCGTCTCGTGTCAGTCTCACGCGAAAAGTTTTGTTTGTTTTTGAATGTCAGGAAATTATTTGCCCTATGTCTTTGCTCTCTCTGTCTCTGTCTGTGTCTCTGTCTCTCTGTCTGTCTGTCTCTCTTTGCTAGCAAACACCTGAAGATGAAGTATATTTTGTTTTATATTTGTGACGCTCCACCACAAAATGAGACGGAGTGCACCAGAGGTCAATTTTTAATTATTGACATGTTATCAATGTGCAATAAAGTGGCTATCAAATACAAAAAACAGATTGTAAATCGGACAATTCTGTGCAACATTATTACAAATTCAAATGATAGACTGAAGGAGGGACAAAATGAGAAACGGGCAAGTTTATTTTAGTAACAGGTTGTCAGAATGAGTGCTTGGGTATTTTCAAAACACATTTAAAAGCAAAAGGAATGAAAATTATGCCTTGATATTTCATTATAAGGTAGATAAACAGATCTAGTTTAATAATCAATCAAAATCTCAAAATTGACAGCTTGACCCCCACCTGCCTTTAAAGGCCCCTAGCGCAAAATTGGGTAATGTGCTAAGCGACTCATTTCGTGGTGGAGCGTCACATTTTCCAGTGTTAGAGGATGTTAGGCAGAAATACATCCCTGTGAAATATAGAAGGCAGCCTAATTCATTTAGACTCTGTTTACTCATGGCATCAAGTCAGCCTGAGGTTGTGCGCATTCTCACTTTATATTTGTGTAAAGCCTTTACATTAAGAGATACTCTATTATCGTAAGTCATATTTTTGTTACTGATTTCTTTTAGAATAAGAGATACTTTATTATTGTAAGTCATATTTTTGTTACTGATTTGTTGCTATACAATAACTTTTGTTGTTATTACTGTTGTCTTGTATCCCACACCAAAACACTAAGTAGTTAGGCAAACCACTTCATGTGTGGGCCAATGGTCTTTTTGTGAATAAATCATTGGAGTTCTCTCTCTCTCTCTCTCTCTCTCTCTCTCTCTCTCTCTCTCTCTCTCTCTCTCTCTCTCTCTCTCTCTCTCTCTCTCTCTCTCTCCTCTCTCTCTCTCTCTCTCCTCTCTCCAATTTCCTGCTCAAATACACTAAATCTCACCACTGGTGAACCTCAGAGTTCTTGCCAAAGAAACGAGAAAGATAATTATGTGTAGTACTAGCAATGTGTATTTTATGAATGTAGGGAGAGGTGATATTTGGCTATGAAATCATAACAACAAAATTTGCTTTTTTTCTCATGATGTTTTCCTTTTTCATTCGGTTACAATTAAAAGTTTGCTTCCCGGATACCGGGTTACTGTCAGTATAAGTAG
>CM060343.1:36058831-36061331 GCA_030674155.1 Stramonita haemastoma
TACAGTTCCCCAGTTCACCCAGCTGCTAATGAGTACGTGACCTATTTAGGGTCAGGGAAAGTAAAGCAGCGAGGGAAGGAGATGGGCGCCGCCCTCAACATGCTGGCGCCTAGAGAAGCTGAGGTTTGTGATGCCTCGCTCCTTTACTACGGCCAAGATTATGGGACACCTTTACCTATTTACCTTTACTTTGTTATTTGGGTGCTTCCATTGTTTAAAGGTACAACAGCAACTTGTCTTTGTTCCTCGGCTAGAGCGCTGAGGGTCAACACTGGTGAGATTTTTCTGTGTGTGTCACCGGCTTTGCTTACCATGTAGGAGCTACATTCCAAAGATATGGATTGGAGTTAAGGGACAGCGTCTTAACACAAGCCTGTTTTCATGGTTTTTTTTCGAATTTTGTCATTCGTTTTGATGCAGTGTTGTAAATTTTGTCATCTTTTCCCCCACAACATACAGTGGCCTACACTTACAGAAAGCGGAGACAGGATGTATGCAAAATGTTCTGCGTGCGATCCACACGGATCCTAGGTTTATAGTCTCATCAGAAAAAAAAAAAAACAACTTTCGGAGAGAATAGACTCTGCACTGATGTTAAATGTAGGGGAAAAAAACACACCCTTGAACGGGATTCGAACCCGAGTCGTCAGAGATCACAAGCGAGCACACTAACCACTAGGCTATCTCTCTCCCACTCCACCCTCTCCCCCTCCCTTGCTGCAATAGGACACTAACACAAGGAACAGGATCGCAGTTTCAGAGAAGAATTTATTTAAGGAGATTTCTCCTTCTTCGAGTTAAAGTTAGTTTTCAAACCAAACACTGTGAAAAGTGCATGTTTGACATTCTGTGCACACACGAAAAATCCTATCTACCTTAATGTGTTGCACACACATTGGAATCCCATCTACCTAGATTTCTGTTGGAAGACAAAAGCCAACTGCATGTAATAGACAAGACCTTGCTTTAACGTGTATTCTTTAACCTGAAAAGATACAGGGTCTGCCATGTTTGACTTGCCCAAGGTTGTTTGCCTAGAAACGAAAGTATGTTGCAAGAGCCCCAAAACTCCGCACTGAAAAACTGAGACAGAATTGGTTTCTTCTTTATTTTCTTGTTCCTCTTCTTGTTCTTGTTCTTCTTGTTCTTGTTCTTGTTTGTTGTTGTTTCTTTGTTTTTCTTGTTCTTGTTCTTGTCTGTTCTTCTTCGTTCTGTTCTTCTTGTTCTTGTTCTTCTTTTCTTGTTCTTGTTCTTTTCTTGTTCTTCTTCTCTTCTTCTTCTTCTTCTTCTTCTTCTTCTTCTTCTTTGTTTCCTGGCCATACTTTCAAAACTCTTTTTAGGGTTTTGCTTGGAAAGTTGATGCCTGTCACAGTCAACATTTCTTTCCGAATTCCTGACAGTATTTTTCCTGAAACGTTACTGGGCTCGGTCATGTCTGCTATAATCTCAGAACAAGAGAAAAATCAAGGAAACCAAGGCATCATGCAGTTCAGAAAGAACAGCGAGAAACGTAGAGTTAAGTGGTTCTTGAAGTTGGAACTAAGTGGATCACAAAAAATTGCTCTTAAAACCAGTCGGTAAGAGACCAGATATGTATTCATTAGATTTTTTTTTTCTTCAGATTTATTTCTATAGTCTACGAGTTGTGATTGAGACAGGCAAACGTTTTCATCACACAAGAAACACAAAGCATAGTGGAGTATGCACAGTTTTATGAAGAACTCAAGATTTTTTCACTGTGTATGGATAAAAAAGAACTATTGAAATGTGTCCAACTCTTGATGGATAAAATGACTTCAAAAACAGATGTAGCATATTGCCGAGGTTCATGTTATGATTATACCCTTTTTTCTTTATATTCAAAAGGAAGGCAACCAACAAGTACATGATCAACCGTAATGGAATGAGAACATGAATATGTCATAGTTTTGGAGTATTTTGTGCTTCAGCCATTTAAAAAAAAAAAAAATGCGTTCGACTATATTTCTGTACTTTTTAAGAGAAGACAGATATTCAAAATGTAATGTTGTACCAGAATGCTCAGATAATATCAGATTTGATTCAGTTTTATCTGATGATATTTCTAAATCATTGCATTTAATTCGTAAATTTCACTGAAATTTACTGAAATTCCCTGTTTTACAACAAAATCTCAAAAGGTAATGAAGTTTTGAGAAAGCAGAACAGAGAGAGGAAATGAGGAAACTGGTTGTAAGTCTTAAGGGGTGCCTCCAGTGTCGCCAGACTAACGGATAGACGGATAAATAGATTGACAACAGAAACTACTTTATTATTTTAGTACGGTATGCAATATTAGGGATGCAGCCAAAAATCATTTATGTGCCTTGTGACTTGATGCAGTCAACAAAATGTAATATAAAGATAACGCAATGCTGCAGTTTCAGGTGCCAGTTTTTATAAGCAATCTGGACAGATTTTCAGTCTACTAAAACATCGGATGTTACCAAACCTTGAATAAGACGACGGAGTCTTCTTTAGA
>CM060343.1:36071331-36086331 GCA_030674155.1 Stramonita haemastoma
AGTATGCCAATGGTCTGTCGGCATTTTGTCAACGTTCTGTCACTATTCCGTCAATATATTGTAAATATCGTGCTAATAATGTGTCATTTTCAATATGAATGTCTCACTAATGTCTTGTCAATGTCATGTCAATGTCCTCTCAATATCTTGCCAATGTCTTGTCAATGTTTTTTCAATGTCTTGTCAATGTCCTGGCAATATCCTTTCACTGTCTTCTCAATGTCCTGTCACTATTCTGTCTCTAATATGTCACTGTCTTGTGTGTGTCTTGTGTCTGTCACTGTCAATTTCCTATTAATACCCGTGCCCTGTCAATGTCTTATTAGTATTCTGTCACCGTCCTATCACTATCTTGTCACCGTTATGTCAATCTCTTACCACTATCCTATTGCTGTCCTGTCACCTTTATGTCAATATTTTGTCACTTCTTTGTCAATATTCTGCTAATATTCTATCAATATTCTGTCACCTTTCTGTCAATAGTCTGTTATTATTCTGTTTTCTCTTAATATTCTGTCAATATTCTGTCAACATTCTGTTAATATTCTATCAATATTCTGTCAGTATTCTGTCACTAATCTGTCACTTTTCTGTCACTTTTTTATCACTATTTTTTCAATATTTTGTCAAAAGTTTGTCAGTATTCTTTTAGCATTCTGTCAAAATTCTGTTTAATATTCTCTCAATATTTTGTCAATATTCTGTCAATAATCTATCAATTTTCTGCTAACATTCCTTCAATGTTATATATATATATATATATATATATATATATATATATATATATATATATATATATATACAGAGAGAGAGAGAGATATATAGATTTGATAGATAGATAGATAGATAGATAGATAGATAGATAGATAGATAGATAGATAGATAGATAGATAGATAGATAGATAGATAGATAGATAGATAGATAGATAGATAGATAGATAGATATAGATATATATAGATACATATTCTGTCAATATCATAATAAGAGAATATGTTAACATTCTGTCAATATTCTGTTGATATTCTCTTATTATTCTGTCAATATTCTGTCAATATTCTGTCATTACTCTGTCATTATTCTGTCGATATTCTGTCAATATTCTGTTAATGTTCTGTCAATAATCTGTCAATATGCACTCAATATCTTGTCACTATTCTGTCAATAATAGTTATGTCAATATTTTGTCACTATTCTGGCAATAATATGTCAATATATCTCTCAGTGTTTTGTCACTGGACTTTGTCTTGTCTCTACCACTGTCAGTTTCCTATTAAAATCCACTCTCAATGGTCTGTCAGTGTCCTGACAATATCATGTTAATGTCGTGCCAATACCGCGTCTATCTCCTATCAAATGTTTGGTAGTTTTCAGTTCATTTTTGTGGTACTGTTCTGTCAATCTTCTGTCAATTCTCTGTCAGTATACCAGCCGCCATGGCGCAGTGGTTAGCGCCGTGGATTCCGGACTGGAAGGTCGCGGGTTCGAATCCCATAAGTCATAGGGATTTTTTCGGGCTCCGGCTGGCTCCTACCCAGAGTGAGTGTGCTGTGGGCTCAGTGGGGAGACTGGGACCACACAGTCGAGCTTCATCCACTTTACGGATGCGACTTTGAGAGTGTTGCTCAAATTACCTGACCAACACTGCAGGTGTCTGTATATCTCGGGCCTGGTTGACGCCGGGATATATCATGACAGTAAGCGTAGAGAACAACCCTGTCAAGTAGTCTCAAAGCGGATGCTCCTTCACAGCAGCATCATTACATCATCCTCATCATCATTGATCATCATGCAATAATAAAAATTGCCTCTGATTCGGTGGCCTCCGTTGCTCTGGTCTCATGGTGACCTCAGATTCGGTTTCCCCATACGCTTCTGTGCCTGTGGTGAATTTGTGTCAAAGCCTTTGGGGTTGGGGGTTCGTGGGGAGGCGGTCGTTGGAGGGACGTTGTGGTGGTCGCCACCTTGGGTGGGTGACTCACTCAGTCTGGCTCCGCGACTGAGCTAATACTGTCGTTAGTGGGGGGCTTAGTAGGTGGTGTCCTGCGTATGTTAGCTCAGAACAGGCACCACTGAACACCACCAAAGTGACCCAGCAGAAGTGCAGGGCCCCTCTGGTTGGTGGCCCCGCGGCGGCCTAATATTGATGAGCTCCCTGTGGACTCCCGACCCCGGGGGTGAGACACAACGAATCTGGGTATGGCTGTGGTGGGGAGATTGAAATGAGCGGCGTGGGAACAGCAGTACGGGAACGTCACAGAAGACGAGACAGCAAAAAAAAAAAAAAAAAAAAAATCTCTGTCAGTATTCTCTGATTATTCTTTTTTGTGTGTGTTAAGTTAAGAGCTGTATTTAACGTGCCCGCCAGATGTTCTGCATGCGTTCGCACACGGGGCCTCAGTTTATATAGTCTCACCTGAAGGACTTTTGGGGTGAGTGGTGTCGGTACTGATGTTAACTCAAGGGGGAGAATCCCTTAGACTGGGAATCACATATTGCATTGTTACATTATCACATGTCCTGTTACTGATGACTTTTATTTTGTTTATATGATATGCATTGTTTTGTGTGGGTTTCAACTTGTTGGAGGTGCGTTTTGATTTGCTAGTTGTTGTTTGTTGTTATTTGCAGTGATGGTGGTGGTTGTGTTTTGTTTTTGTTTGTGATTTTACTGTTCCTATATTGGCGCGATTGCTGTAAATGTATTCATGGTGAAATGTGTGTGTGTGTTGGAAGGGGGTGTCGCTAATACAGAACTAGCACAACCAGGAAGGACTGACATCTGACATGAAGAGTGACAGCAAGACAGTTTGCAAACATATACTTACAACCATAGTGAACAATATTAGCGTGGGAAAACGATGAATCTGTGCTCTCTGACAGTTGTGGTGAAGAAAATGAGAGTTTGCTGTAGATAACACTCGATATATATGCAATATTGGGCACAACTAACCCCCCCCCCCCCCCCCAAACACACACACATTACAAGTTACCCGTCCCTATCCTAACTGCCCCCCCCCCTCCCCCCACTTCCATACCTATTCCCTCCCCACCCCCTAAGTACCTGTCCCTCGCCTGGCTAGCCCACCCTCCTCTTACAAATCCCTTCTTTTCCTGCTCCCCTGGCTCAACTACCACCCCCCCCCCCCCTGTCCCCCTATCATCTGAACTTTCCCACCTTCCCTTATAACCCCAGCTCTTAGTTTAACACACAAAAAATGAAAAACAGAAAACAACATGGGCATGGGAAGATAGACGAACACATCTCCTCCAAACTTTAGGAGGTTTAGAACTTAGGGATGATCCCCGTAGAGATCTCAAATTCCTAACTCACAGTTAAAGTTCTTGCGTGCACATTTTTTACAACATATTGTTAAATTAACAATTCCAAACTTTAAGGGTGTCTTTTCCCTGTTTAAGTTCAAAAATAGAAAAAAAAAGCGTAATCTAAATCCTTGTTTTCACCCTGTCCATCTACCTGTCCCTGTTTTAACAGGTAAACAGCAGAGTCTACAAATTTATATAAAACTGGATGCTTCGTTTCCAACAGAAATAAACTTTTATGAAACTTTCTACTGTCTATGATAGACTTTGAAGGGAGATAATATTGCCATTAGATAGAATGAAATATTTATTATGTACATCGAACGTGTCAAAAACGCTAAAATACAGTGGAAGAACGTCCTGCATGCAGCATAAATTAACACACGTAAAATAACTTAATAGCTTCAGCACCAAACTCCACCTTTACAAATCCCTCGTGATATCTATCCTCCTATATGGCTGTGAATCATGGACTCTGACAGCAGAGTTAGAGAGGAGAATCCAAGCATTCGAGAACAAGTGCCACAGAAGACTTCTCAAAATATCATACAAAGAACACAAGACCAATAACTATGTGAAAGAAGAAATCAAAAAGCGTGTGGGCCCCCAAGAGCCTTTGCTCTCCACCATAAAGAGGAGAAAGCTGATGTGGTTTGGTCACACCACAAGACACAACACCCTAGCAAAAACCATCCTGCAAGGAACAGTCGAGGGCAAGAGAAGAAGAGGCCGCCAAAAGAAATCATGGGTTGACAACATCAAAGACTGGACCGCCCAATAGTCCGAGCGTGAGGTATTGTAAAATCGACTAAACCTTGTTTTGTGAGATATATTAGGTTTTTCAACGGATTTTGAAACTTTAATATGTCTTTATTTGAAATCCGTTGGAGGCCAAGTTGGGAATGTTGGGCAACTCTTGATATAAAGCATTATTTATCCCTACCCTAAACACTTTTCTGGCATCACTGCGGCGTTCTAAATTTAGCTGACCGGGATTTTAGAAGACCATCCCAACAGCGCGCAGGGGAAGCGGCTTCTATAAACAGTGGGCCAGCTGCATGCCAGGCGCCCTGCGGCCTTGCTTTCACCCCCGTGAAACGGAATGGGTTCGCTCACAGCGAGTCGTGCCGGCGTTTGGCTTTTACACGTTTTGTGTTGACTATATTGTACCATTGACACTTCTCGTTGTGTTTCTTTTGTGAAGTACAATCCTCGATTATTATAAAAATATGCACACCATTTTATCAAACATTCTTGGCAGATCGACTGTGTGAGCGGATGCGTCTTGAGAAGCTGTTATGCTTGATCAGAAAGAGCAATGTTTTCGACCCAGAATCTTTCGTGTACCTTATTTTAGAATGTAAGCCAGAAAAGATGGAATTAGTGTGTGTGTGTGTGTGTGTGTGTGTGTGTGAGAGAGAGAGAGAGAGAGAGAGAGAGAGAGAGAGAGAGAGGAGAGAGAGAGAGAGAGAGAGAGAGAGAGAGAGAGAGAGAGAGAGAAATGAAATGAAATGAAATGAAATGAAAATGTTTTTATTGAACATCAGCCTTGGGCCACAATTCAAAACGAAGTGGGAGATGGGGGAGTGGATGTATGTGCATATAACGAATTTGTTCAAAGTCTCATCATAAAGCAACGGTACACACTTGATACAACGCATCTTTTTCACTATTAGATCTAGATCTACTTACTTTACATAAGTTCTGCCACTGTCTGTCTTCTTCGAATAGCACGGAATAAAAATGTTGCTAGCTGCACTAAACCACATCTACTTCGTGCCTGAAGAAGAAAAGGCATAGGCACATGAAGAAGATCTTTCAGGTAACTGGTTCGTAAATCTGTATATAATGGACAAATATATATTAGATGGTATTCATCTTCAATAACGTTTTTGCACAAAGAACAGTTTTTATCTTGATTGTTGTTGCTGTATCTGTTGAGATTATTATTATTTAAAGGAAGAACATTCATTCTGGCCTGTGACAGTGCAACTCTGAAACAATAAATATCAATACTATGAAGATACAATTCTTTTTCAGAAACAGTCTTAAAAGATCTATATGTTGCATACCTATTACTCTCTCTCATGACACCTGACCACTCCTGAATAAACATATCAATTAATCTTTGCTTGAATGCACTAAGGAATCCCTGAATATCACCAACACCCTGTTGTAGCCAAACAATATTAAACCCTGAATTGCACAACAATTCCCTTACACTTGCTACCCAACATTTTTTACCTTTCTGATCTAGAATTAATTGCATTTCGTAGGCCTGTCTTGGCAACCTCTGATTACTCATTTGTAGTAATTTTAACCAATATCTAACTGCACAAATATATGAGTTTATGAATAAAGGATATCTGGCAACTTCCCCATAAACCATTTTATTTGGTGTTTTAACAGGAACTCCCAGAAAACGTTTACAAGCCATCAAATGTATTTTTTCTACATGTTCTAAGCGATTTACTCCCCATACTTCAGATGCATATAGCAATATTGGCTTAATTTTTGCATCAAAAACTTTAAAATAAACCTGGTAAGAAATATCTTTGTTTTTTTTAAATGCTCTAATTAAACTTATTAGTGCTTTTTTCCCTTTTACACACAAATGTTCTGTACCCAGCCTATGACAAAGTTTTGTCGTAAAAACATACCCCAAATAACAATATTTATTTACAACTTCTAACTTTTTATCTCCTAAAAACCATTCCTTATCCTTACCCAAAATCCCTCCTTTCCTAAAGACCATAACTTTGGTTTTATCTGTATTAATGTTTAATTTCATATCCACACAACACTTTTGGAGAATATTCAACTGATTTTGCAGGCCTACAGGAGTAGAAGACAACAAAACAACATCATCTGCAAAAAGCAAAATGAACAACTCTACAGCACCTGGTATCAGTTGTACGCCATGTTTTCCCTTCTCAGACATATGAGTTGCTAGTTGATTAATAAACATTCCAAACAAAGTAGGACTCAAGACACGAGAAGAAGAGAGAGAGAGAGAGAGAGAGAGAGAGAGAGAGAGAGGAGAGAGAGAGAGAGAGAGAGAGAGAGAGAGAGAGAGAGAGAGAGAGAGAGAGAGAGAGAGACTGGCCACTTTATTTGTTTGCAGTTGAGAAAATAATGCATACTTTTTTTTCCTGCTGGTTACTTCAACTACGCACGCTATGGGCTCTACTGTCTGCATTCCAAGCTAGTCTACATCTTGATCTGTCCAAAAAGTTCATTGGTGGAGGACACGTCATGCGCCATGAAGCAGGTCTCTGGAATGACAGATGGTCTGACCTCTTCATGGAGACAACATACATGTGCTATAGCCATGGACCATCTGGGGTTATTGGATCCACATTAAGTGAGTCCACATTGGTTATTTGGGCATACTCTCACAGTACAATGACGCCAATCCTGCACGATCTTCAGGAGATGAAGAGAGGGAAAGAAGATGCTGCAGACAGAGAGAAGATAAGAGAGGCCCTGTCAACATGTGTTGATGTGTTTGACATCAGTAAACACCCTGAAAATGGCACATCATCAATATCTATCTTAATCAAGCAATGATGTAGATGAGCCCTCCTGAACGTTCATGAAGCTGTTGAAATTAAATCCCAGCAATGTGAAGATTTGATTTTTGAAAGCCACCGGCCCACTGGTTTCCACATAAAATGGATAAGATGCATCAGAACAATGGCTTCTGTAACAAAGAGAGCCCACAACGACCAGGCTGGACATTCATGCATAGACACTGAGTTCATTTTTGTGCGTTGTCTTGGAATCATGGCCTAAATGAAGGACAATATCTTACTAGAAACTCTCTTTTCTCATGAGTTGGCACCATTTTTTGATGTCAATAGCGCTATGCACACAACAGCTAAGTCTGCATTGAAGAACAAGCTGCTGGCTGTTCATGGAACACGTCGTCTGGACCCTGCAGATGTTGTCATCCTGGATGCCTGTGCTGTACTGTGCACTGTGTCATGGCCTGGCCAGCTTGCAAAAGTGTCGGATTTTGTGAATGCAGCTGTTGCTATCATTCTTCGTTATGCTGAAACTACTTCACAAGTTCTATATGTGGTGTTTGACCTATACCTTGAAGTGAGTACTAAGTCATGTTGTCCTGCTGGGTGACAGGAAGGATTCAGCCAGTTGTACACCCTCAGTGAGAGCACATCTCTTTAAAGCAAACATTGGTCTTGAATGGAACAGCCAACAAGCAGCCAGTCATCAAAATGATTGCAGATGAACTGAGGGTCATGGAACCAGTGAAGGGAAAGCAGATGATTACGACTGGGCCAGATCTGCAGCCATTGTGCTAGGTGTTGGTCCACTGCAGACAGCTGTCCACCATGAGGAGGCTGATGTGTTGATGGCACAGACTGTGCTTCAAGATGCAAGAAATGGACGCAAATCCATGCGTGATTTCTGATGACACTGATGTCTTGATTTGGACCCACCACTTACATTACAGGACTGATGGGTTTTCTAAAGACCTTCTGACCATGGAGTCATGCAGTTTGGGCAAATCCATCATCAAAGTAAATGAAGTCATCAGAAGACACACAAACATCATGCCACACCTTCTCTGTGCTCATGCACTCACTGGATCTTACACTGTGTCCTTTTCTGGTGTTGGCAAGCTAACTGTGCTGAAGAAGCTTTCGTCATTTGATGGATTCCTGAGACTTGGGAATCTGACAGCAGAGAAGAAGGACGTCATAATTATATCCATGCTTGGATTGTGTTTCCATGCTATACAACCATGAGCAAAGAACACACCTGGAAACTACGCGTGCTGACATCTTCAGACAAAAGATTAAAGAGAAACGACACATCACTCACAAATTGAATTGTCTGCCACCAACCAAGACCAGCTTTGAAGCACACTGCTTATAGCCATTTATCAGGTGGCCCTGTGGAAAGGAAGCAGCAGAACACCCAACAACTCCAGACATCAGTCCTCTGAACTGTGGCTGGGAACTGTGTGGGTCCACACTCATTCCACAGCATGGATTGCGGGGACAATGACCAGCACCAGACGAGGTCTTGAATCTCAACAGCTGCACCTGCAAGACTGAATGCAGTTCAACCATTTTCACCTGCACCAAGTTAGCACTGACCTGCAGGGAATTCTGCAATTGCAAAAGATTTTTTTCTGTGCAAACCCCCCAGGACAGACGTCACCAGAGACCCAGAAAATGATGATGTGGACAAGACCTGTGTGGAGAGCTGATTGGATTTGAATTTATGTACCTGATTCTTTAAACCATATTTTCCAACACATGCATCCATTAATCATTCAATACTGGAATAAGCTTTATTATTTGTTTGCTTGCTTGTTTTAGATTGCCTGTTTGTTTGTTTCTGTTTGCTTTACATTATTTATTTTATTCAATAGCATGCCCAAGTATATCCATTGAAGTATTTCTTGCCTACCTTGAAAAAATACAAAAAATACGTAAAATTATGCAAAATTACGTAATCTCTTTATAAAAAGTGTACAATTGTGATGATATGAACCCCTTTCAGTTAACTGATTAATAATTTTGCATGAAAAAATATTTGATTTGAAATTAGAAGTCAAATACCCTCTACTTTTAAAATTCTCTGTATCCGTGGCGGCCATCTTGGATATTACGCAATAACTCAAGATGCCCAACATTTACGACTTGGCCTCCAACGGATTTGGATTCAGCACCCCAAAATCCTTTAGAATCACCAAAAAAACTAAATATATCTCTCAGAACAAGGTTATCCGAATTTCGCCTGGACTACAACCCCTACAACACCTCCTACTAGCCACACAGGATCGTGAAGCATGGAAAAAGATCTCTGTTGCGTCTTCTCTCATGTCCCCCCCTACGTCCTTTGGGACATGGGACTGAGTGAGTGAGTGAGTGAAAATAACTTACACCTTGAAGAGAGTTGTCACTGACAAATTTGGATGCCTGAGAGGTGATTGGGGGGGGGGGGTATAATCAATCCAGGACATCTTGGGTGTGGCCTGGTTTTATTGGTCTATGGGATGAAAGAATTAATGTGATTATTTTTCAGGTTGACAGTGTTGGATGTTTGAAAGGAGGTATTGATCTTCAACTGGAAGTGGAAGTTTTTATTTTATTTTTGAAACTATTGTAATGAGGTTAAAGTCTTATTAGGACCTTCATGATTTGTAGAGCTATAAACAGTTTAAAACAATAACGAGAATGATATATAAAATTGATGATAATAGTAATACTTATGATTTTTATACAGTGCTATATCTTGAAAAAAAAAGTAAAGTGCTTGCATTCAACCTATTCTTACACATGCAACTCTAAATCACAAAGTTAATAGTTTCAACAAATACAAATCTACAAACACACACACACGCGCGCGCGCACGCAAGCACCCACGCACGCACACACACACACACACACACACACACACACACACACACACACACACACACACACACACACACACACCTGCGCACGCACGCGCGCACACAAATTTTCTACATATACATGCAAACACACGTCCATGCATGCATGGATGTATTACAGCGCATGAGTATATATTACGATATTTAGACAGGTCGTGTACAAGAGAGAGAGAGAGAGAGAGAGAGAGAGAGAGAGAGAGAGAGAGAGAGAGAGAGAGAGAGAGAGAGAGAGAGAGAGAGAGAGAGAGAGAGAGAGAGAGAGAGAGAGAGAGAGACAGAGAGACACACACACACACACACACACACCACACACACACACACACACACACACACACACACACACACACACACACACACACACACACACTCACACACACACACACACACACACACACACACACACACACACAACACACACTACACACACACACACACACACACACACACACACACACACACACACCACACACACACACACACATACACACACACTGGCACATAATTATCATAGATATATCGGCAGAATTAATGAGGTTGGAATGATTTAACCCCTGTTCAATACTAAAAATACATTCATTGAGTTAAATCAAACAGTCCCCCACTGTTTTGTTTTCTTGTTCAGGTCATCAGTAAGGCACCACTTCGCCGCTCGAAAGCCTCGTCTTTCAATCAAAATCTAAAGTTTTAGCCCTGCCAGTCACAGAGGTCTTATACGACCTGTCACCTTAGTGTTAAAATATCATAGCAAATCCATCCTCGAAGTCGGAATGTGCCTACTACTTTAACGTGGGTAAATGGTCACATAATTAAAATCTCTCTATTGACGTACTTGGGAGCTGTAGGGGAGGAATCAGAAAAAAAAACAACCCATGCAATTATATGTGACTTGTTTATACAAAGCAGTCTTAAGGTAAAAACGTCCCAAATTGAGTTGTTATATTTCATGCAATCTACAGATCATTACCTATCTGTTGATGCATGATTTATTGTTTTACGTCTAAAACTGACTCAGGAATACTTTTTTTAAATCGCATAATTATTTCGAGGGTAATGGAATAAGCACTCATACGCTTATTCACATCCAGTCCCCGTGTGTATGCAGTTTTCTAAATTTTGTCATCCGTTCCCCTTATACTTATAGGTGTGAAAAATGGGTGACAACCGTTTTACATTCTGAGAAATTCGGGTCTATAGTTTTTCACACCTGTAGCAAACTTACACTTTAGCAGGTTGACAAAAATGCTTAAAATGTATTCTAAAATAGCATCTAACCTTTTAAAGTACATAGGAAATTTAATGCCTACAAAAGCATTTTTTGATGAAAAGTCAAAATGACAATACAGACACTAACTTCCTTTTTTTAGCCTGTTAGTTAAGACTAGTTCTGTAATAGCCATTCACATATTTCATACGATTAAAAGAAGGTTAAAACCAACTTTAAGAACAGCATGCACACAGGTGTCGTGTTTAGACACCATCCCTGAGGAAAAATCAGGGAGTTGGAGTCCCAGAGCGGCTCAGGGCTGTAGGTATATGGCAACGTTCTGGTGGCTCCTGCGACGGTACTGGAACCATTCGTATCGGTCACTGCCTTTCCAATGGATCATTCCAGTGCCGTGGAGAGGGGGGGGGGGGGGTCTGCTGCATGAGTAACAGCTTGCCCTCTATACATACTTGCCAAGGCTTTGCGCTCTAAAGACTAGAGCGCAACTCCATAGTCTTCCGAGACTGATGGGTGCCTACTAAAACCAGCTCTACTGTGGCTCCTAGTATCAATGCCTCAGCCAACCATAAGGGTCAAACAAAGATGATGAGTGTGTTGTAGGAGACCCTTATAAATGACACACAGAAACGGGATAACATCTTAAAAAAACCCAAACAAACAGAACAAACCCAAAAACAAAACAAAAAATATCACATTAAAGACTGGCATGCTAACCATGTGAACTAATATTATTCTCCACTTTGACTGTGTCTTTAACTCGACGAGGTTCCATTTCACTCACTCACTCACTCACTCAGTCCCATGTCCCAAAGGACGTAGGGGGGACATGAGAGAAGACGCAACAGAGATCTTTTTCCATGCTTCACGATCCTGTGTGGCTAGTAGGAGGTGTTGCAGGGGTTGGGCGGTCCAGTCTTTGATGTTGTCAACCCATGATTTCTTTTGGCGGCCTCTTCTTCTCTTGCCCTCGACTGTTCCTTGCAGGATGGTTTTTGCTAGGGTGTTGTGTCTTGTGGTGTGACCAAACCACATCAGCTTTCTCCTCTTTATGGTGGAGAGCAAAGGCTCTTGGGGGCCCACACGCTTTTTGATTTCTTCTTTCACATAGTTATTGGTCTTGTGTTCTGTGTATGATATTTTGAGGAGTCTTCTGTGGCACTTGTTCTCGAATGCTTGGATTCTCCTCTCTAACTCTGCTGTCAGAGTCCATGATTCACAGCCATATAGGAGGATAGATATCACGAGGGATTTGTAAAGGTGGTATTTGGTGCAGAAGCTGATGTTGTTGCTTCTGATGATCTTCTCGAGTCTGACTAGAGCAGATGTTGCTGTTGCAATGCGAGCTTTCACTTCATTGTTTGATGTGCCATCTTTTGTTAGGATGGAGCCTAAGTATTTGAATTGGCTCACCTCTTCTAGTGTTTCTCCATTCATCTTTATTTCCGTGATGTCATTACTCGCGCTGTTGACCATGATCTTTGATTTCTCTGTACTGACCTCCATGCCGTATGCGCTCGCTCGATCTGTTAAATTGTCTGTGAGGATTTGCAGTTCTTGTTTGCTGCTGCCCATGAGGTCAATGTCATCTGCAAATCTGAGGTTGCAAAGGGGTCTTCCACCAATGGAGATGGAAGTGTGGTGGTTTTGCAGTGTCTCTGTCATGATGTTTTCGAGGAAGAGGTTGAAGAGTACAGGTGAGAGAAGGCAGCCCTGGCGAACCCCAACCGTGGTCTTGAAGAACTCGCCCACGTGATTATTCATAAAAACTGCACTTTCTGCGTTCTCGTACAGAGCTTTGATGACTTCAATTAGACAGCTGTCAATGTTGAAGTGCCTGAGTACTTGCCAGAGGCCGTCATGCCATACCCTGTCAAAGGCCTTTTTGAAGTCTATGAAATTGTGGTACAAGTCTTTTTGGTGTTGGAGATGCTTCTCTATCAGAATTCTCAGATTGAAAATTTGTTCCATTGTGCTGCGTTTTGGTCTAAAGCCCGCTTGTTCTTCTGCCAGGAGTTTTTCCGCTTGGTTTTTCAGTCTGTTGAGGACTACCTGCAGCATGATCTTGCTAGGATGACTTATGAGACTGATGGTTCTGTAGTTCTGGCATTGTTTGAGGTTTCCTTTCTTTGGTTCCATTTCAGTGTCTCATAAAGATTCATTGCATCCAGAATATCTTATTTAGGCTGAGTCGCTTTTGGAACAATGTACAAAACAAATTCCACCCCCTTTTTAACACACAAAAAATCATCCGAAGCAAACACGAAATGATATAATCACATCACCACAAATGCAGTGCAACCTATTTGTTTATTTTCTATTTTCTTTTATCTAGTTTGCACCTGCATGTGTAAATGTTTTGTTTCAAGAGTGGTATTTTCTTTTTTTTCAAATATGCAAGTGATTACTGTCTTCAATCTGTGAATTCTTTCACCTGCATATGAACCTTGTTTACTTGCTTATATTTGCAAATACAAATACAATGTGTAGGCTATATGGCCTGTACGAAAGGTGCTCAGTTGTATTCAGCATTTATGACACACTCCATGTGCATGATAAAACGTTCATTCTTATGACAATATTATCTCCCATTTGTAGGCCATCATCAACAGTTGTATTCCTTTTTATTGTTTGAAATCACATTAAGGTCCAGATAAAAGTGTGTATCTCATGGGAATGAAACAGCAATTTTTATATAAAATTGTGGACTCTGCTGTTTACCTGTATGAAACAAGAAGAAATACAGGGACAGGGTAAAACCAAGGATTTAGAATACGATTTTTCTTCTATTTTGCAACTGGCACACGGAAAAGACACCTTTAAAGTTAGGAATTGTTAGTTCCATAATATGTTGTTAAACTATGCATACATCAGACTTAGCTGTGAGTTAGAAATTTGAGATCTCTACGGGGATCACACCTAACTTCTAAACCTCCAAAGTTTGGAGGAGATGTGTTGTCTATCTTCCCATGTTTTTCTTGTGTTTTTTTAAAAACTAAGAGCTGGGGGATAAGGGAGGATAATTAAGATGGTTGGAGGAGACAGATAAGCAGACGGAGGAAGATAGGGGGGAGGGAGAAAGGTGGGGAGGAGGGGGGAAGATAGGTGACAGGGAAAGGTGGATATAGGAAGGGTAAGAGTGGTAAGGGAGGGGAAGAAATGGGTACATTTGGAAGAGGTGATAAATGTGGGGGTTGGGGGGGGGGGGGTGCATTAGGAGAGAGTAGGTAAAAAAAAAAAAGAGCAACACACAAAAAAAGAGCAACACCAATAATCCTTAGCAATTACAGGGTTAATTTACCTCTCACATGGGATAATCATTCTTGTCTGTACAGCTTGTTAGAAGAGTTATGAATTATACAGCAACTTGCCCAGTGACAATTTTCTTCACGATGTGAATTCTTTTACTTCCATATTCACCTTGTTTACGCGTGTTTATATTTGCAAGCATGCAAGAAGTGTACGATAAAGCATTGATTCTACTTTTTATTATAAGTGCCTAAGCTAATGGAAGAAGGAATAGAACAGGGGAGGTCAGTTAAGAGGGGAGGTAGGGGTTATTTAGGGTGAAGTGGGGGTAGAATCGGGGGGTGGGGGGGGGGGGGCTATTGAAGGAGAAAAGAGGTCAGGGGAGAGAGGGGGTGGGTTTTGGGGAGGGAGGAGGTGAACAGATATGGGAGAGGGTAAGTAGTTTATTCATTTATTTATTTTTTTTTTATATTGAGGACAATGGAGTAATATTTTTTTCACATCCAGTCCCTGTGTGTATGTAGTTTTGTAACTTTTGTCATCAGTTACCACCAGCACACAGTGACCTACTCTTTCTAAAAGCGAAACAGGTTATAACATGTGCACATAATGTTCTGCGTGCATTCACACATGGGACCTTGGTTTACAGTCTCATCCACAGGAATTTTGGGGAGAGTGGAGTCAGCACTGATGTTAACTCCAGGGGAAAAATCCCCTTGAACAGGAATCGAACCTGGGTTGTCAGGTTTCGAGCGCAATGTTCTAACCACTAGGCTA
>CM060343.1:36093831-36096331 GCA_030674155.1 Stramonita haemastoma
AACAGGAACATACGCTCTTAAAAAAAAGAAGCAGCGGACAAAACACCAAAAATGAAAATAAACGAAAAAAAAACAATGTGAGGGTGGCAGAGAGATTTAGCTTCTGTTACAAGACACACCATCACTCAGCGCTCTCTTCATCCTTTGATACAAAGGACGGAGAAACAGCGGGACAGAACATAATTATCATTATCATTCAGAGGGAGTGATGTATTGTCATTGTGGGGATGAGTATCAGGAAGATACACAGAGGGAGAGAGAGAGAGGGAAAGAGAGAGTGAGAGAGAGAGAGAGAGGGAGAGAGAGAGAGAGAGAGAGAGAGAGAGAGAGAGAGAGAGAGAGAGAGAGAGAGAAGAGAGAGAGAGAGACAGAGAGAGAGAGAGAGAGAGAGAGAGAAAGAAGAGAGAAGACAGACAGACAGACAGACAGGGCAGGGGACAGAGAGACAGAGAGAGAAGAGAGAGAAGAGAGAAGAAGACACACAGAGACAGACAGACAGACAGACAGACAGACAGACAGGACAGACAGACAGCAGACAGAGACAGAGAGAGAGAGGAGGGAGGAGAGAGAGAGAGAGAGAGAGAGAGAGAGAGAGAGAGAGAGGAGAGAGAGAGAGAGAGAGAGAGAGAGAGAGAGAGAGAGAGAGAGAGAGAGAGAGAGAGAGAGAGAGACACACACACAGACACACACACAGACAGATAGACAGACAGACAGACAAACAGACAGAAAGGGCAGTGCATCATTTATGAATACTATGAAAGAAAATATGGGTATAGCACCAGTAATGGACAGAGTATTAACTTTGTTGTCGCAGCTATCATCGTCATCATCATCATCATCATCATCATCATCATCATCATCATCATCATCATCATCATCATCATCATCATCATCATCATCATCATCATCATTGTCAGCATCGTCAGCATCGTCAGCATCATCATCATGATCATCATGATCACCATCATCATCATCATCATCATCATCATCATCATCATCATCATCATCATCATCATCATCATCATCATCATCACCATTGTAGCTGTTGTCATTAAGAGACGCATAAGAAGCAATGATATTCAAAGCAGAAACAGCCAAAAGCAGCAGCAACAGGAACAAAAACAACAACAACAACAACAACAGAAAAGCAACAACAACAATTAGGAAAACAACACCAGCAATAACACACGGCAATAATCAACACAAAAACAACTTAAGCAGCAGCAGCAGCAGAAATAACAGAAGAACAACAACAACAACAATAGCAAACCAACAACAAACAAGCAACCAAACAAACAAACCCAACATACAAACAATAACCACTTTTTCCTCGCCCTCCCCCCAAAAAAAACACCCTCTAACTAGGAAAGCAAACAAACAAACAAAGCCATCAAATGGAACAGACGCCACACACAAAAAAAGAACAACAATTTTGTGCTCCAGAATAGAGAAGATCAGCAGCTACAGGAAATCTGTTTACACTTTGAAATCCTGAAAACAACAGATGTTAATGATCAGGGGGAGAAAAAAAAAAAAACAGCAGACAGAAAAGTTACCCAGATGTAGGTCAGCATTTCCCCATGACACTCATTCAGTGTAATCATGGAGTGAAATCACAGTGAAATGGTGGTCTGGAAAGAGAGAGAGAGAGAGAGAGAGAGAGAGAGAGAGAGAGAGAGAGAGAGAGAGAGAGAGAGAGAGAGAGAGAGAGAGAGAGAGAGAGAGAGAGAGAGAGAGAGAGAGAGAGAGAGAGGAGGAGAGAGAGAGAAAAGAGAGATAGAGAGAGAGAGAGAGAGAGGAGAGAGAGAGAGAGAGAGAGAGACAGACAGACAGACAGACGAAGACAGACAGACAGACAGACAGACAGACAGACAGACAGACAGAAGACAAGAGAGAGAGAGAGAGAGAGAGAGAGAGAGAGAGAGAGAGAGAGAGAGAGAGAGAGAGAGAGAGAGAGAGAGAGAGAGAGATGAGAGAGAGAGAAGAGAGAGAGAGAGAGAGAGAGAGAGAACAATTGAGTTTGAATGAGACAAACTCTGGTCAAAGCATGATTATTATTCAAATCCTTCAACACAAAGGCCTAAGCTAAAAATAAAGAACATTATATAACAGAAAAATAGAGTGAAAGACTGTGGATAATGGAGAGAAACAAAACACAACCAAAGAAATTCACTCATCCACACAAACAAATCCACGAAGCTGACAAATTGACAGCCATCCCCACTATATAATCAACGCGTCATACACACTGGCACAAGATTGTTAGAGAACAGAAAAAAACAAAGCTACAAGAGAGATTACCAGGGCCGCCATTATTTCAGATGGACGAATATGAGAACAAAGAAAAAGAAGAAACAATATGACATAAACAATTACAGAGGTTGATAACAAACGAGAGGGGAAATTGCTCAAGAATTTCCTGACAGAACAATAACGATCAAACGAGAAACGAACACTGCATGGACACACTGATTATCTGCATAACAAAATATATAAAGAA
>CM060343.1:36119610-36124610 GCA_030674155.1 Stramonita haemastoma
ACCATATTTGCTTTGTGTCATTCTGAAGGACTTTTTTATATCTTAATGTCTTTTGAGGGGTATTTGTTTTCTTGAGTGGTAATGGCTTTGGGTGTTTTCTCTTTCCTTTCAGCAAATCTATTGCCTTAACTGCTGAGCCAACGTGATCGTGCAAGCTTCTATATTTGTTTTGGCTCATTTTCTTTTTTTACATTTTCTCTCTTTTTTTTAATTGCATGGTGTTGGTTTCCGTTTGTTTTTCTTTTCCATTTCTTTTATTTTTCTTTTTAAATGTCAGCGCGGGCTTCACTACAATTGGACAGAGGTCTACAAAAAAAAGGATCAAGGGAGATAAATTACGTAGCCTACTGACCTGAATTCTATAACATGGACATTAGGAAGTAGGGACGGGTTGGGGGGGGTGGTAGGAGGGGACAGAGAGAGAGAGAGAGAGAGAGAGAGAGAGAGAGAGAGAGAGAGAGAGAGAGAGAGAGAGAGAGAGAGAGAGAGAGAGAGAGAGAGAGAGAGAGAGAGAGAGAGAGAGAGAGAGATAGTTGATTGATTTTGATTTATTCTTTTATATCGAGAATAATGGAATCAACACTCTTGTGCTTTTTTACATCCAGTTCCCGTGTGTATGCAGTTTTGTAAATGTCATCTGTTCCCACTGGCACACGATGGCCTACTCTTACGAAAAGCGGAACAGGATTTAACGGGTGCACAAGATGTTCTGCGTGCGCTCGTAAACGGGTCCTCGGTTTGTAGTCTCATCCGAAAGACTTTTGGGGAGAGTGGAGTCAGCACTGATGTTAACTTCAGGAGAAAAATCTCGACCGGACTCGAACCCGGGTCGTCAAATTGCCAGCGCAATGTTCTGACCACTAGGCTATCCGTCCGAGAGAGAAAGAGAGAGAGAGAGAGAGAGAGAGAGAGAGAGAGAGAGAGAGAGAAGAGAGAGAGAGAGAGAGAGAGAGAGAGAGAGAGAGAGAGAGAGAGAGAGAGAGAGAGAGAGAGAGAAGGGGTGGTGGGGGTGGGGGGCGAGGTAAGAAGGAAGATGTGTAATAAAACAGAAAATGTGAGGGTGGCTTTTTGTTGCCTGTATGGGTGTGTGTGTATTTTTAGCTGAACCTATCGGTTTATCTGATGTAGTATTTTTTGTTTTGTTTTGTCTTTCAGGTTTTGTTTGTGCTTATGTTTTTCTCTTGTATGTCTGCCCTTTTGTTTGTTTTTTTCTGTTCGTCTGTTTGTCAATGTTTGTGTTTGACTATCAGCTTGTGTAGTTGACTATCTGTCTGACTATCTGTCTTGTGTGTTGTGTGAATATCTGTCTAAAATAATGTCTGTCTGTTTCTCTGCTTGTTTTGCTACCTTCGTTGATTTTGTTTTTCCTTTTCATTAAACTTTCTGTTTTAGGTCTTGCCATTATAAAAAACTTTTATTTTGAGGATAGTAGAAGAAACACTCATGTGCTTTTTCACATCCAGTCCTCGTGTGTAATGCAATTTTGTAAATTTGTGTCATCCATTCTCTCACCGGCACAATTCGTTTAAGCATACCAATTCTTCCAAATAAGATTATTTATTTGGATTAGATAATATAACTACTATGCTTTCATCCAGTCCGTGTAATGCTTTTGTACATTTGTTCTCCACCGCACACAATCCTATCTCAAAAGGAACGGTTTAACGTGTGCGCAAAGTTTAGCGTGTACGGGGGTTAGGGTGGAGGTGGCTCTGAAACCGAGGTCAGCCTGATCGTAGCTGGTTTTGCTTTGTAAACTAATTTTCTTGGTGATTGAACACTCGTGCCTCTGTTGTGTGATTTATACGGATTAACGAGCATGATGAAAGTCCTCTTCAGCGTTATCTAATGCGGTGTGAACAGGCTTCTTGCTAGTATCACTAACATGGATTGATGCTGAAACAATGCACTGACAGATACGGTCGTCTGTCTAAATCAGTCTTGGAAATAAAGTCCCGGTGTGCGTGTGTTTGTATGTTTACTAGTTTTAGTTTCAGAATTAGAAGAATTGGTTGTGATGTAGTGCTGATGATAACTATAGCTACATCGGATCTGTATCAGTAGGAATAGTCTTGTGTTTTCTCCATTGCTAAAACTTTGTTGATATCATTTGTAACTTACTTACCAAAACTTCATGTGATTATGATAATTCACTTTTATAATTATAACTGTTATAGTTATCTTCGTTTACCGTCTTGTCTTCCACAATTTTGTATTTGTCTGTCTGTAGGAATTTGTTTTTTTGAATCTGTCTGGAAACAGATGCCGACATTTACAAAACCAGATCCACACGGAGACTGGATGTAAAAAAAAAGCAAATTAGTGCTTATTCTAGTATCCTCGATATAAAAATTAAACAAAAATACATACATAAATAAATACATAAATGAACATATAAATAAATGCATGACTTTTTTTTCATTTATTTTCATCATATGTTTATTTTCTCGATGTTGTACGCTCACTAACCATTTTTGTTTCTACTTGTTTATTCATTTGTTTGGTGCTGTCGTTGTTTTTGTTCTTATGCACTGCTTCCTAGCTAAAGTGTTGTAAAATAATCACATCAATGAATAAACAGACGTCATTATTACAGTGCTGAAAATTTTATTAGTGTGACTAATTAAAATAGCCTATTAAGCTTAATCTAGTGGAAAATAGAGCAGTGTTTCTGCAGTCCCACTGACAAGGGTTTGTGTTAAAGCATGACAATAGAAGAGATGTACATTTGTCTGGGATAAATGACTAAAAAGCCATCATTGCCCTTATTTATTTCCCTCAATCTAAATGCTCTTTTGTTATCTCATTCACTTATTCATTCACAAATACATGTTAGATGTTGAATTTTCACCTGTGATTTTTTGTATTTCCAGCCTAAATATTACTATAACTACGATGTGCTATACTTTACCTACATCCGTAAATTAAGCCTTTATTTATCTTTAACACATTAGAACATTACCAATGTTTTGGTAGTTTTGATCATCAGAACTACACGATATTTATCTCCCTTCATTAATTTGTCTCCCTTTTTGTACCTCTCTCTCGCTCCCTCCCTCCTCCCCACCTCTGTCTGTCTGTCTGTCTGTCTCTCTCCTCCTCTCTCTCATCTCTCTCTCGTCTCTCTCTCTCCTCTCTCATCTCTCTCTCTCTCTCTCTCTGTACCTGCCTGTGTGTTTTAACTCTTTGTTTCTCTCTCATTCTTTTATTTAATCTGTTATTTTTCTTGTCCAACTTGCTCTATCTCTCATCCAGCTTCAAGCTTAACTTCTTTGTTATTTCCTTGTCTCAGAAAAGCAATGTAATTCACTCTCGATCGCTCTAGATGGAAATGTTCAGAACTAAATCATCTTGCTCAATGAGCACTCACGCCCCCTCCCCTCCATCTCTGTGCAGGGAATTAATAATGATTACGGACAGTGACAGATTTTCTGTTCGCCTTATCTAATGAGACCGGAGCAGCTTGGCTACAGTCAGGCCAATGAGGATTGATGTTACGGCATTGCACTGGCAGATAGGCAGAGCAGAGTGGATTGGTGGCTTAAAGGTAACGCACCTGCTTAGAAGTGAAAAGTCTGGATTCGAAGTTTTCAGTGGTTTGATTCCCGTTTAAGCTCGAAAATGTCTTTCCATTTATTAATTTATGTATGTATTTCTTTGTTTGTTTGATTAGTTAGTTACAGCATTGCACTCACAGATAGGCAGAGCAGAGTGGAGCGGTGGTCATAGAGGTAACGACACCTGCCTACAAAGCGAAAAAATTGCCAGGTTCGAAGTGTGTGGTGGTTTGATCCCCGTTTTAAAGCCCGAAAATATTCTTCCATTTATTTATTTATTTATTTATGTATTTATTTATTCATGTATTTATTTATGTAGTTTTTCTATTTTCTGATTTATTCATTCATTCTTTATATCGAGGATAATGGGATAAGCAATCATGTGTGCTTTTTACATCCAGTCCCCGTGTGTGTGCAGTTTTTGTAAATCATGTAATCTGCTCCTACCGCCACACAATGACCCACTCTTACGAAAAGCAGAACAGGATTTAACGTGGGCACAAAATGTTCTGCGTTCGTTCGCATACGGGGCATCGGTTTATAGTCTTATCCAAAGGACTTGTGGGGAGAGTGAAGTCAGCATTGATGTTAACTCCAGGAGAAAAATCCCCTCGAACGGGAATCAAACCCGGGTCGTCAAATTGCTAGCGCAATGTATCTAATCACTAGGCTATCCCGTCCCCCATTAATAGACAATGAGTGGTAGTCTGGGTGTGTCTCTTGGATGAGATGATAAATGGTGGTCCTGTGTGTTATAATTGTTTAGTGCGGGTGAAAGAATCCATGCCAGCAACAGTGTTCTCTCTGGCAGAATTCAGTATACCTGTACACACCTTTCTGTTCTCTCCACTCAGCTGCAGATACTTTGTCCTAAAGAATACCTAGATTCAGCCTATCTACCGTTGGCCGCCGCTCTTTCTCTATTTCTGGTCCATCAATCTGGAATGACCTCCCTCTCTCCCTTCGGCAAAAGCCTACTTATGACACTTTTAAATCTAACCTTAAGAAACATTTATTTCAAATCTGAGATTTTTGCCTTCTGTTTTCATCTCTTATTTGTCCTTGCTTTTATAATCTGAAATCCCGTTCACCTTTGCGAAGTGTATAACCTTTACAAGTGTGTGTGCGCAGGCGTATTTATTTGTGTGCGTGTGTGTGCGCGTGTGTGCGCGTGTGTGCGTGTGCGTGTGCGACCATTCAAATTTGGTAAAATTATTGTTCTTGACTGCTTGTGTCTTGTATAGGTCGAATGCAAGCACTTTGATTCGTTTTTTGCGATATATAGCGCTATATAGATCTTATATCTTATTATACTATTATAAAAAAGCCACTTTGACAGTAAAACAAATACAGTCGCACACATGGACAGAAAAAAAATCACAAGAGAACTTGTGTTGGATATTTGTGTGTGTCTCTTAACAAAGCCCTGCTAATACTTTGTGC
>CM060343.1:36129610-36134610 GCA_030674155.1 Stramonita haemastoma
ATAGGTTCAGGGGTGGAGGGGGGGGTACAATACTGTAGCCAGAGCATTATTTACACACCCGGGTACGCGCGTGCACACATATATAATATATATGCAAGCGCATGAACGTTCGCGCGTGAGCCAGTGTGTACACACACAAGCACACGCGCACGCATGCACGCACGCACGCATGCGCACACACGCATCCACGCACACACACAGACACACACAGACACACACAGACACACACAGACACACAGACACACAGACACACACACACATGA
Source organism: Stramonita haemastoma (assembly GCA_030674155.1). Lineage (NCBI taxonomy): Eukaryota > Metazoa > Mollusca > Gastropoda > Neogastropoda > Muricidae > Stramonita > Stramonita haemastoma. The sequence continues at coordinate 36,129,874 of CM060343.1, forward strand.
GCCAACAAATGTGCATACAGAAAAAAAGAAACCTAAAACTTCGAAAAAAGAATCTGAGGAAAGGAAGAAAAGTAGGAACGTCATACAGACTAGTGATAATGACGTCGCCAAAGTAAGTGACGTAAAGCTCTCTCCTGCTCACCCAGAATCTTCACAGCTCTCAAATAAACAAGATCTGCCTGTGTGTGTGATCATTCATGATTCTGTGATGAATGGTGTAGACAGGAACCGACTTGGCCGTTCATACGGAATCAAGGCCTTCACCAACAAATGTCACACTATAAATAACATCGAAGAAGCTGTGCACACCACCTGTTCCAGACTGAGCCAGCCCCCTGATGCCATCCTGATTCATTGTGGAATCAATGATCTGAGGACAAAAGATGCACAAAGTGCCAGTACATCCCTTTTATTCAGCATCAAAAACATCAGCCGAAAATATCCGAAGACAAGGATGATTGTCAGCCAAGTGGCACCTACTGCAGACGATCAACTAGAAGTGAAACGAAATTTATTCAACGCTTTGATCTCTGCAGATCTATACGAGAACTGTCGGACATCCCTTGTGACCCATAACAACTTGAACACCAGTGTAGACTTCCTAAGAAAAGATAAACTCCACCCCACCCGAAAAGGAGCCTCTATCCTCGCAGCAAATATTGGAAGACACGTTCGTAACTTGTTTTGGGAACTACCACGAAGACCCACCAGACGACAACCGACCAGACAACAACAACGACATTTACTGCCTGCCCAGAGACAGCCACCCACTTTCTACCACAGTGGACATCAAGCAGGAAACAGTAACCCATGGCGGAACCGTTACGAACTGTTGTATGACTGCTTCTGATTATCCAGCAGTTCAACATCATCTTTGTGTATGTAAACTGCATAAGCTCTGTTTATCAATATTTTGGCTCGCCAGTGTTACAGAGCAGTGCCGTTACATTTGAAGACGTACATTTTAATTTTATTATTTCAGGACACTTCCCCCACCCCCACCCGGTGTGAATGTGTTTTGGTTTATATCCGATTACTATATTAATCACCCCTTTCATTTCTAGAGACCTGGTCTCTTTCTCATAGGTTAATAATCCCCACTCCCCCGTTTTCCTTCTCTTTGTTGTTTTACACAGAAATGTCACCTACACCTTCCTCTATCAAGCTTATGCAATGGAACTCTAGATCTATCTCCTCTAACTTGCCTTACTTAGTTCAGCATCTTGCTAATAACAATTATCAAGTTTTGATATTACAATCACTTAATGTAAACAAAGATAAGTTACCAATATTAGCAGGGTATTACTATCCACCTGTATGTCAGCAAACAGATAACGCTACCAAAATCAATGTGGCAATTTACATACAAACAGGAATAGATTATAATTTAGTTCCCTCCCCAGCTCCCTCTCATATACCAGATTTACATACATGTGCAGTGAGAGTAAGATTTAATAATCATCTAATTTTGCGTGTTGTATCGGTCTACCTGCCTAAAGGCCCAAATGAGATTAACACAGAGTGGATTCACAGTCTCCCAGTGACTAATGACAAATGGCTAATCGCTGGAGATTTTAATGCCCATTCACCCTTTTGGGACAAAGGCTGCACCTCAGTTAGTAATAATCGTTTTGTAGAAAATATCGTTGACTCATCATTATACCTACTCAATGATGGTAGCATAACACGCATCCCTGACATTTCTACTCACAGGGCTTCAGCCATTGATCTCACTTTAATATCTCCTGCTTTAGTGCCAGAGTGCGAATGGAACACATGAAGAATCTCTGGGTAGTGACCACATACCTATCATCATTAGTTTTGGCTTTAAATTAGAACAGCGTGAAAAGCAGACTGACAGATCCCAAAATTTAACTACAAACAAGCAAACTGGAATATTTTTGAAAGTTTTTTGTCCAGAGCTGATTTGAGCAACATAGAAAATAAAGAGATAAATGAACTCTACTCATTGTTCACATGCACAGTTCTAAGAGCTGCAGATCTATCCATCCCCTCTGTTAGATCAGACCGGTCAAACAAGCACACTGGGAATGTTTGGTGGACTGCAGCTTGTGAAGAGGCAGTTAATAATAAAAAAATGAAATATAAAATGTATGCACGTCGAAAATCCCCGATAAGTCACAAAAATATGTTAGAAGCAAAGAAAAATAGCGCCAAAGTTATAGCTGAATCTAAAAGACAGTACTGGTCTTCCTTTTGTAATCAAGAAATCTCAGACCATAAACATGAGCAGACAATCTGGAAAAAACTAAATGAAATGAAAAACGGAGTTACATTACCCTCTTATCCAATAAAACTGGATAACGAAGAGTTCCCTAACAACTTTAAAAAAGCAGAAGCATTTGTAGAAACTTTTTCTGAGTCTATGAATCTAAAAGGTTTATCTCCAAACTTACGTTTTCACAGAACGAAGGAAGAAAAACTAAGGACAAGTACAGGGATCCAGAATCTGATAATAATCATTATATTAATGCTCCTTTAACTATAAATGAAATACGGGACGCTTTATCTTCTCTGCCCAATAAAAAAGTCATCGGTTGGACTTGATGGTATCTCAAATGATATGTTAAAACATCTACCAGGAAAGTGGATTGCTTTCTTACTCAACATTTTTCAAAAATGTTGGATCACAGGTGAAGTGCCTTATATTTGGAAGCAATCAATTGTTATACCAATACTAAAGCAAGGAAAACCTCGAAATGACAAGAAAAGTTACAGACCTATTGCTTTGACATCCCATGTTTGTAAACTTATGGAAAGAGTAGTCTTAAAACGATTAGTTCACTTCTGTTGTAAAAATAATATCATACCAGCTAACCAAACTGGTTTTCAGAAAGGAAAATCATCAGTCGACCATTTAGTGAAACTCACCACTCAAATGAAATATCAGTTTGCAAGAAGAAAAAATATTCTTGCAACATTTTTTGACATTAAAAAAGCCTACGATCAAGTATGGCATTCCAAATTATTGTATAAACTGAAACATATAAGACTGTCGGGATACATTTACTGCTATATAAAAAGTTTCTTGAGTGAAAGGAGCATGCAAGTACGGGTAGGGAATACATATTCAAATTTTAGACCTCTACAGATGGGTCTACCTCAAGGCTCAGTGATAGCACCGATTTTGTTCAATATCTTATTATATGATCTACCTAATCATATTTCTAACACAGTCACCATTGCTCAATATGCAGATGACATCTGTATGTGGATGAATGTAACGATGAAACGAACAACCCCAAAGAGGGCTTTAAATCACATAAGAAAGGTATATCAAACAGAAATTGACAAAGTAAATCAATATATTTCAGAAAATGGGCTTACAATGTCCCCAGAAAAAAACACATATTGTACTTTTCAATAACGGTAGTAATCCCAATGATCTTCCATCATTTAGATTAGAAAATGACGTCATTCAATATGAGCAATCTGTGAAATTCCTTGGTGTTATCATTACTTCCAAACTTAGCTGGAATTCACACATCGAATATATAATTAATAAAGCCAGAAAAAGCATTAACCTTTTGAAAATCATCAATAAGCAAAAGTGGGGTCAAGACCCTTTGATACTGAAACACTTAGCAACATCACTTGTTCGTTCTAAGTTAACCTACGGTCAAGAAGTGTTTTTCAGTGCTCCGAACTACCTAAAAAGAAAGCTACAAAGTTTAGATTGCAAGGCATATCGCCTTGCGCTTGGTGTTCCCTTCCATGCATCATCTTTTGGTACATATATAAAGAAGTAGATGTACTTCCTTTAGAAGAATACAGACGACTAGCATGCGCAAAATATATTGTCAGAAGTTCTTCATGCAGCAATTTTGTCGCAAAAGAGGTTAAAATGAAATCAGATGTCGATTTTCCCAAAAGAGCAAGAGGCATATTTTCCTTATCTACAATTAGGTCATATTCGAAAGAATTACTGGACAAAGCAGGAATCATCCCAGAGAATGTTGATGTTGAGCAAAAAAACCACACCTTGTCCAAAGTGGGAGCAAAACAGAGCACACTTTGACATTGAGCATACACCTTACAGGAAAGACGATAATCCACATATTGTAATCAGTTCCGTCAGATCGCACATTCAAAACACATACCCAAATCATCTAAAAATCTATACAGATGGATCACTTCTTAGCAATCATCAAGCAGGTGCAGCCTTTGTCGTCCCTGAATTTAAAACTGAAAAATCTTACTACCTTGGAAAAAATCGATCTGTTTACACAGCCGAACTAATGGCAATTCTAATGGCTTTAAACTATGTCAATGAACTACCTTTTCTTGTCAACCAAATTTTATTTTGTGTCGATTCAAAATCAGCCCTACATTCACTTAGATCTGCTTCAGTAAAACCGCATTGTAATTGTGACAGAAATTCATCATTTAATACATTGTCTTATTTTAAGAGGAACAGATGTGAGTTTCTGTTGGGTTCCGTCTCATCTTGGCTTTTATTGCAATGAATGGGCAGATCGCGCTGCTAAAAGGGGTGCAAAACAAGAGAAAGGATCAACAATTTTAATATATCCACTCTCAATTTCTGAGACTTACAATCTATTGGAAAAAGATTCCAAGAATGAAATGAAATTATTAGTTAAAGATTTTGGTAGCATTTCTAAACATCATATTGTAAAGGCTTATAACTTAAAAAATATAGTTTCGAATTTTCCACTTTATAGTATGGCGAAGCTCAGACAAGTAATCTTGCTACTT
>CM060343.1:36147110-36154610 GCA_030674155.1 Stramonita haemastoma
GTTGCGAAGCCCTCATTCTGACCACCTATTAGGATGCTAAAATTGTCAATTTCTCATTTTGACATTTTGTGCAGTCTATCATTTCAAATTGTTAGCTTTTGATAGAATTGGTCGATTTTCAGTCTGTTTATTGCCTTGTATAGCCATTTCATTGCGAATTAATAGCATGTCAATAACACAAAAATGACCTCTGGTGCAATGCGACTCCTTATGTAGTGGAGCGTCACAATTTTGCCGCAACCTACTACATAAACAGAACAGTTTAAAGAACATCGTTCAATCTGGCTTTAATTTCAAAATGTGTGGGGGGGAGGGGGGGGGGGGGGGCAATGGAGGTTGAGGTGGGAGTGTTCAGAGATAAAGTTTCAGTATATCATATAACGATAACATGATTAGAAGCTCTCTCTCTCTCCTCTCTCTCTTTCTCTCTCTCTCTCTCTCTCTCTCTCTCTCTCTCTCTCTCTCTCTCTCTCTCTCTCTCTCTCTTCTCTCTTCTCTCTGTCTCTGTCTCTGTTCTGTCTCTGTCTCTCTCTCTCTCTCTCTCTCTCTCTCTCTCTCTCTCTCTTGTGTGTGGTCTCTCTGTCTCTCTGTCTCTGTCTCTGTCTCTGTCTCTGTCTCTGTCTCTGTCTCTCTCTCTCTCTCTCTCTCTCTCTCTCTCTCTCTCTCTCTCTCTCTCTCTCTCTCTCTCTTCTCTCTCTCTCTCTCTTAGGTTAAGGACCTGATGAAAACGAGTACGTTAGTACTTATCAATTACCTTTAGGAATAAAGATTATCAATCAATTCTTCTTTTGTTCGTCTTTCATTTTCATCCTCATATTCCATAGTCTTGTAGACTGCTGGTGTAACCCTATAGATTTTGCAACCAGCTTTCTTCCACTTCTTTGCGGCTTTCAGCTTTTTAAGGCAAACGTTCCATCGTTTCTCTGTCTGCCTCTTCGTCTCCCTTCCTGCACTCTTCCCTGTAGGACAGTCTTGTCCAGTCCAGATGTTCGTGGACGTGTCCGTACCACTTTAGTTTGCAGTTTTTCACTAACATTGGGATCCTTCATAGGTGCAATAGCATTGCATTTTTTGTTTCTTGTTTTCACTTCTTCTTTGGTTATATAATATATCTGTAAGATATACCAAGGAGTTTGGGGTAACCTTCTGACTCTTTTGCCTGTATCCTGCTTTCAATGTCTGCTGTTATAGTTCACGTGCACATGCATGCACAAAAAAAAAAATATGGCCTTGATCAGGGAACGATCAGTCAGACTTGAAGCTGATGGCGATGTTTCTGTCGTTCTGGAGGACTTTCAGTTCGATGATGTGTTCTACCGCCATATAATGTCTACTCTTCCGAAAAGTGAACACGTATCAGCATATTATGTGCCAGATGTTATGTGTATTCATATTGAGATTCAGATTGAGATTCAGAATATTTATTGCCCTTTAAGTCATGCTGTCTGCCGCTGTAGTCTAGTGGTTAGGGCGTTGGACTCGTTATCTAAAGGCATGGGGTTCGTCCCAGCTTCTAGGCTATGGCGTTTGTGCCCTTGGAAAAGGCACTTTACGGCTATTTTCTCACCCCCACCCAGTTGTAAAAGGGGTACCAACCTTGTGTTGAGGTTAACCCTGCGATAGACTGGCGTCCTATCCAGGGGGGAGTCTATGACTCTCAGTCGCTTAACGCCACAGAAACCGGGATAAGCACCGGCCTGATGAGCGTTAGGCTCGGGACAGACATTAACTAAGTCATGCAGACCTATTTGACACAACAAAACATGTACGTTGGGACGCGGGGAGTTTGTTTGTAACCTTATCTAAAGGACCGTTGTGGAACTGGAACTGGTACTGATGTTAAAACTAGGAAACTTGTTTTTTTTTGCTGCCTCATCTTTTGTGACGTTCCTGTATCCCTGCACCAACACGGCTCATTAATTTCAGTCTTCCCGCCACAGCCATGCCCAGATTCCTCACGTCGGAAGTCCACAGGCATTTTTTATTTGATTATTTTATATCGAGGATAATGGGATAAGCACTCTTGTGCTTTTTGACATCCAGTCCCCGTGTGTATGCAGTTTTGTAAATGCATTCTGTTCCCACCGGCACACAATGGCCTGCTCTTACGAAAAGCGGAACATGATTTGACGTGTGCACAAGATGTTCTGCGTGCGTTCAAATACGTTTAAAGTCTCATCCGACGGACGTTTGGGGAGAGTGCAGTCAGCACTGATGTTAACTCCAGGAGAAAAATCTCCTCGAACGGGAATCGAACCTGGGTTGTCAAATTGCAAGCGCAATGTTCTGACCACTAAGCTATGCCGTCCCCCAATATTAGGCCGCCGCTAAGCTACCAGCCAGAGGGGCCCTGCACTGCTGCTGGATCACTTTAGTGCCTGTTTGGTGCTGCCCGGAGAAATCTTCTTGAGAAAAACTGTCTTTATGGAGGTTCAAACCTGTGTCGTCAGATACCAGTCTTAACATTCTAACCACTTGGCTATCCCCTACCCCAACAACCCTTTTAAATCAAAGCTTGTGATGAACAGTTTTCCCTAATGTGTTTATGCGTCGCTCAGTCTTGATTTAGACACGCCACAGAAAGCAACAACAATAATCTCAAAATAACACCCCCAGCTGACATTCTGGTCCCTGGAATAGAGATGTTTTCCGTTAAAGATTGAAATATTTGCGTGTTTTCTGCATTGACAGACATGGACAATGAGCGGACATTTGTTTTGTCCATTGTTTTTTTCTTCCTTTTATTTCACGTATTTGTTGTTTAAAGAATAGAGCGTTTTCAAAGATTGAGATGGAGATGGAGATGATTCGATTTGATTTGATTTGATTTGATGTGATTTGATGTGATTTATTCTTTTATTTGCAGAGAGAGAGAGAGAAAGAGAGAGAGACAGAGACAAAGAGAGACAGAGAGACAGAGAGACAGAGAGACAGAGAGACAGAGACAGAACAACAGAGAGAGACAGAGAGAGACAGAGAGAGAGAGAGACAGAGACAGAGACAGAGACAGAGAGACAGAGACAGAGACAGAGACAGAGACAAAGAGTTCAGAAAGTCTGTTTTGCAAATGACCAGATCTTCAACCCCCTTGCGTTTTGCCTGACTGTCGTGTGTGTGTGTGTGTGTGTGTGTGTGTGTGTGTGTGTGTGTGTGTGTGTGTGTGTGTGTGTGGTGTGTGTGTCTGTCTGTCTGTCTGTCTGTCTGTCTGTCTGTCTGTCTGTCTGTCTGTCTGTCTGTCTGTGTGTGTTTGTGTGTGTGTGTGTGTGTGTGTGTGTGTGTGTGTGTGTGTGTGTGTGTGTGTGTGTGTGTGTGTGTGTTGTGCATGTGTGTGAGATTTAAAATGTCCATTTTTTGTTTGTGTATGTGAGGTGTGTGAGTGTATTTGTGTGGTATACAATGCCCATTCTTTGTGTGTGTGTTTGTGTGTGTGTCTGTATTTGTTTGTCTAAATGTGTGTGTGTGTTTGTGTGTGTGTTTGTGTATGTGTGTGTGTGTGTGTGTGGTGTGTGGTGTGTGTGTGTGTGTGTGTGTGTTGTGTTTGTATGTGTGTATGTGTGTGAGTTATGTGTGTGTGTCTATGTGTTTGTATGTGTGTGTGTGTGTCTGTCTGTGATGCAAAATGTCCATTCTTTTAATGCGTGTTACCAGACGGGAACATGGTTTGGCCATTTGTCTCTGTTGTTTATCATGCTATGAGGAGTCTGGAGGCTTGACTCCTACACAACGCAGGAAATGTCATCGGTGAGATATTGGGAAATCTGATCTGACCAATCCGGGTTTTCTTTTGTTCGCTGTCTACCGTTCATTCTATGTTTTGAGTTCAATGGGTGCAGGTAGGTTAGGGCTGTTGCCTTTCTCTGTCTCTCTTGCTGCTCCTTTCACAATTTATTTCAATTCTGTATTTGTCTGTCTGTCTGTGTGTCTATGCGTCTGTCTGTGTGTCAGTCTGTCTGTCTGTCTGTCTTCGTCTGTCTCTTTCTTTCTCTCTCTCTGTCTCTCTCTCTGTCTCTCTCTCTGTCTGTCTCTCTCTCTCTGTCTGTCTCTCTCTGTCCCTGTCTGTTTTGTCTGTCTGTCTTTCTGTCTGTCTGTCTGTCTGTCTGTCTGTCTGTCTGTCTCTCTCTCTCTCTCTCTCCTCTCTCTTCTCTCCTCTCTCCTCTCTCCTCTCTCTCCTCTCTCTCTCTCTCCTTCTTCTCTCTCTCTCTCTCTCCTCTCTCTCTCTCCTCTCTCTCTTCTCTCTCTCTCAGATAACACACACATTGTTCAGTGTTCTTTGTGATAACAATACGGGGTCAAATGTTTGGCATTGTCCACTGCATAGTGTGTTCATCACTTGGAGCTTTGATGCTGTGGTTAGGGATCCATTCACCTATTAAGAGCTAACCCCCCCTCCCCACCCACCCCCTTTTAAAATTTTTTCTTAGACAAGATGAATGAGACTTTTGCATGGAAAGTGCTCTTCTATCTTCTGTGTGTTTTGTGCTTGATTTTGTCGTGTTGTTTGTGTTCGTGTACCTATCTCTTTTTGGTATGTATCTCTAAGTCTGTTTTTAGACAAGAACACAGTAGTGTGTATGTGGTTATTTTCCTTTTTTTGTCATCCATCTTTACTAGCGCCTAATGAAATATTCTTCCAAAAATCACAGCAGATTTTAACGTTTTTGTCTTATTCCCTTTCTTATCGCAGAATTATATTTCTTCAGCTAAAAAGTTATGCTATACATAAATCAACGTGTTTATTATTTCAACAGAAAGATTCCATTACCTAAATTATTACTCCTGTTTTCTCGAAGAATTCAAATGAAAACAAAAATACACTTCCGAGAAGCAAACTTCTTATGGAGGAGCATTCCTTTTTAAGACGTCAGATTTGAATTTAGGAAACACTCTTCTAATTCTTAAGCCTTCAGATTCAATTAAATAATGGGCTAGTAAGAGTTTTCGAGTCACAAAAAGTTTTGTTTCCTCGAGAGAAAGCCGGAAACCTATCACTAAAAGTAGCATCCCTACCTTCTAAAACCTCTCTGCTTTGATTTTCCGTTTTCCTATCCCCCTCTCTGTTTTTCTAATGTTTCTTTTCTTCTGATCGATTCATTGATTTTATGCCTTCTTGGACCAGTTTCCTACCTTTTATTTTTCAAAAGGACTTGAAAGTTCAAATTATCTCCCACGCCGAAGTCGAATGGCTAGGTCAGATTTGTCAGGCGATTAACGACTGCGCAATTTTTTTTTTGCTCATATGACAGACAACAATATCTTCGTTCGACGACGACAAAGAAGAAGAAAACACAAGTTTGTGATCGTGCCAAGTCACATTCAGACAGTAGATGATTCATTCTCCAAATGTAATGAATTGTCATAAAGCTTTGATTCAAACACGAAACATGGAAATCTATTCTTCTAAAAAAAAAGAAGAGCTCAACTGATATGCTATACCCTCTAGTCAGTGTGTTCTCTATTTTGAACGAAACCTTTTAACCTCTACAGTTGAAGACATAGGAAATGATTTTTATTCCTTTCTCAATGGTTGCTTCTTTATCTAAACTTGATTTAGTTTCTCTAGTAAGATCGAAGAGAGAGAGAGAGAGAGAGAGAGAGAGAGAGAGAGAGAGAGAGAGAGAGAGAGAGAGAGAGAGAGAGAGAGAGAGCAGAGAGCAGAGAGACAGAGAGACAGAGAGAGACAGAGAGAGACAGAGAGAGACAGAGAGAGACAGAGAGACAGAAGAGACAGAGGACAGAGACGAGAGACAGAGACAGAGAGAGAGACAGAGAGAGAGACAGAGAGAGAAACAGAGAGAGAGAGACAGAGAAGAAGACAGAGAGAGACAGAGAAGAGACAGAGACAGAGAGACAGACAGACAGACAGAGAGACAGACAGACGACAGCACAGAGCAACACAGACAGCACACACGCACACACACACACACACACACACACACACACACACACACACACACACACACACACACACAACACACAACGACGACAGCACGACACACACACACACACACACACACACACAACAACACACACAAAACGCGCCGCGCGCGCGCGCGCGCGCGCGTGCGCGCACAAACGATCTAAACAACAAACACAGTTTAAAATAAGATGACGAAAGCGTGATCGTATAACTGAAAGATAGGAACAAACAGATCAACAGATTGTGGGGGAAAAACCCTAAATATTTGGCTATTCTTCTGGATTGAAACTTTAAAGAAAACACGTTTGCAATCATGTGCACTCAGACTAGAACAGTTAATTAATGAACCGTCAATCAATGTGATTTACTCCTGACTCTGTCAGTCAATCTTGATTCCAACACACTGACAGAAAATCCGCCCCTCTCCCAAGACAAACACTACCTTTCAGGATTTTCTAATCAAGCTGTTCTTCTTTGCAGATTAAATGGTTAAACCTGCTTCACTGAAAGATGGAGTAAACGAGGTTTGTTGGCGTATTTTTGGTTTGTTTGTTTTTGATCTTTCTTTGTTTTTCAAGTTACTGTCTTTTCACGCAGCAGTGGCAGACAGACAGACAGAGAGTGAGAAAGAGAATCAGACAGACAGATACAGGCTGCAGACATACAGACCAGTACAGACATACAGACAGACAGGAAGACATATAGACGGACAGACAGGTAGACAGGTATACACTAATACAGACAGACACACAGACACAGGCATACAGACAGACAGGCATACAGGCAGATTCAGGCATGGACAGACAGACAGACACACAGACATCAGACATCCAGACAGACTGAAACTGGCAAATACACGCTGACAGACAGATACAGTACAGGTATGCAGACAGACAGATAGCGAAACAGACAGACATAAAGACAGATACAAGCATACAGACAGGACCATGTTGGATTATGCTGACAATGAAGACCCTGTGAAATAGTAATGACAATGTTCTCAAAAGCTCTTGTGATGCAAGTGTGCACAGCTGCAGAATCACACGATATCGTTTTTCTCTTTTTCTCATCTCAAATATAAGCAGGTAAAGGTGTCCCATAAACCTGTGTGGTCGTAGGGAGCGAGGCGTCAGAGACCTCAGCTTCTCCAGGAGCCAGCATATTGAAGGCTGCGCCCATCTCCTCTCCCTCACTGATTTACCTTCCTGACCCTAAAAGGCAGGTACCCATTGACAGCTGGGTGAACTGGGAGACTGTTCTGAAGCCAAGACGCGCTAAAGGTCACACCATCTACTTGGTAACCACGCTCGATGCTGCTTAATCTCAACTTGGGGAAAGCGAGTGCTCTGACCACAGAGCTATCCCTTCCCCTGTTTTTGTTCTAAAAGATACTAAATCCTAAATGCTCTCCTTTAGATATTTTCGATAACGAAGTGCATACTTTATTCTAACCCTGGAGCTGTGGCTTCAGCAGTTTGAATGTGCCTCTTTAAAATCCTGATAGTGAATTTCCTTAATCACAACGTGTTTCATCATCAGGGTTTGTCTCCTTATGGGGGTATTACTGCCCTGCTTTGTGTGAG
>CM060343.1:36157110-36162110 GCA_030674155.1 Stramonita haemastoma
CCTAAAAGCTTTTCCACGTCTTCCTTCAGAGAAACACAGACGAACATTATCTCCAAACCGCAGACATCTCAATGCTGAACCTTGATTCCATCAAAACATGATGCAGATTTTGTGTGTGATGTCTGTATTCTGTGAGATAGCTGTAGTAGTGAAGTATGATTATGATGTCGCACTACTCCCACCATGAGTGGTGGCCTGGGTGCTAGTCCTTTGGATGAGACGATAAACCGAGGTCCCCTGTGTTACACATCATTATAAAGCACACGCAAAAGAAGCTACAGCAACAAGGGGGTTGTCCCCGGCAAAATGCTGTAGAAAAAAAAGCCAATCTGATGGGAAAACAAATACAGTTGCAGACAGGAAAAAGCAACAACAACAAAAAAGGTGGCACTGCACTTGTGGTGACGCGTTTTTCCCAGGGAGAGCAACCCGAATTTCACACAAAGAAATCTGCTGTGACATAAAGTAGAATAAATAAATAGGTAAATAAATACATGAATAAATACATGAATAAATAAAGAGACAAATAGATAGATTTGTTTTGTATTGTTTTGTTTCGTTTTTGCTGCCTCGTTTTCTTGGAAAAACCGAATCAGATATTTTTTTTGTCTTTTATTATATGATGATCAATGACGATGAGGATTATAAAGCAATGCTGCCATGGAAGTGCATTTACTATGTGACTACGTGACAGGACTGTACTCTGCACTTACTATCATGATGTATCCAGTTACTATCATGGTGTATTCCGGCATCAACTAGACCAACAGATACAGACACCTACAGTGTTGGTCAGGCAATTTGAGCAACACTCTAAAAACCACATCCATAGAGCAAATGAAGCTCGACTGTGTGGTCCCAGTCTTCCCAATTAACCAACAGCACAATCACTCTGGGTAGGAGCTGGCTGGAGTCCGAAAAGTAAAAATTCTTAAGAATCTTATGGGATTAGAACCTGCAAACTTTCAGTTTGTAACTCAAGGCACTAACCACTGTGGTATGGTGGCTGGTTAGGAAAGCGGGTGTAGGTGAGATGTGGCTTCCTTGCATGTGGAGCAATTGACGGGTGTAATTCGAAGGTGCAATCTTTTAGTCGGTTAAACCCCTTTGAAATTTGAAGGTGCAATCTTTTAGCCGGTCAAACTGCATGCTTTGAAGCGTGTTTCTAATGAAGCTTTCACTGTGATTGCGAGCGTGTGTGTTCCTCTGAATGTGCTTGCATCACACACGCATTCATGTGAGAGCGCAAGTGAATGCTGTTTTTTTTTTTCTTTCTTTTCTTAGGAAATGTGACCTCGATTGAAAGAGCGCAGACAAAAGGCAGAGCACTGACCCTGTTTCTATTCATCACACTGCAGCGTGATGTGGAGAAAACATGGATAGGGTCAATTCATTGGTTATGACCTTAGTGTGGTGGACAATGAGAATGATAGGAGAGAGAGAGAGAAGGGGAGGAAGAGAGGGAGGGAGGGTGGGAGAGAGAGAGAGAGAGAGAGAGAGAGAGAGAGAGAGAGAGAGAGAGAGAAGAGAGAGAGAGAGAGAGAGAGAGAGAGAGAGAGAGAGAGAGAGAGAGAGAGAGAGAGAGAGAGAGAGAGAGAGAGAGATGAGAGAGAGAGTGAGAGAGAGAGAGAGAGAGAGAGAGAGATGAGAGAGAGAGACAGAGACGGAGAGAGAGACACAGAGAGAGACACAGAGAGAGACAGAGAGAGAGTAAACCGACTATTGATATAAACTAATTGCAAATGTTGGCATATATTTTAACCTGTTGTAAATGTTGACATAATTATATGTTGAACTATTTGTACATGTTGACATATGTGTCAAAATAACTGTAAATATTGAAATACATGTTAAACTGGTTGTGAATATTGGATGTATACTGAACTGATGATTAATTTTTATTATGAATGTTCAAATTTATATTGAAATGACTCCTTTGTTGTATTATGCTAAAACACATGACCTTGTTTCCTTATCATACATGTAGCGATATTATTATGTTAAAGTGATTGCGTTATTGTGAATGATGTCATATATGTTGAACGGACAGCGAATGTTGAAAATTGCTGAACTGATTGCTTTATTATGACTATTAAAACTTATGCTCAACTAATTGCTTTTTTATGAATGGTGAAATGTATGCCAAACTGATTGCTCTTTTATGAATTAAAAAAAATAAGCTAAGCTTTATCATAATGTTGAAGAATGCTAAACTGATTCTTTATTGTACATGTCACAATAATTATATGCTGAACTGATAAATAAAGCAATGATGATGCCGAAAATCAACACTCATGGCAAATCAAGTCTTTCGGATGAGACTATTAACCGAGGCCCCGTGTGCGAACGCACGCAGAACATCTTGCGCGCATATTAAATCATGTTCCGCTTTTCGTAAGAATAGGCCATCGTGTGCCAGTAAGATCAGATGACCTTTACAAAACTGCATATACACGGGGACTGGATGGAAAAAAGCACTGGCGTGCTTATTCTATTATCCTCGATAGAAAAGAATAAGATAAAGACATTTAAAAAAAAATCAATGTCTAATTTCACAATCACATCTTTCCTCCTTCTCTTCCTCTGTATCTCCCCAACACTGACACCTAGATCCTCTAACATCTTCTGTGGGTCTTTGCTTTGGTTCACAGCACTCGATTTCTGCCCCTGGCCAAGGTTAAGCAGCATCAAGCGTGGTTACCAGTTAGATGGGTGACCGTTTGCGCGCCTTGGCTTCAGTAAAAAAAGACCAAACTCAGCTGTAAACGGGTACCTGCCCTATTTAGAGTCAGGGAAGGTAAACCAGCGAGGGAGAGGAGATGGGCGCCGCCCTAAATATGCTGGCCCCTGGAGAAGCTGAGATCTCTGATGCCTCGATCTCCTACGACCACATAGGTTATTGGAACCTTTTAAGTGGATAATATTTAAAACAATAATATCTCCGTGTAGCCCATTTACCTCTGACACCTGGAATCGTGTTATTAACGGTCTTAAAATCGCCATTTGAAATAAGGTTGATGGCTTCCTCAGATTCCAACATGGAAAATCAGTCTGGATTGTTTTCTCTCCAAGATTTCACTCTCCATGATTGTGTGTGTGTGTGTGTGTGTGTGTGTGTGTGTGTGTGTGTGTTGTGTGTGTGTGTGTGTGTGTGTATGTGTGTGTATGTGTGTATGTGTGTATGTGTGTATGTGTGTGTGAGAGAGAGACAGAGACAGAGAGACAGAGAGCGAAAGAGAGACAGCAGAGGTGAACGAGAGAGACAGAGGAGAGAGACAGAGAGAGAGAGAGAGAGAGAGAGAGAGAGAGAGAGAGAGAGAGAGAGAGAGAGAGAGAGAGAGAGAGAGAGAGAGAGAGAGAGAGAGAGAGAGAGAGAGAGAGAGAGAGAGAGAGAGAGAGAGAGAGAGAGAGAGAGAGAGAGAGAGACAGAGAGAGAGACAGAGAGAGAGACAGAGAGAGAGAGAGAGAGAGAGAGAGAGAGAGAGAGAGAGAGAGAGAGAGAGAGAGAGAGAGAGAGAGAGAGAGAGAGAGAGAGAGAGAGAGAGAGAGAGAGAGAGAGTATGTGTCTGTGTTGTGCGTGTGTGTATGCGCGCGCGCGCGCGCGCATGAGTGAGTGTATGTGTGTGTGTGTGTGTGTGTGTGTGTGTGTGTGTGTGTGTGTGTGTGTGTGTGTGTGTGTGTGTGTTTGAGTGTCTGTGTGTATGTGTGTGTAAGTGTGTGTAATTGTGTGTGTGTGTGTGTGTGTGTGCGCGTGCATGTGTGCGCGCGCACGCGCGTGTGTGTATGTGTGTGTGTGTGTGTTTAAAGCGTAAAGAAAGAGATTACTGGCCTCGTGACGTGTGGAATCATTGCATGCTAGGCATTTGACAGGTAAAACACAGGGACTGATCGATTAGAGAGTCAATCTGTTTTGTGAAATATTTCTTTTCTAATAGAACTTTCACTTGAAATTACTATAGCGTGCGCTTGTCAGAACACGCATGAATCACACTCGCGTTCGCCTGAGTTAAATGGAGAAATTCATTTCCAGAGAATATCATTCAACTTGCTAAAGTCCAACAAATTTCTCAACTGTCACTTTGTTTCATGTGTTATGATAAGTCACATTGTATTATGGAAATTTGTGACAGTCATTTCCTTGGAGAGAGAGAGAAAAAGAGAGAGAGAGAGAGAGAGAGAGAGAGAGAGAGAGAGAGAGAGAGAGAGAGAGAGAGAGAGAGAGAGAGAGAGAGAGAGAGAGAGAGAGAGAGAGAGACAGACAGACAGACAGACAGACAGACAGACAGACAGACAGACAGACAGACAGACAGACAGACAGACAGACAGACAGAGAGACAGAGAGACAGAGACAGAGACAGAGACTGCGACAGAGACAGAGACAGAGACAGATAAATGTGTGTGTGTGCCTCTGTTTGTGTGCGTGCGTGCGTGCGTGCATGCGTGCGAGTGGGGTTTTGTTTTTTTTTAATGTCAATCGTTTATATCGAGGATAACAGAATAATATATCATGTGCTCTTTTTCATCCGGTCCCCGTGTGTATGCAGTTTTTGTAAATATTGTCATCTGTTCCCACCGGCACACAATGGCCTACTCTTACGAAAAGCGGAACAGGATTTAACGTATGCGCAAGATGTTCTGCGTGCGTTCGCACACTGGGCCTCGGTTTAAAGTCTCATCCGAAAGACTTTTGGGGAGAGTGGAGTCAGCACTAATGTTAACTCCAGGAGAAAAATTTCCTCGACCGGACTCGAACCCAGGTCGTCAAATTGCCAGCGCAATGTTCTGACCACTAGGCTATCCGTCCCCCTGTGTGTGTGTCTATGTGTGTGTTGTTTGTGTATTTGTATTGTGTAGTGTGTTTGTGTGTATGTGTGTGTGTGTGTGAGAGAGAGACAGAAATTGTGGTGTGCTTCTGTATGTGTGTGCGTGCGTGCGTGTGTGCATGCGTGCTAGTGTGTGTCTATGAGTGTGTTGTTTGTGTATATGTATGTGTATTGTGT
>CM060343.1:36174610-36189610 GCA_030674155.1 Stramonita haemastoma
TTCTTCTTCTTCTTCTTCTTCTTCTTCTTCGCAATTTGTCTTCGTTTTTCTTCTTTGCATTTTTTTCCAACTCTTCTTTGCAATTCTTCTTCTTAATTGTCGTCACCATTGTCATCGTGAGACGCTCAGACAGCGACTTTTTTCGTCTGTATATTTTTGCAAAAAATGCGTTGTGCTGCTGTTAAAAGAAAGTTTTTCACGGTACGCAAAATTCCTTCAAAATGAGTGATTGAAATCGTTATCGTATATACAAGAAATTCCTCTTTTCTAACCCTCGTTATATTTCTGCTTTTTCCCTTTTCTTCCTTTCACCTCTTTCTTATCTAATTTTCACCTTCTTGGTAAATTCTTACGCCTTGGTTTTCCCATGTGTTTAATTTTAGCGCAATGCATTTTCGCTCATATAACAAACAACGTGGATTTGTCCCTGAGCGCTCGACGACGACAAAGAAGAAGAAATAACACAAACCAATTAATAAAATCTCATTAGTTCGTCTTTTGTGTGGTTTTATGATCATGTAGTTACGTGAACATGCATGGAACACACAAGCATTAACGCTATGGCCCACAAAAGGATTATTTCCAGCCAATTTGAATCCATTTGGAAATGTCTGACAGCGGTTTTCTTGTTTTATTTCCAAAGGTCTTTCTCGCCCTCTCCACACTATCTCTTGAATGAAATGAAAAAAAATGTGTTGTTGTCACTTCCTGGTTAATGAGCCACTTCAATTAATTGAGGGCGAGTGCGTGACAGGAAAGAAGAGAGAGAGAGAGAGAGAGAGAGAGAGAGAGAGGAGAGGAGGAGAGAGAGAGAGAGGAGAGGAGAGAGAGAGGAGAGAAGAAGAGAGAGAGAGAAGAGAGAAGGCAGACAGACAGACAGACAGAGACAGAGACAGACAGACAGACAGACAGACAGACAGACAGACAGACAGACAGACAGGCAGACAGACAGACAAACAGACAGACAGACAGACAGACAGACAGACACATACTGACACGCAGACATACAGCCAGGCAGACAGACACACAGAGATGCAGACACAAGCAGAGATAAAGAGACACCTGAAAGACACACAGAGAGATAGAAACAGAGACAGAGATAGACAGAGATAGACAGAGAGACAGACACAGACAGAGATAAAGAGACAGAGAGAGAAGAGAGAGAGAGAGAGAGAGAGAGAGACGACAGACAGACAGACAGACAGACAGACAGACAGCAGACAGACAGACAGAGAAGACAGAGAGAGAGAGAGAGGAGAGAGAGGAGAGAGAGAGAGAGAGAGAGAGAGAGGAGACAGACAGACAGAGACAGAGAGAGAGAGAGAGACAGAGACAGAGAGAGAGAGAGAGAGTATGTTTGTGTATGTGTGTGTGTGTGTGTGTGTGTGTGTGTGTGTATCTGTGTGTGTGTGTGTGTGTGTGTGTGTGTGTGTGGTGTGTGGCGTGAGTGCGTGTGGGTGAAGCCGCCTAGTCGTTATGTTAGAGTTTTTGAACTTGCAATCTGGCAGCCCGGGGTCAAACCACTACCATACCATACTTCTTGGTTGATGAAGTAAATCCCTTTGAATTAGCATTAGTACGTACAAGAAGTCATTGAAACGAGACAGCAAACTGTTGCCCCCTCTGTAGATGCAAGCATAACATATTGCGCATAACATAAACCTGACTGTGCTTTTCGAAAAAAAAGAAACCCATTGTATGTTAAAAAAAGTTAAAGTCTGTCCCGAGCCATAAGGCTCATCAGGCCGGTGCTTATCCGGTTTCTGTGGCGTTAAGCGACTGAGAGTCATAGACTCCCCCCTGGATAGGACGCCAGTCTATCGCAGGATTAACCCCCAACACAAGGTTGGTACCCCTTTTACACCTGGGTGGGGTGAGAAAATAGCCGTAAAGTGCCTTTTCCAAGGGCACAACGCCATAGCGGAATAGCTGGGATCGAACCCGCAACCTTTAGATTACGAGTACAACACCCTAACCACTAGGCCACAGCGGCGGCTATACCATTGTATGTAGATGGCAACAAATAACAAAAGTTAAGAAAAAGATTATATTGCACGTCACATCAGAGCAGGTGTTGATAACATCAGTAAAACATAACATTTTGACAGGTGTGGATAAATGTAAAAAAACGTATATTTTTGAAGAGGTGTTATTAACATGTGTGGGATTAGTACATTTTAACAGACTTGGGTAACTTGTGAAGGATGTTGGTGTTTTCAGATTGGTAAACACATGTTTGTAAAAATATGGTTATTTTTGACAGTTAAGAACATTACAAACCGCAACATTAAAAAAAAATAATGAACTAACTCCCCCCTCCAAAAAAAGAACAAAAAAACACCCAAAACTAAATTCGGATTGGTGTCTCTGAAATAGCGGTTCATAGTCAAAGATACAGGAAAGGTGAACAAAACTTGACATGTCCTATGTGTAGCCTTGATAGAGAGGATGAAGTTCATGTTCTTTTTTCGTGTCAAGTTCTAAATGATTTAAGAACAGACTATATTCCTAAAAAAATACTATTGCAGACCAGCTCACCTAAGAATGATTTTGCTCCTGTCTTCCAAAAATGGAAAAGCTATGAAAAATCTTGCTATGCATATGTATAAGTCTTTCAAAAGGAGAAGTAGTTTGATTTCATAACACAGAAAACAGTATACCTATGTGTGTACGCATTGCATTGCAGTTAGTTGTATGATCATGTTTGTGTACTTGTGTATAACGTTCTTATATTATGTGCCTTTTGTAAACCCCTCCAAATGGGGCTATGGCCTTTCTGGAATAAATATCATTATCGTTGAAAAAAGTTTGAAAACTGTAGCTGTTGTGGTTAAACGTCATCCCTATATTCGGAATAGGACTACTGAAGTTATGGGTACGTGGTCGAATATACAACATAAAAAAGAAGATAAAGATGCTTGCATAACCTGTGTGGTCGTTGGGGATTGAGGTGTCAAAAACTTAAACTTCTCCAGGGCCCAGCTTAATGAGGGCGGCGCCCATCTCCTCTACCTCGCTGCTTTACCTTCCCTGACCCTAAAGAGGGCAGGTACCTGGATGAACGTGGAGAACTGTACTGAAGCCAAGGTGCGCAATCGGTCACCCATTCAAATGGTAGCCACGCTCGATACTGCTTAACCTTAACTTGGGAGAAAGCGACCACTGTGATCTGACCCCTGACCACTGTACTGAGTTATCCCATCTACCAAGTATGCACACTTTCACTATGGTAGTGTAGTTTTCACCAAACAAGCTGTATGCAAAGTACAATACATATACAAACTTTCACCACGATATTATAGCTTTCACCAATTAAGCTTTATGCGAAGTACAATAAATAAGCAAGCTTTCACCACAATATTATAGCTTTCACCAAACAAGCTTTATGCAAAGTACAATACATATGCAAACTTTCACCTTGATATTATAGCTTTGGCAGAGAAAACTACGCAGGAAGTTGTTTGGGGGGGGGGGGGGAGGACGAGAAAGTCTCCAAAATTTTATACAATGTCACTGCCAACCATAATCATCATTTCCCTGTCTAAATACCTAAGAGGAAAAGACTTAAGAGGGAAAGCCTAATGGGTAGACTAGATAATGGAACACGATAACAGTTTAGCCGAAGATATAAACCATAAACTGGTGCAATGTATTACCATATAGATAGGTTGGCGCACTTAGGTTGGTCACAAGTGTGGCTGTAAGCGGTACACAATGACCATTGGGGGTTTGGGGCTGTTCAGGTTTGTACTGTACTGTCTGGTGCTGTGTGGGGAGATTTGAATTATTCATAATTGTATGGTTGTTTATGTGGGTAAATATGATGATTTGGCAGAATAATATGTAGGGGGAGGGGGCGTAGGTTTGTGAAAGCGTGTGTTTTGTGTGTGTGTGTGTGTTGTGGGCGGGGGGGGGGGGGGGTAGATTTGTGTGAGTGTTTGTGTGTGTGTGTGTGTACGTGCGTGGGTGTTTGTGTGTGTGTGTGTGTGTGTGTGTGTGTGTGTGTGTGTGTGTGTGTGTGTGTGTGTGTGTGTGTGTGCGCGCAGCGCGCGCGTGTGTGTGAAATCGGGAGTTTCTGTTCATATCTACCTTTTTGAGTGTATGCCGGCAAGCATAAATATTACATAGGTTTTATGATAATGACAAAGAATACAATAATTAAATCATTAGAAGTGAATAATGATAATTCTAATAACCACAGGTTAACGAACATTAGCATTTAAAACTAAAGCTCAAATTACAAAACATTCTAAACAGAAAGAGGATGGTTTTTTTTTTTCTAAAAGCAAAAAGAAAAAACAAGAACAAGCAAAACCTCAATAAAACACTATATAAAATTGCTTTTTCTAGAAATGTTAATGTGCTTTACTCTAGTAAGTAAAGAAAAATAAAGAAACATTGTAAAAGTTGTGTTTTTCTCCCAAAATGCCACAAATGCATCAGGGAAGTGTCCACATAAAAGTACGTTGCTATTTTCAGTGATAAAAGGAATGGTCTTGTAATGTTGAGTACAGTAGCTGGAACACAGGTAACGAAAAAAAAACACAACTTAATCCAAACTTTCCAGCTTTCCTGAATATATTTACATAATCAGGCATACTTTTGTGTTCTGCTTATTTAACTCCAATCTGTACATGTGTTTATTTTTCGCTACATGTATTAAGATGTATTCCGTACGAGTGTGTGTGTTTGTGTGTGTGTGTGTGTGTATGTGTGTATGCATACATGTTTAGGGTGGTGCGTGTGTGCTTTTCTGAGTGTGTGTGTAGTGTGTGTGTGTGTGTGTGTGTGTGTGTTTGGATGTATGTGTGTGTGTGTGTATGTGTGTGTGTGTATTGTGTGTGTGTGTGTGTTTGGATGTGTGTGTGTGTGTGTGTGTGTGTGCCTGTGCGTGCTTACATGTGTGTGTATGTGTGGGTGCATACGTGTTTAGAGTGTTGTGTGTGTGTGTGTGTGTGTGTGTGTGTGTGTGTGTGTGTGTGTGTGTGTGTGTGTGTGTGTGTGTGTGTGTGTGTGTTGTTGTGTGTGTGTGTCTGTGTGTGTATATGTGTGTGTGAGCTGTGTGTGTTATACATGTATTGAGATGTGCATACATTTCCCTGTTTCCTTATCTGCATTTTCTACATACAAGTCCTTTGCATCAAGATGGAAAAGTTTGACATGCATGTTTCTCTCTCTTCTCTCTCTCTTCTCTCTCTCTCTCTCTCTCTCTCTCTCTCTCTCTCTCTCTTCCTCTCTCATCTCTTCTCTCTCTCTACAACAACTCTCTCTCTCTCTCTCTCTATCTCTCTCACATCATTTCTCTCTCTCTCTCTCTCTCTCTCATCTCTCTTCTCTCTCTCTCTCTCTCTCTCTCTCTCTCTCTCTCTCTCTCTCTCTCTCTCTCTCTAAGAACTTTTTCTCCTGGAGTCTGCAGGGAAATTCCACAGTCTGTTGCTCCCTCTGTCAGTCACAGACACTGTCTGCTCGACCGCTGCTAACAATCATTTTCAGATGCCTCTCCCTGTCCCTTCTCTCTCTCTTCTGTATAGATTGTATGAAGCAGATCCCGTCTGAACCCCATGTTCATGTCTGCAGCATGCGTGACGTGCCGCCAATGTCAGCTGCTTTGGGTTGCGCTGTGCTGCTTTTGCATGTATTTTGGTCAATTGTGTTATATGTCTGTCTGAGAGGTAACGTTTGTGTTGAGATTGGTGTTGATGAATCAGATTGTTGAACCCCATGTAGTTTGGTCGTGTGCTGCTGTGGTGTGCTGCAGTTGTCGTGTGCTTTGTGTGTTGCGTTGTGTGCTTGTTGCTGGTATTTGGTCAATTGTGTTATGATGTGTGTTGAGTAGGGGTCGTTTGTGTGAGTTGAAGGTGTGTTTTATCTTAAAAGGTTGATGTGTGTAGAAGGTGTTTTGTTGTGTATCTGTTGTTCTGTGTGTATGTGTGTGTTGTTTGTGTTGTCTTTTGTTTGTGTGTAAATGTGTTGTATTGTGTATAAGATCAGTGTGTATAGAGTATGTGTTGGTGCGTGGTAACGATGCGGCGTGCTTGTGTTGTGTGTGGACAATTATTCTTTGGAGTTCCATCCACACCAACACACCATCTAATCTGTTTCAGAAAGGTTTTTTTTTCGTAAATCCTTTGCTTTTACGTCATTGTTTGTTTCGTTCCCTTTTTGTTCTGTCGTACTCAGTCTTGTTGTGGAATGATCCTTTTGTGTGAATGGGATGTTCACTTGTTTGTGTGGAAATGTGGATAGTTCACTCTTTTGTAATGTGTTTGGGAAATGTGGATAGTTCACTTTGTGTTTGTGTGGAAATGTGGATAGTTACTTGTTGTGGAGTGATAGTTCACTTTGTTTGTGTGGAAATGTGGGTATAAAGTGTAACTGTTGTTTGTGTGGAAATATGTGTTGGGAATGTGATGTTTACTGTGTTTGACTCTCTGTTTATTTGGGCTGGTTTACTTGCTTTCTTAGCTTCACTAATAACTTTGTTGAGATTTGTGTCTTGCTTCTTGTCCTTCTTTTAATATGAATTTTGTTTTGCCTTTTTTTTTTAGTCGTATCATTCAACATTTGTATCTGTTTTAATATCTTTGTTCTGCTTTGTTGTATCCTTCTGTTGGTTCTACTTTGTTATTTTTTCTAGATTTTTCTTTCGATTTTATTGTATTTAATCGGTCTGCGAATCTAGAATATGTTAAGTTGTGTGTTGTGTGTGTGTGTGTGTGTGTGTGTGTGTGAACGGCTGCATGTATATGGATGGTTGCTATGCGCGAGAAATGTTTTCTTTTGTTAGTTAGATCCAACGCTAAAGCACTCCATTATTATGATTATTGTTTTGATTATTTAAGACGTCTTTGTTGAGGAACAGAACGTTTAATAACTTACACAGACCTTTCTGCTACGTCCTTTTCTGTAGACATTTTTTTGTTTGCGTCTGTCAAGGGGAAATAGTTTGTCACATCAAATACTTTGCCATCTGTGACAGGGGCCTTAACCCGATTCTTTAACTGTGCTGAACTTAACTCCCCTTCCTGGTCTGTCCATAGTTTTTCTGGTAGGTTTTCTTTTAGAAACTGAATTCAATTACAAGGATCCACACGAGGCAAATTAATTATGCATACCATCATACGCTGGAGCTCAATGTTGTGTTTTGTTGTTGTGATTTTGGTTGTAGAATCAGTATAGCCAAGCGACAAAGGAGACTTAGTTCAGCAATATCTTGGAAAAGATAGAAACATACCTTAAGATAGCAAAACGGATAGGTCTATAAACCGAGGCCCCGTGTGTGAACGCACGCAGAACATCTTAAGCACACGTTAAATCCTGTTCCACTTTTCGAACGTGTACGCCATTGTGTGCCGACGGGAACAAAATCATGGAAAAAAATAACAAAAATGCATACACAAGGTAACTGGATTTTTAAAAAAAGCATATGAATGCTTATTTCATTGTCTTCGATAAAAAAAAATGATTTGTACAAATAAATAGATAAATAATAAATAAAACTAAAATCATCACAACACCATTCTGGCCTGTACCACTGTATGAGTCAGAAGTCAGGTCACTACAGACACTGGAAAGACACAAAATAAACGCAGCAAAAATGCATTTCTACAGGTGACTTCTCAGAGTCCAATGGTCGGACAGAAAAGTAAATGAACGCATTCTTGATGATCTCTCAGAGCGAAGACACATGTTGGCGGAGGCTGAAAGGTGCAGACTGTTTTTGCCATAATCATTGCTCATACAAACAGAAGCACACAGACCAATCTGACGACAATAGTTATCCAAGGTAAAGTTGAGGGCAGAAGGAAAAGAGGCAGACAGGCCACCAACATCCTACATTGCCAACATCACTGATATCATTGGTCTGGGAAAGCTACAGGAGATCATATAACTCAGCAGAGACAGAGAAAGATGGTGAACCCTGGTGGTATTGTGTGGGAGCTCCTCCTGATGATAGATACAAGAGCCAAGGCGCACGAACGGTCACCCATCCAACTGGTAACCACGCTTGACGCTGCTTAACTTGACTTGGGGAAAGCGAGTGCCCTGACCACTGAGCTATCCGCCCTAAATGGTTCAGGGTAATGCGTGTAAATGAGAGAGTGCCTTGCATGTTGCCGATACAGCAAGACACTTACAGCAAAAAATGTTAGCAACAAAACATTTTTGTTTTAACCTTATGCTGTTTTCTTTTTCAGGATGCGAGACAGCCAGTGGTCAGAGCACTCGCTTTACCCAAGCTACGGTTTAGCAGTATCGAGCGTGGCTATCAAGTGGAAGGATGGCTGTTTGCGGGCCTTGGCTTCAGTACAGTTCCCCCGGTGCACTCAGCTGTAAATAAGAACTTGCCCTATAGGGTCAGGGAAGGTAAAGCAGCGAAGAAGAGGAGATGGGCGCCGCCCTCAACATGCTGGCCCATAGAGAAGCTGAGGCCTCTGATGGCTTGCCTGTTCCGATCAACCACATTGTTTATAGGACAACTTTATCTTTTTGTTCTTTTATTTTTGGGGGAGGGGGGAGGTAAAACAGAGGTACATGACATTATATGCAACATTGTGACAGTGCCTACAAGAATGCACGAGCCGGCACAAGCAGTCAAGAAAACAATGTCAAAGCAACACCCCCACTTCTCTGCTACTGTTGTTTCCTTTAGGCTCCCTGCGAGGCCTCTTGATGATGCCATTTAGAAACGTGTTAAGATGATTTCCTTGTTCATCAATGCCCGTTAATTGCATCAGTGTGGGTGCGTGTCACATAGCAAAAGAGAGAGAGAGAGAGAAGAGAGAGAGAGAGAGGAGAGAGAGAGAGGAGAGAGAGAGAGAGAGAGAGAGAGGAGAGAGAGAGAGAGAGAAGGAGGAGAGAGAGAGAGAGAGAGAGAGAGAGAGAGAGAGAGAGAGATAGACAGAGACACATAGAAGAGAAAAGAAGAAGAGAGAGAGAGACAGAGAATGAGACGAGAGAGAGATAGAGAGAGAGAAGAGAGAGATAGAGAGAGAGAGAGAGAGAGAGAGAGGAGAGAGAGAGAGAGAGAGAGAGAGAGAGAGAGAGAAGAGCAGAGACAGACAGACAGACAGACAGACAGACAGACAGCAGACAGACAGACAGGCAGACAGACAGACAGACAGACAGACAGGAAAACAGAGATGCAACAGAGAGACAGAAGACCAAACGAACCCAGTGACTAAGAGATATTTGTAGAGATACAGGCAAAAACAGACAGAGAGAGAAACAGCAACACAAAGAAATACCTTTCGTTGCCTTGGGTTCTTTTCTGTGCATATGCATTGACTGCTCGCAACAGAATCGACACAGTCCCAGACTGACCTCTTGAGCTTCCTTTGTATGCATGACCAAGTCTGTGTGCATTAGAACAGTTGGACAAGATGTGGGAGTGAGAGAGGGGAGGAGGGTGTGGTGTGTGTGTGTGTGTGTGTGTGTGTGTGTGTGTGTGTGTGTGTGTGTGTGTGTGTGTGTGTGTGTGTATGTGCGGTGTGTGTGTAGTGTGTGTGTATGTGTGTATGTGTGTATGTGTGTGTGTGTGTGTGTGGTGTGTGTGTTGTGTGTGTGTTGGGGAGTGGGGGGGGCGGGTCATATGGAAGTCAGCCCCTGTCATTTGCATACAATTATCTTGCACGTGTGTTGTGTCCTAAAAATGCTGTTGGCGTTAAGTGGTCGGAATCAAGAGGGATAAGAACACTTCCCAAGGTCTGGTCTGGAAACTTTGTGAGGAGAGAATAACAGTTCCTCTTTTCTCTCACCAGGTGGGATTGAACATGCGCAGACTGCGAAAAGTTAGACAACTGATTCCAAGTCAGACCAATCATTGTTACCTTTGGAAGCGAAAAAATGAGGGGGAAATCACCACATATTTTCCCTGGGGAAAAAGTTACGGAGTTTTACTTTCACAATGTTGACTGAGTATACCTTGATCTAATTTCTTTGTAGTGCCGTTAGTTTGGTCGTGGTTTTTTTTTTCCTTTTATTTCGAGGATAATAATCAATAAGCATTTATGTGCTTTCTTAATCCAGTCCCTGTGTGTATGCAGTTTGTATAGTTTTCATCTGTTCCCACCAGGACACATTAGCCTACTGTTCCAAAAAAGCGGAACGTGTTTTTACGTGTACACAAAATGTTCTGTGTGCGTGCGTTCGCACACGGACCTTGGTTTAATCATCCAAAGGAATTGTGTTTATGTGTATGTTGATGCGCGAAAACCGTTTTATAAAAAAAATAATTCATGTTGATTTGTGGTAGGGTTTGCTCATCTAAATGTTGTATTCCAGATAGTGACTATATTTCTATTTAACGACACCACAGCAATGTGATTTTGTACTGAAGACGAGGTAGAGGAACAAGCTTTGAATAATCTGTGTTATGTCATACTGATCTGTATTATGTGACACGTAATGCTGTAAAAAAGTATACTGTGTTGTGACTTTATGTTGTGTTGTGATGTTTTGTGGTGTGTTGTGTTATATTGTGATATGCTTTTATGTGTTGTCTTGTGATGTGTTCTGATGTAATGTGCTGTGTTCATATTTGCTTTTTTACATCCGGTCCCCGTGTGTAAGGAGTTTTGTTAATCGTGTCATGAGTTCCCGCCGGCACATGATGGCCTGCTCTTACGAAAAGTGTAACAGGATTTAACGCGTGCACTAGATGTTCTGCGTGCGTTCGCAAACGGGGTCTCGGTTTATAGTCTCACCCGGGGAACTTTAGGGGGGAGTAGAGTCAGCACTGATGTTAACTTCAGGGGAAAAAAAACCCTCGAACGGGAATCGAACCCGGTCGACAAATCGCAAGCGCAATGTTCTGACCACAAGGTTGTCCTGTCCCCTCAGATTTTTTAAAAATTATTATTGTGCTTGTCTTTTTTCAATGCCCTGCCCCTGCTCCTCAAGGAAATCTGAGCGGAGTCGTGTCCCTTGCAAGCGGAAACACTGTTCATTTTTCCATTTAAGACAGAATCATTCTGTGACGTATGACAACTCTCCTATGTAACTGGCACAGAATCGGTTCTGCCTAAAGACGGTTTATCATATCTGTAATAGGCCTTCTGTGCGCTTACAGTGCCAACTGTTGTGCTTGATTGTTGTACTTTACAAGCGTTCCGGTTTTTTTCCCCTGTCTTTTGCAAGATTAATGTGTAACTGGTTGCATGTGAAAGAGTAGATTGAACGCAATCACTTTAATTACTTTTTTGCAAGATATAGTCTTCTATTGATTTTCTTTGTTGTTATTATATTATTATTCTTGTTGTTGTTGCTGGTTTTGTTGTTGTTATTGTTAATATTGTCATTATTATTATTATTATTATTATTATTATTATTATTATTATTATTATTATTATTATTATTATTATTATTATTATTATTATTTGCTGCTGCTGCTGTTGTTGTTGCTGTTGCTGTTGTTGAGATGAAAGCATGCAATTAAAGAGATTCTGCTACCTCAAGTGGTTAAGTGTTTTGCCTTGTCTGCATGTTTTTTCCTGCCTCCTTGCCTTTATGTGTGTTCTATTTTTATATTCAATTGTATTACATTTTAATGTCTTATTGTTTCTATTGTATTTTTCGTTGTGGTGGGTTGTTATATTTCTTTCCATATTTAAAAAGAAAGAAACTGAGGGGGCATTTTTCTTTGCGATTTTTGTGTAATAATGTATATGTTAATTTCTACCTGCTTGTATGTTTTTATTCATAATTTCTTTTATTGACTTTGTTTTCTTGTCTTTCTTTGGCTGTCTTTTTAATTTACAATTGTAATATTGCTGATTACCATTTGTCGTGTTGTATCTAATTTTTGTCTTTTATAGTTTTTGGTGATTCCTTCTTTTTATGTTTTTTATTGTCCTATTATTATTCCAATGCTGATGCTTCATTTAAAAAAAAAAGAAGAAATAGATTAGGGTTTTATGGTCGATTTGTTTTCTTCTCTCCGTTCTTGCTGATGCTTTCTAAGATGAATGTATACTTACAGTTATCTTATATTGTCTTATAGTTTATCTACTTGACGCATATTTGTTTAGCTGCAGGCCATTCTTGCATATATATGGATGTTAGAGTTCCCATATAAGCTTTGCTTGTTATACTCATTTCATGTATCGGTGCTACGTTGTTTGCTAATGAAATTTGTTTAAGGAAAATGCATGAATCTGTCACATGAAAGAGTTGGCACCTGTGGCTAACAAACTTTTCTGGCTCTCTGACCGTGTTCACATTGACAAATCTTTCAGCTTTTGTCTGTCTATCTGTCTGTCTGTCTGTCTGTCTGTCTATCTATCTGTCTACCTGTCTGTCTGTCTACATGTCTGTCTGTCTGTCTACCTGTCTGTCTGTCTACATGTCTCTCTGTCTTTCGGTTATGCTGATTCTCGGAAATGAAATCAACAACATTGTTTCAGTGAAGCATAGGTGAATATC
This sequence comes from Stramonita haemastoma, assembly GCA_030674155.1. Classification (NCBI taxonomy): domain Eukaryota; kingdom Metazoa; phylum Mollusca; class Gastropoda; order Neogastropoda; family Muricidae; genus Stramonita; species Stramonita haemastoma. The sequence continues at coordinate 36,187,034 of CM060343.1, forward strand.
AAGCTAAAGGTGTCCCATATACTCTGTGGTCGTAGAGGTTGCGAAGCATCAAAGACCTCAGCATCTCCAGGGGTCAGAATATTGAGGGCGGCGCCCATCTCCCTCTCCTGCGCTGCTTTACCTTCCCTGACCGTAAAGAGGGCAGGTGCCCATTTACAGCTGGGTGAACTGGGGGGACTATACTGAAACTAAGGCATGCAAACGGTAACTCGTCCACGCTCGATGCTGCTTAACTTTATTTTGGGGAAGGCGAGTGCTCTGACCACTGAGCTATCCCGTCCCCGAAGAATACTGCCCATTATTATGATATGTTTGAAGTTGCCAACATACTCTGTTTTGATATTTCTAGGGCAGGATTTCACCTTCTTGAGTTTTAAGATTGCCTTAAAGCTTTGATTTGTCTTCAACTATACAGCATGAAAGAGCAATTATTTGGAATTGCAATCTCCTAATCTAGAATTTCTCTTTTTTAGAGATAATAAAGTATTTTGAATTTTAATTTGAATTCTTGAATTTGAATCTTGAAGAATTATCAGCTTCACTTTGATGCTTGACTTTCAATATTGATTTCCTTTCTTTCGAGATAATAAACTATTTGGAATTGTAATTGTAATGCCTTTTCCATTTACTGGTTTTTCCCTCCTCCCCCCCGTCTCTCTCTGTTTCAGCTCTCTGTCTCTCCCTGTCTCTCTGTCTGTCTCTCCTTATCTCTCTGTCTCTGTCTCTGTCTGTCTGTCTGCATCTCTCTCTCTCTCTCTCTCTCTCTCTTCTCTCCTCTCTCTCTCTCTCTCTCTCTCTCTCTCTCCTCTCTCTCTCTCTCTCTCTCTCTCTCTGCTGGGTGAACTGGGGGAACTATACTGTAGCCAAGGCCTACAAACGGTCACCCATCCAATTGGCAACCACACTCCACGCTGCTGAACCTTCTTGGCTGGGGGAAATCAAACGCTCTGACCACTGAGCTTTGCCGTCCCCGGACTGATCTGTAGCCCTTGGAAATAAAGATTAAATCATCAGGCTAATCTTGAAGCTGGTTGCGATGTTCTTGTCGTTCCAGAAGACTTTTACTTTGGTCATTTCAGCTGTGGTCTGGGCTATCCTGTAGAGAATTTCAGGTTTTGATCCTTCATCTGATACTGTAGCTCCCAGATTTTTTAAGCTATGGCGGCTCAGAGGCTGCTTTTCACTAGAAGTGTTGCTTGTTGTTTTTTTTTTTCCTTTACACACATATATCTGTGATTGCCTTGGTGCTACAATACTGTATGACTGCAAGAGTTATAGGAAAACTGAAGGAAAAGTAACAAAAGTTATAGGTAATTTGCAGCCTGGGAGGAGTGAGGACACAGCAGTGGGAATTCCCCAATGTGCTTCAGTGGCAGCGCTGAAGGCATAGCGTAGGGCAGGGCAGGGGACGGGGATTCCCCCTTTTTGTCTCAAGCCAGACAGTGAAGGCCACATAGCACGATTTGCACGTGAATTTACCCAGGAATGGAGATAGTGAAACTGACAACCCCACCTACACCTTGACGGTCAAGGCCACATAGCACGAATTGCACGTGAACTTACCGAGGAATGCAGACGTAGTGAAACTGACAACCGTCCTCGTCTCAAGCCAGACGGTCAAGGCCACAGAGTACGGATTGCACGTGCACTGAAGGTGTTGGAATGCAGAAACGGTGCAACTGACACTAACATAGCCTAGTGCACGTGGAAAACGTCAAGGGCAGAGCATTCTGCTGTGGCAGATAAGTCTCGGTCAAGGACATTTTTGGACCCTCATGTCTTCTTTCTCTGTGTCTCTGTCTCTCTCACTCTCTGTCTCTGTCTCTCTGTCTCTATCTCTGTGTCTGTCTCTGTCTGTCTCTCTGTCTCTGTCTGTCTGTCTCTCTGTCTCTGCCTCTCTCTGTGTCTATGTCTCTGTTTCTCTGTTTCTCTGTTTCTCTCTCTGTCTCTATGTCTCTCTCTGTCTCTGTCTCTGTCTCTCTCTCTCTCTCTCACTCTCTCTCTCTTACATATCTATCACAACTGTTAGCATGGGTTCTAATTATACAATTACAACCATTGAGTGCTAGTAACGATAGTGTTGGTTAATTGAAAAATGAATGCAATTTATATCTGCAATATACTGTGAACTCTCTCTCTCTCTCTCTCTCTCTCTCTCTCTCTCTCTCTCTCTCTCTCTCTCTCTCTCTCTCTCTCTCTCTCTCTCTCTCTCTCTCTCTCTCTCTCTCTCTTCTGTCTCTGTCTGTCTGTCTGTCTGTCTGTTCTGTCTGTTGTATGTTTCTCTCTCTCTCTCTCTCTCTCTCTTCTCTCTCTCTCTCTTCTCTCTCTCTCTCTCTCTCTCTCTCTCTCTCTTCTCTCTCTGTCTGTCTTTCTGTCTTGTCTGTCTGTCTGTCTGTCTTCTTCTCTCTCTCTCTCTCTCTCTCTCTCTCTCTCTCTCTCTCTCTCTCTCTCTCTCTCTCTCTCTCTCTCTCTCTCTCTCTCTCTCTCTCTCTCTCTCTCTCTCTCTCTCAGATGATTTCCATTGTTGTCATGATGTACGATGTGCCTGATGTTTGTATTTTGTATGTTATGAAATGT
>CM060343.1:36199610-36207110 GCA_030674155.1 Stramonita haemastoma
GCCATCACTCAGCAGTAGTTATCGTTGTCTAAATGTTTCATAGATTTGTATATTTCTGTATTGATGTGTTTATGTATCTTTATATGATTTATCAAATTATTAATTCAAGTGCATTACTCTTTTCTGTCTATGCATTTTCTTTTAAGTTTTACCCACCATTATTTTGGAAAGTGTATCTATATTTTTCCAGATTGAATGTTTACATCTAGGTTTACCTTCTTTCATGTCTACACCCTATCCCTCCCCACCCTTCCCCCCACCCACACACCCCAAAATTTTCCACAGTGGTGTTCCTTGTAGCAGAAGCCCTGTGCACTCCAGCATTACTACTTTCAAAACACAAATCAATTTCAGATGTCTCACAATTCTCTAGTGCATCAGATGCTAAGTGGCTCCAACGTGGAGCCAATTTCTGCCGAATGCTACATACATCACGTGCTGCCACTGCCAGATGCCGTGCCAGACTATCATGTCTTTCAAAATTTCAGTTTTAGCCTAGGATAATAAAGAACTTGTTTTTTTCTGATAGAAAGTTTGTAACCAGTAAATTTTGTAGTTTGTCTGTGTGGGTTATTGTCTGTCGTTCTGTTTGTCTGTTGGTTTAATAGATATGTTTCTTTATCTTTCTATCTCCTATTATGTTTCTTTCTGTCAGCCAAACACTGTACGTATTTTTCTATGCCTGTCTCTGGCAATCTTTTTGTTTGACTCTGTCTTTCTGGTTGTCTATATGTCGGTCTCTCTCTCTCTCTCTCTCTCTCTCTCTCTCTCTCTCTCTCTCTCTCTCTCTCTCTCTCCTCTCTCTCTCTCTTCTCTCTCTCTCTCTCTCTCTCTCTTCTCTCTCTCTTTCACTCTCTCTCATATCTGTTCATCCTCTCTCTCTCTCTTCTTCTCCCTGATTATCCCCCCTGCTCTTTTGCACACATGCGCACTGACAAATATGACCAGAAGATGACCCGATAATGGAAACAGCAACACAAGAATAAATTAATTCGCCCTACAACAGCAACACCAAAGTCTTCTTTTGATGAGCTCAGCTCCCTGTAGAGAACAGTATCAAGAGACTGCATGGCTGTCAGATGGGCGGTAGATAGGCCATGTTTTCTGTGTGGTGCTACTCCCAATGACGTTCGTATCTGCCTACTCCAGTGACGTTGTTATCTATGTACTCTAGTGACGTTTTTATCTGCGTACTCCAGTGACGTTTTTATCTGCAAAGTCCAGTGACGTTTTTATTTGCGTACTCCAGTGACGTTGTTATCTAAGTAGCCTAGTGCTGCTGTAACATAGTGACCTGTCAGTGTCGTTGTGCAGCCAATGATCTGTCCTCTTTCATCTTGGGGTCATGAAAGGAGGAGGGAATGGGGTGAGAGTTGGGGGAAAGAATTAAGAGGAGAAGGGATGGCCTATTTTGGTGGTATAAGCAATACGGTAATGAGGAACTGTGTAACATTAGGCTGGGGAAATGAGAGAGTTGACTTGTCTTTTTGTGAATTAAGTAAAATGTTTTCTGAAAAATACATTTCTGGTGCTTTATCCAGTTGATCAGTTAGTTTATTATTTATTTGGTAAATTATGTATTTCAGAGTCTTTTTCTAGTAAGCTAGGTTGCTAGTTTTGAGGGAGGAAATTGTATTTGAGAGACTTTATCCCGTTTATAAGTTAGCCTATTGATTTTTTACTCGTGAATTAGAATTCATAGACTTTATCCCGTTTATAAGTTAGCCTATTGCTTTTTTACTCGTGATTAGAACTCATAGACTTTATCCCGTTTATAAGTTAGCCTATTGATTTTTTACTCGTGAAATATAATTCATAGACTTTATCCCGTTTATAAGTTAGCCTATTGATTTTTTACTCGTAAATTAGAATTCATAGACTTCATCCCGTTTATAAGTTAGCCTATTCATTCTTTACTCGTGAATTAAAATTCATAGACTTTATCCCGTTTATAAGTTAGCCTATTGATTTTTTACTCGTTAATTAGAATTCATAGACTTTATCCGTTTATAAGTTAGCCTGTTGATTTTTTACTCCTTAATTAGAATTCAAAGACTTTATCCCGTTTATAAATTAGCCTATTGATTTTTTACTCGTGAAATAGAATCCATAGACTTTATCCCGTTTATAAGTTAGCCTATTGATTTTTTATTTGTGAAATAGAATTCATAGACTTTATCCCGTTTATAAGTTAGCCTATTCACTCTTTACTCGTGAATTAGAATTCATAGACTTTATCCCGTTTATAAGTTAGCCTATTCAATCTTTACTCGTGAATTAGAATTGATTGACTTTATCCCGTTTATAAGTTAGCCTATTGATTTTTTACTCGTGAATTAGAATTCATAGACTTTATCCCGTTTATAAGTTAGCCTATTGATTTTTTTACTGGTGAATTAGAATTCATAGACTTTATCTCGTTGATAAGCTAGTTTATATGTGGGTATTTTTTTTTCTGAAACAGTATATTCAGAGACTTTATGCAATGGATAAGCTAAATTTGTATTTTTGTGGGAAATTATGTTTCTACTTAGTTCACTTTAAATGTTAACTTTTTTGTGAGATTGATACTATGACAGAGATATACGGTTGATAATATAGCTTACTTGTTTTTTGTGTGTGAAATTACATTTTACAAATTGTATCTCCTTGATGTGTTAGGTGCATGGGTTGTTTTGCTGACATTGTATTAAGAAATAGTGTCCCCCTGATAACTTAGCTTACGAGTTTTTTGTGTGAAATTATATATTTCTTACTTTATTCAGCTGCTTTAATAGTTTTCTTGCAAAACTTTCTTTCACAGACCTCACCCCATTTCCATTTTTTGAAAATTATCCAAAGTAGATGCTGGTTGTAAGGATACAACTTTTGCAGAATGTCTGTATTTTGCTGTCTGTAAGGTTTCCTCTGTCTGTCTATACGTTTTTGTGTCAGCCTACCTGTCTGTCTGTATTTTGCTGTCTGTAAGGTTTCCTCTGTCTGTCTATACGTTTTTGTGTCAGCCTACCTGTCTGTCTGTATTTTGCTGTCTGTAAGTTTCCTCTGTCTGTCTATACGTTTTTGTGTCAGCCTACCTGTCTGTCTGTATTTTGCTGTCTGTGAGGTTTCCTCTGTCTGTCTATACGTTTTTGTGTCAGCCTACCTGTCTGTCTGTATTTTGCTGTCTGTAAGTTTCCTCTGTCTGTCTATACGTTTTTGTGTCAGCCTACCTGTCTGTCTGTATTTTGCTGTCTGTAAGGTTTCCTCTGTCTGTCTATACGTTTTTGTGTCAGCCTACCTGTCTGTCTGTATTTTGCTGTCTGTAAGTTTCCTCTGTCTGTCTATACGTTTTTGTGTCAGCCTACCTGTCTGTCTGTATTTTGCTGTCTGTAAGGTTTCCTCTGTCTGTCTGTACGTTTTTGTGTCAGCCTACCTGTCTGTCTGTATTTTGCTGTCTGTAAGGTTTCCTCTGTCTGTCTATACGTTTTTGTGTCAGCCTACCTGTCTGTCTGTATTTTGCTGTCTGTAAGTTTCCTCTGTCTGTCTATACGTTTTTGTGTCAGCCTACCTGTCTGTCTGTATCTTGCTGTCTGTAAGGTTTCCTCTGTCTGTCTGTACGTTTTTGTGTCAGCCTACCTGTCTGTCTGTTTTTGCTTTCTGTCCATCTCTTTCACTTTTTTCTGTGTTGCCTATGTCTTTATAAAACAGTCACATAAAAAAGCACATTTGTATCCATGTTTGGAATAAGGTGATAAAGCCTAAGACTTTTAAGTGCTGCCCCCAAAACCTTTCTCATGATCAAAGTTACACTTCCTTGTCAGACTATCATGTTACGTCAGATTGTAACAATATACGTCACTGTGCGCAATGTTACATCATACACCAGTCATATTCTTTAGGACGAAAGTTACACTTCTGCGTCAGAATATTATGTTACGTCAGATTGTAGCAAGATACGTCATGATGTGCAATGTTACGCCCTACACCGGTGATATTATTCATGTTGAAAGTTACACTTCTGCGTCAGAATATCATGTTACGTGAGATTGCAGCAAGATATGTCACGATGCTCTGGGTTACATCCTACTCCTGTGATATTCTCCATGACGAAAGTGACGCTTCTCCCTCAGAATATCGTGTTGTCAGATTGTAGCAAGATACGTCACGGTGCTCTGTGCCACATCCTACTCCAGTGACCTGCTAATCTACTGACCCAGTGCTCACTGTCTAGCCAGCGATCCCTCTATCTCTCCGCCATGAAAACAATACATGTGCCCTGGGATGAGACATAAAACAAGTTACCCTAGAGACCGGGCTGGGAGGGGGGAGAGGGGGGAAATGGCAGCTTTGGGATTGTGGAAATGCCAGGCTGAGGGAGGTGTGTCAGTTTATCAGCGATAGTTTATGCCAGACACCTCCCGCCATTACTGTCTTTCCCATTTCTGTGAAATTGCTGTTGATTGTAATGTAATATTCTTAGACGCCGGGGGACGCGATAGCTCAGTGGTCAGAGAACTCGCTTTCCCCATGTTATTGTTAAGCAGCATCCTGGGTGGTTACCAAGTGGATGGGTGACCGTCTGCACGCCTTGGTTTCAGCACAGTCCTCCAGTTCACCCAGCTGTAATTGGGTACCTGTTCTCTTTAGGGTCAGGGAAGGTAAAGCAGCGAGGTAGAGGGGATGGATGCCGCCTTCAACATGCTGGCTCCTGGAGAAGTTGAGGTCTTTGATGCTTCGCTTCCCTACAACCACTTAGGTTACGGGACACCTTTACCTGTACTTTTTTAGGCTTGTAGAATCGGTTCCTTTTACTATCTGTGTGATTTAATTATTTTTTTTATATATCGCAGATAATGGAATAAGCAATCATATGCTTTTTTACATCCAGTTCCCGTGTGTATACAGTTTTGTAAATCTTGTCATCTGTTCCTACCGGCACACAGGGCCTCGGTTTACAGTCTCACCCGAAGGACTTTTGGGGGAGTGGAGTCAGCACTGATGTTAACTCCAGAGGAAACATCCTCTCGACCGGGAATCGAACCCCGTTCGTCCAATTGCGAGCGCAATGTTGTGACCACTAGACTGTCACGTCCCCCGGTATTGTTTGTGTTTTCAATGGGAGCTGTACTAAAGCCAAGGCGTGCAAACAGTCACCCATCATCCAGTTGTTAACCACGCTCACTGACGCGAGTGTTCTAACCACTGAGCTATCCGGTCCCCACACATGTCTGCCACACTAACACAGGTTGCTGATCTCAAGATGGGGACGGGATGGCATATTGACCAGAACATTGCGCCTGCAATTTGACGACCCGAGTTCGATTCCCGGTCGAGGAGATTTTTCCCCTGTAGTTAACATCAGTGCTGACTCCACTCTTCCCAAAAGTCCGGATGAGACTATAAATCGAGGTCCCGTGTGCGAACGCAAGCAGAACAACTTGCGCACACGATAAATCCTGTTCCGCTTTTCGCAAGAGTGGGCCATTGTGTGCCGGTGGGAACAGATGACAATATTTACACAACTGCATACACACGGAAACTGGATGAAAAAAGCACATGATTGCTTATTCTATTATCCTAGATATAAAAGAATGAAATGAAAATAATAAAGTAAAATAGAAAATGGGGACACACAGCAATCAGTGTAGAGGCAGACAGATGAAAAAAAACGTAGTATTAAACCTGACACAGTAAGAAAATCAGATGATGTCCCTTACGGCCTCGGAAGCTAACTGCTTCGAATTGACAGATCATTCCCCCTTGAGAGACATCATCGACTTTTATTCCAAAGAAAGAAAAACTGTTAAAAAAGCCCAACTTAGAACGCCTTTGTCTTTTTCAAAAAAAGGTTTTCTAAAGTTTATGTAGAAAAAAATGATGACACGGAAATAGGAGAACAATAAAACAGAGAAAACGAAAGAAACGAAACGAAATCATCAGAAATGGAAATACGAATGAAATAATTTCACCCTGACTGAACAAAACATCTTCAAAAACTTTGATAATTTTTTTTTTTTTAAAGGGAAAAAAGATTTAAAACGCCAACAAAGAAGACAAAACTACATCATAAATGTCTGGTAAAAGGAAAGAGCAAAATATTATTGACAAGGGTGAAAGAAAGAAGGCAACAACGACAAAAGAGAGAGAGAGAGAGAGAGAGAGAGAGAGAGAGAGAGAGAGAGAGAGAGAGAGAGAGAGAGAGAGAGAGAGAGAGAGAGAGAGAGAGAGAGAGAGAGAGAGAGAGAGAGAGAGAGGGGGGGGAGAGAGAGAGAAGAGAAGAGAGAGAGAGAGAGACAGAGACAGAGACAGAGACAGAGAGACAGACAGACAGACACACAGACACACAGATAGACAGACAGACAGACAGACAGACATAGATGCACACCGGTAGAAAGATACCCTAACAAACAAAAACAGAAAACGTGAATTTTGACAGACACGTAGTTAAAAAGAAACGAAAAAAACCGACAATAATGATTATGTTAATCAGTATTACATCTGGACGCGCGCGCACACACACACACACACACACACACACACACACACACACACACACACACACACACACACACACACACACACACATACATACACACACACACACACATACACACACACACACACACACAACACACACACACACAGACACACACAAAATAAAAAGCCATTAATAGACAAAGGCTGAACCTTATAACAAGAATTGACACAGAAAGAAAAAAAGACAAAAAGACAAACACAGTACCACATCTACACATGGCCAAGACCAGAAAGAACAAGATAAAAGACACTAAAACAAAGAGAACAGAAAGAGATAACTACAAGAAGAGACAGGTAACGAGGTCACTGGAAGAAAGTAAGTGTCACTGATGATCACAATTGGCGTCTCTCTTTCCTGGCAGACATCACAGCGTTAACCCCACAGATGTCACTGAGCCTCCATCAAAAGAAACCACCCACCACCACTACCACCACCATCACAATCATCCCCCCGCCACCATCATCACCACCACCAATAACATTACCACCAGCATAACACTACCGATATTACCACCATCACCACCATCACCCCCACCTACCATCACCAACATCATCCCCAACACTAGCACAATTATCACCCCCATTACGACCATTATCACTATCATCACCACCACTACCTTCACTCCCATCGCTATCACCACAACCACCACCATATAATTATTCACTACAACCATCACGCCACCACGACGACCACTACCACCATCACCTCCGCTACCGCCATCACCACCACAAAAAAACAACCTTACCGACACTATCATCATCACCAATACCATCTCCACCACCATCACCAATACCACCACCAACACCATCACCACCACCGCCACCACCACCACCATCATCACAACCATCACGCACTACCATCACCACTGCCATCAATACCATCCCCAATCTTTCTACCACCAACACCTAACCCACTCTCTCACGTGCCAGCAATGGCTATTAGATAGAAAGCTAGATATCTTGACAAAGAGGGCGTGATGTGTC
>CM060343.1:36214610-36224610 GCA_030674155.1 Stramonita haemastoma
TCGAGTCGGGTAATGGATTCTTTGATAATTACGATACCATGTCTGGTGATAGATTCTTTAATATGATGCCATGTTATAGTCACTACTCATTGTTTCTGATGAATGTGTTCTGTTGCTGCTGATGTGTTAACGTTAGCTATATAAAAAAAATTGTAAGCGTAAAGACATACATGCATACAATATATTGATTACGGGACGGGATAGCCTAGCGGTTAGACAATTGCGCTCGCAATTTGAAAACCTGGATTCGATTCCCGTTCGAGGGGATTTTCCCGGGAAGTTAAATCATTGCTGATCCACTCCCTCCAAAAGTCTTTCTGGTGAGACTTTAAACCGAGGCCCGTGTGCGAACGCACGCAGAACATCTTGCGCACACTTTAAACCCTGTTCCGCCTATTTGTAGGTGTAGGTGCATTCTGTGTCAGTGAGAACAGATGACAAGATTTACGAAACTGCATACACACGGCGGTTGGATGGAAAAAAAGCACATGAGTGCTTATTTATTGTCCTCAATAAAAACAATGAAATTAATAATAAATAAGTAATATGATAAATCAAGAAATGAATAATAAATAATAATAAATAAATAGATATATAAAATAAATGAACAAATAAATATAAAGATTACTGGATAATGTTTTTATTATTTTTTTAAAAATATTCTACAAATTACTATAATTATGATAATATACAGAAATCCCTTCATGTTCCCCCATGATGCAGACATCAGGCAGAAGACATTTCAATCACTCCTGCTGCATACAAATGTTCACATCATCTGCCTGCTTTTATTTCATTTCATTTTTAATTTTATACCACTTTGTATCACAGCAGATTCCTCTGCATGAAATTCGGGCTGCTCTCCCCGGGGAGAGCGTCGCCACAAGTGCAGCGCCTACCCATCTCTTTTCTCTGTCTGCAACTATGTATGTTTCCCTATCAGAGTTTTTTTTTTTCTACAAAATTTTGCCAGGGACAACCTCCCCCTTTTAGCCGTGGTTTTTTTAACATGCGCTAAATAATGATGTCTAATTTCATTGCTTAAAAAATAAATTATCTGTTCATTTTTCTTTTTTTTGAATGGAGGGGAAATGGGGCGATGGTGTTTCTTTGTTAACTAAAATAAGGAGGCAAGAATGCGAATACCAGGTATTCCAAAAAAAAAGGCTAACAGGCTGACGGGCAGACAGACAGACAGACAAACGGATAGAAACCACTGACAGAAAACCGAGAGACAAATAATATACAAAATGACAGAGAGACCCAACATATACATATCTAGCATGGATCAGGCGAGGGTTCACACATGCAATTCAAACGTTAAGATATCGCTATGTATGGTGCAGCACTGTCATTTAGGAGAAAAAAAAATATTCCCTTGACACGTACATTATTGAAGAATAATTATGTTCTTGTGCTGAGGTAAGCTAACCACTCTGTATGTCATTCTGTCTGTCCGTCTGTCTGTCTGTCTGTCTGTTTATGTCTGTCTGTCTGCCTGCCTGTATGACTCTTTGTCTGTCTGTCTGTTTGTCTGTCTCTGTCTTTTGTATCTGTCTCTGTCTCTGTCTGTGTGCCTGCCTCCCTGCATGCCTGCCTGCCTTTCTGTCTATCTGTCTGTCTGTCTGTTTGTTGTTGTCTGTCTGTCTGCTTCTGTCTATCCGTCCGTCCGTTCTGCCCTCTGGGCTGTCTGTCTGTCGTCTGTCTGTCTGACTCTGTCTGCCTGTCTATCTGTCTCTCTATCTGTTTGACAAACGTGTGGGGTTTTTTGTCTATGTATCTGCGCGTCTCTTTGTTGATGCTTGTGATTGTGTGTCTGATGGTTTTCTGTTTCTGCATCTCTGTCTGTTGGTTTGTCTGCATGTATGTCTGCTTACCTGTCTGTCTGGCTAGCTTTCTCTCTGTCTCTCTGTCTGTCTGTCTCTCTGTCTCTCTCTGTCTCTGTCTCTTTCTCTTGCTCTCTCTCACATCTCTTTCTGTCTCACTATCCCTGTCTCTGTCTCTTTGTCTCTGTCTCTCTGTCTCGTCTCTCTGTCTCTCTCTCATCTCTCTGTTCTGTTCCCGATCTCTGTATCTCTCTGTTCTCTCTCTCTCTCCTCATCCTTCTTTTTTTTCTTTGACAGACACCTGAAAGGTTTCTGGAAAAAAGAATCTATGGGGACAGTGTGTGTAATTGTGCGTTAAATGGTTCAGCCACAGGGGACGTTTTGCAAGATGCCATTTCTCAGAGCACACGGACGGAGTGATGAGAGGAGTGAGAAATATGGGAGACTGTAGCAGAGAGGCTGGAGTGATAATTATATAGTCGTGAATGAGAGGTTAACCTGAGATCGAATGGTTAGAGCATAGGCAGGCATACTTTGAAAGACATTTGAGAGCAAATACTTCTCTTCGATTTTTTTCAGCAATTGTTCCAGTTTTCTACGTGGGGATGGCGGGAGCCTGTGAATATAGACAGCATCCCCACTTCTGGAAATTATGGTTTAAAATGCCCTCTTTTCTATCCTTCCCTTTGTTTTTTCATTGGTCATTTTCTACTTATTGCCTCCTTTTTATTTAGGGGGGGAGGGGGTGCATTGTGGTTAGAGTGAACCCCTTGATCTGTTGACCTGGGTTCAAAGGATTCAGAGGATATTTTGCTATGGGAGTTAGCATCAGTGCTGACTCCACTCCCCATTCATTCTTTCGGACGAGACTATAAACTGAAGTCCTGTGTTCCAAGGCACGCAGAACATCTTGCACACATGTTCAAATCCGTTCCGCTTTTTGGAAGTATAGGCCATTGTGTGTGTCTATTGGACGGTGACAAAATTTAAAAACTGCAAACAAAGGTGACTGGAGGTAAAATAAGCACACGGGTGCTTATTCCATTGTCCTCAAAATAAAAGAATAAAATGAATAAAACATACAATCGGGCCTATTGTCAAACACCTCTACTAACGGTGCATGAACGATTAGCATATACATACAAGAATTATATACTTTACGCTATTGCATACAAAAACCCTAACCTACCCAAGCCAATCTAAAATGTAGTTGCGCTTGCCATAGGACACACAGACATACATTTGTACAACTCATCCTAAACATAATGTACGCTGCAAGTAATCTACGATCACTTTGATGAAACGACGCACATCTTTTTGTGTATCATTTTTGTATTGTGTTGTGTTATTGCCTTGTATAATTTTGCATGGTGTTGTATTGCATTGCATTGCTTTATATTGCATTGTATTGCATTGTATTTTACTATATTGCATTGTTTTTCATTTTTCTTATACAACGTAAAGTCACATGAGATTGCTATAGGCAAAATTCAGGCTTTCTACAGAGATAGCGTGTCGTCACAATAGCAGGGCCACCCAATATTTCCTTTTGTTTTCCTGTCTGCATGTATATTAGCTTCGGTTTTTCAAACAGTAACAAGCCACCATGATGCACTGATAACGATTGGACTTACTGTCTGGAGAGTCATGGGTTCAAATCCCGTAAGATTTTTTTTTTTTAGATTCTGGCAATCTTGTACCCAGAGTGAGTTTGCTGTGGATTCAATGGAAAGACATGGACAACACAATCAAGTTTTCATCAATATTAGGGATATTGTTATCAGGGTACTTCTCAAATTGCCTAAACAATACTGCAAGCATCTGCTGGGTACTTTATGACTTTCAACAAAGAATACAAACCTAACAAGACGAAAGCACATGCTTTTTCATTCTTTTATCATTACATCAGAATAATACCTTTAAGCAGTAAAAATCCTTACCCTTAATGTTATAGACGCCGCCGAGATTCGAATATAGAACTCTATTGTATTGCAATAATTGTAAAAAAAAAAAAAAGAAAAAAAAAAGACGATATTTGTGTTAAACGCTTCTATTTTTTTAACTTTGCAAATTTCAGCGTTTTATAAATTCCATACAATATTATAAGTATAATTACAACTTTTTGGCCTATAGGTCCGACAGTCTTAACCATTGGGCTAATACTTTCTGTCCTTTTGGATCTGATCTTTGCGAAAGTGTGCGTGTAATAATAGGTCAAAATATATATTCTCTCTCACAAAAAACTGAAATGTTAGATCCAGTAAGAGCCCTGTTTATAATCCCTCTCAGAGGGGGTGCAAATTCATAGAATGCTAGAGAAAGAAGCTTTGGATAGTTTTTGTTTGTTTGAAGAAATCTCTGCATATTCTATTGAACTAAGAGTTCAGATTGATGTCGTCTTTGTGTCTGCCTAGTTGAATTAATGCAGTGTGTGTGTGTGTGTGTGTGTGTGTGTGTGTGTGTGTGTGTGTGTGTGTGTGTGTGTGCGGTATGTGTGCGGTGCATGTGTATGTGTGTGCGTGTGTGCATGTGCCTGTGTTGCGTGCGTGCCTGCGTGCGTGTATATGTATGTGTGTGTATGTGTGCGTGCACGCGTGCGTGTGTTCGTGCGTGCGTGTATATGTATGTGTGTATGTGTGTGCGTGCGCGTGTGTGCTTGCGTGTGTGCGTGCGTGTGTGTGCATGTGTATGTGCGTGCGTGAGTTTGTACGTGTGTGTGTGCGTGCTCGTATCTATGTGTGCATGTGTGCGTGCGTGTTTGCGTATATGCGCCTCTGTGTGTGTACGTTTGTTTATATGTGTGTGGATGCGTGCGTGCGTGAGCGCACTTGGAATGTGTAGAAAGCAGCCTAGAAGAAAATGTGCCAAAGGCGAAGAAGAAAAAAAAAAGCGATGGACTGTTTTTCCTAAAGAGAACAATTTTCTCTCGAGGCGGATGAGTGAACGCTGGTGCAACAGCCATGAAATTACTTCGAAGTATCTAAATCCCATCTTTTCAGAGGGGGATTATAGTTTCTTCTTAGAGTGTTTTGTTTCTCTCTCTTTGATTTTGTTTTAGAGAGTACGGATAGCTCTGTGGTCTGAGCACTCGCTTTCCCCTAGCTAAAGTTAAGCAGCATTGAGCATGGTTACCAACTGGATGGGTGACCGCTTGTGCGCTTTGGCCTCAGTACAGATCCCCAGTTCACCCAGCTGTTAATGGGCACCTGCGCTTTTTAGGGTCAGGGAAGGTAAAGCAGCGAAGGAGAGGAGATGAGTACTGCCATGAATACGCTGACCCCTCTAGAAGCTGAGGCCTGTGACGCTTGGCACCCCTACCATCACACAGGTTTTGGAACTCTTTGACCTTTGAGCATGGCTGAAATTAATGTAGTCAGTATGTGACTTCCTTTATTGAACCACAATTGGGATCAAAGTGTCGTATATGCACATAGTTGTAAGGATTTGCTGTGAAAAGGGAAATGTATTTGTTACACATTGTTGCAGCCTTTCCTTTTCATAATGTACAGTTTTGTTTCCTTCGTTCTTTAATTGGCTTTGTTATAGAACATACTCACTGTCAAATGTGTCTTGATAATTGAAGTTGGCAAGTTTTAGTTCAATAAAATGAATCTACATTTTTTTCCAATTGAAATGTGCTTTTCAAATTTCTTTCTTTCTGTGTGTGTGGTGTGTGTGTGTGTGTGTGTGTGTGTGTGTGTGTGTGTGTGTGTGTTGAGCGTGGTGTGTGTGTGTGTGTGTGTGTGTGTGCGTGTGCACACGCGCACACACGTGGATGTGCGTATGCGCCTGCTTGTGTATTTGTCCATGTGCGTGTACAGTTGGTGAAGATGTGTTGAAAAGAGATGGAGCAAAATAGCCCAGCGGCAAATTAATCAGCTAAGCACACTGCCAGGGGCACAGAAAGTGGATGGACATCTCCCCACAGAAAACAATTATTTGCACTTGAAGTAGAAAGTGTTTGCTGATGCAACTATCCGTAAAATAACACTAGTCCCTGTATCACCCAGTTCAGAGACCTGTGTGTTTTATATAAAGATCGGTTAGGAATAGGTTTCCTTATCAAAATATTGGAGTAGACTTAATGAACGCAGCGTTATGCTTGAAATGAGAATAGGTATACAGCTATGTACATGAGAATAATATCCAGGAACAGTATAGGTTCCGTAGTACAATATAATTACGTTTTTCTGTTTACTTTACTCTGTTATTCTTTGTTTACGTATGTATACTGTTCGTCATATTCTTAATACTTTTAAGAATATTGCTCCGATAGTGTCTCTGTGGGATGGTGGGATATGTAAAACAATATGGCTGGATCGTAAATTTTCAATAATTATATTGCTAGTTAGAACATGCTTGTTCTTGATGGGTTGTTTGCTAAAACAATGTATCTTTTCTTCCTATTCTTTTCCCCAGCCATGCAAAACCAGTTATGATATGGACAGTAACCTTCATTTTTCTCCCACTTGCATCTCTTTAAAGCATATGTTTTTTATTCATTCTTTTATATCGAGGATAATGGAATAAGCACTCATGTGCTTTTTTATCCAGTCTCCGTGTGTATGCATTTTTGCAAATCTTGTCATCTGTTACCACCGGCACACGATGGCCTACTCTTACGAAAAGCGGAACAGGATTTAAAGTGTGCGCAAGATGTTCTGCGTGCGTTTGCACACGGGGCCTCGGTTTACAGTCTCATCCAAAAGATTTTGGGGGCAATGGAGTCAGCACTGATGTTAACTCCAGGGGAAAAAAATCCCCTCGAACGGGAATCGAACTCGGGTAGGCAAATTGCGAGCGCAAAGTTCTGACCATTAATCTATCCCGTCCCCCATAATTGAAGGAGGTGTGATGATCCCCTTACCTGCAGTTGAAGTACCTCCACGCTCAAACCGCTCTATCAGCGATGTCCACATGATTTATGTTTGTTCATTACTGGGATAGAGAGATCCACGATGGTGATTTGGGTTAGATGTTGGTGTGGCTGATGTCCTCTCCATGCTTTAAGTTTCATGTCTGTTTGCTCATGGCTTGTTGATGTCCTTGTGATATGCAGTGTGGAAGTGTTTGCGTCTATTTTTTACGTTTTTGCACCAGATAGTGATATCGAAGCTTTTAGTGTATGCAATAACATAATCAATTATTTATGAAGTCCATTGCTGATATGTGGTATGGTATTTCATTCATTTATTCTTGTTGATGCATTCAGTTATTCATGTTTAGATTTTGTGTTTTTAGTTAGGTAATGATATTCATTTATGCTGTTATATCATCAAATTGAATGTGTGTGTTTATTTATTACTCATAGATGTATGTATGCATGTATGTTGTTGTTGTTGTTGCTGTTTTCCTGTACCTTTACTTTATTTTGCTTTGTTTTATTCGTCCGTGTCTTATTGTTTTGTTTGTACGGCTATCTATTTGCGCTATGCTTTATAAGTAACGAGATACGATGCCGAAGAGAGAGAGGGGAGAGAGAGAGAGAGAGAGAGAGAGAGAGAGAGAGAGAGAGAGAGAGAAGAGAGAGAGAGAGAGAGAGAGAGAGAGAGAGAGAGAGAGAGAGACAGAGACAGAGACAGAGACAAGAGAGACAGAGACAGAGACAGAGAGACAGAGACAGAGACAGACAGACAGACAGAGGCAGAGACAGACAGAGACAGAGACAGAGAGACAGACAGAGACAGAGATAGAAACAGAAACAGACAGACAGACAGACAGAGACAGAGAGAGAAAGAGAGAGACAGAGAGAGAAGAGAGAGAAAAGAGAGAGGGACAGAGAGAGAGAGAGCGAGAAATAACAGAGACAGAAAGACAGACAGATACAGAGACGATTCCTTAGCCAATGACGTAATACATCATTAATTGGTCATACACAACACGAATAGACGAAGAGAGGGAGGAGGAGAAGGAGGAGGAGGAAGAGAGGACAAGAAGAGAGGAGGGAGAGGAGGAGGAAAAGGAAGACAGGAGAGGAGGTAGAGGAGGAAGACAGGAGAGAAAGCGAACAGGGCACTGTATCCCTCGACAAGGAACATTCTTTCTAATCACAGGCTGGAGAGGAGAGGTGTCTGGATATAGCTCTGACTGTCCGGGAAGCAATCCAGCAGAAAATGATTCCCTTCTGTAAAGAGCTATTTCCTGCTTGCACTGCTCCTCTCTCTCTCATCTTTACAGCAGTAATAGTGCAGGCAGAATAGTGGCTGTGATAGCTTCAGTGAATTGAGTATCCTACATGTTTTGTTTTTTGTTGTTGTTTTTTCTGGAGTAGTTTCTTTTAGCGTGGGTTTAAGTAGCTGCTTTGCTCGCCCACTCACCCACTCACAAAGAATTTGTTCCAGCTTTAATTTTATACTGGTGCAAGCTTTGTTTCATGGTAAGTTTTGCATATGATATATTGTTGTTGTTGTTGTTGTTGTTGTTGTTGTTGTTGTTGTTTTCATTTTGTGTTCCTCATCTTAATGAACATGGGTAAGCGTTGCACTTGTAGCGACGTGCTCTCCCCGGGAAGAGCAGCTCGAATTTTATGCAGAGAAATATGCTGTAACATAAAGTGGTATGAAATTTAAAATAATAAATATCTGACCCTTCCTTCACAGATGATGTCATGCCCACAGCTGTAACAATTCCAAAGACTTCTGACAAATCACACACTAAAACACTACATTATCATCAATATAATTATTAATTTTCTTTCTCCCGTTTCTCAACTTAATTTCATCAGAAACACTTTCAGGCTCTATACTCTCCATTATTGATTCCTCTCGTGACTCCCTCCAAACGCTATTGCCATGATAAGTGTTTTCAGTGGGGTCGTTTCATTTCCTCATGTCCTCCATTCCTATGATACAGGTTACGTTTGCTGGCCCTTTCGTGTGGCTTTGCTCTACAGTTAATTCTTTCTGATTTTGTGGGAAGCGGTAGAAAGGGGCAATGGAATGAATGGTAGTTGTAGGGGTTTGATAGGAAAGTGATGATTGATTTAGAGAGAGAGAGGGAGAGAGAGAGAGAGAGAGAGAGAGAGAGAGAGAGAGAGAGAGAGAGAGAAGACAGACAGACAGACAGACAGACAGACAGACAGACAGACAGACAGACAGACAGACAGACAGACAGACAGACAGACAGACAGACAGAGGGAGAGAGAGAGAGAGAGAGAGAGAGAGAGAGAGAGAGAGAGAGAGAGAGAGAGAGAGAGAGAGAGAGAGAGAGAGAGAGAGAGAGAGAGAGAGAGAGAAGAGAGAGAGAGAGAGAGAGAAAGAAAGAGAGAGAGAGAGAGAGTGTGTGTGTATGTGTGTGTGTGTGTGTGTGTGTGTGTGTGTGTGTGTGTGTGTGTGTGTGTGTGTGTGTGTGTGTGTGTGTGTGTGTGTGTGTTTATGAATGAAAAAAAAAAGTCCCCGTTTTTAGTTATTCTCTTCCAAGCATTTTCTGATTTTCGTTTTTTTCTACTTTTTTTCTACAGCCATGCATATGATCAGAAGCAATCATTTTACGCACTGACGTATGTGTGACGTTCAACCACATAATCAATCCCATTGCCTCGGAGCCTTAGTTTTTAGTTCTGAACATATTCTTCATTTCCATTAAAAAGGCTAGTCAATATAAAAAAACATTGAAAAAGAGACAATCCCGAAGACATATTCTGCAAATGGAAATTGGAAACGCTAAGTATCTAAATGAGAAATGGACACATTTTGTATCGCAGTAGATGATCAGAATGAGGGTTTGGGTGCGGTTCTTTACGTGTTTTCAAAGCAAAAATAAACACAACAAAATTACACCTTGATACCTCAGTAAAGCAAGAGTAGTGGGTATCATTTTATAAAAGGTAAAGGCGCCCCGTTATTTAAGCGGTCGTAGAGGGGCGAGGCATCAGAGACCTCAGCTTCTCTAGGGGCCAGCATATTGAGGGCGGCGCCCATCTGCTCTCCCTCGCTGCTTCACCTTCCCTGACCCTAAAGAGGGCAGGTACCCATTTACTTCTCGGGGAACTGCACTGAAGCCAAGGCGCGCAAAAACGGTCACCCATCCAACTGGTAACCACACTCGACGCCGCTTAACTTGGCTGGGGGAAAGCGAGCGCTCTGACCACTGAGCTATCCTGTCCCCAATAACTTTACAATTAATCAGTCCACCTTTCTAAAATGATTCATAGCAAAAAAAGTCGGTCAGGTGCG
>CM060343.1:36239610-36249610 GCA_030674155.1 Stramonita haemastoma
TCTCTCTCTCTCTCTCTCTCTCTCTCTCTCTCTCTCTCTCTCTCTCTCTCTCTCTCTCCTCTCTCTCTCTCTCTCTCTCTCTCTCTCTCTCTTCTCTCTCTAGCTCAAATGTCTCCTTGTTTCTTCCATCTTTGCTGTTACCCTCTGTCTCTCTTTCTGTCATTTTTCCTTGTCGTCTGTCTGGCTCTTTCTTTAGCTTTGATTTATGTTTGTCTGCTACTTCAAAAGTATATAAATTATATATATATATATATATATATATATATATATATGTATATATATATGTATTATATATATATATATATATATATATATATATAATATATTATATATATATATATATATATATATATATATATATATATATATATATATATATATATGTATATATATACAAGATGATGTGTTCTCCTTTGACAAAATAAACCTCAATATTATTTCAAAATGATATACTTTTTTTTGTTTTCCAACTTTTTATAAGTTAGTTTTGTAATCTTTACCCCATTTCTTTGTTAGGGGTTTTATCTTATCTCCATTTGTTTGTTTGTTTTTTTGCAGTGGAGTGTATTCGCAAGGCAAGGTTTCTGTGAGACAGTTCAATATGGAACAGAGCAGAGGCAATCACATGGCTTGCGGATGTGCAAGTTTCTTTTTAGACACTGTGAAACGCCTACACTGCGTGGCTATTCTATTCCTTTTACGCTGCTAATGAACACTTTTAGTTTATTATTTGTTGCTGTTTTTTCTGTTCTTTTCCTTTCAAACAACTTTGTACCTGCATCTTGGTTATTATTAAATGACAGGAGAAATGTATCATGCAAGTAGATTGATAAATCGTGTAGAGGAAGACAATGTAACCTGATTTTTATTTAAATAAAGTTTCAAATCTTGTGACTGTAGTGAACTGTTTTTTTGTTCAAGTTGCGCTGTTGTTTTGTAGGCTATCTGTATAGAAAAAGGAGTACAATTTAGGAGACAATAAATGACATCATCCCGATGTTGCTTTGTTTTCTTGTTTTTCTCTTTCTGTTCCTTCGGAAGAGACTATAAACCGAGGCCTCGTGTGTCTACGCATGCAGAACATTTTGCACACACGTACAATTCTGTTCCGCTTTTTGTAAGAGTAGGCCATCGTGTGCCGGTGGGAACAGATGATATTTACAAAACTGCAGACACACGGGGACTGGATATAAAAAACACAAAAGTGCTTATCCCATTATCCTCGATATAAAAGAATGAAGTAAATAGTCTAAGTAAAATAAAAAAAATTTGTCCTATGTTCATTTATCTGTCAGTCTGCCAATGTCCGTCTGTCTGTCTGTCTGTTGGTCAGCCTCTGTGTGTCTGTCTATCTGTGTGTGTGTCTGTCTGTCTGTCTGTCTGTTTGTTGTTTTGTTTTTTTTCTCTTTAGACAACCTAATACCAGCATCGTTGTTATCATTCAATGCCAGGGAAAAAATATGATATGCGTAAAGTTATACATCAGTTCGAATGAGGTTTATTTTCTAACTTTTTCTCCTTTAATAAAGTTTCGGACTTTGTGAATATGATTCTAAAGATTGTGAAGTATTTTTTTAACATGCTCTGTTTTGTACAAACCTGTATAGAAAAGAAGTTAAATTTAGTTGACAATAAATGACATCATCCGGATGTTCATATGTTTTCCTCTTTTACTCTTTTTGCAACTGTCTGTCTGTCAGTGTGCCTATATGTCTGTCTATCTGTCTGTCTGTCTGTCTGTCTGTCTGTCTGCCTCTTCTCTCTCTCTCTCTCTCTTCTCTCTCTCCTCTCTCTCTCTCTCTCTCTCTCTCTCTCTCTCTCTCTCTCTCTCTCTCTCTCTCTATTTCTGTCTCTCTTTATCCTTTAAAAAAAAAAAAAACACTTTTTTTTTCTTGTTGCTTCCTTTCCCGTCTATCTTGTCTTTTCTTGGTCATTGTCTTCCTCTTTTTCTTTTTTGTGTGTGGTCACTCTCTTCTCCTCTTTCCTTCTGCGTTGGCCTTTTTAGCCCTCTCGTTAACTGCATTAGTTTTTGCCTTTCTTTTTCTCTTTCTTTTCTTCTCTCCTCTGTGTTAAAACTACAGTTATCTTTGATCTGAAAAGTCACACCCCTGAAGCTGTCTTCTGCTTGAGCAAATGAGCGTTGATGAGGCTCTCAATGGCCTTTTTGTGTGTCTCTTTGTGTTTGTTTCCGTATTTGCTTGCTGGCAATTTCCTTGCTATTTTTTTTCTTCTTTTCCTTTTCGTTGTAGAGGTGATTTACAAATGGAAGTTGTCTCTGTGGAAGGTTGATGACGTTTTTACACATGATTTTTTTTTTTTTTTTTTTTTTTTTTTTACAGATTTTTGTAGTTTTTTTTTTGAAGCGCTATCTTCATCTGATTATCAGTGTTGTCTTTTTTGTAATCAAGACATTGGTTAACATTTCATTTTTGCAAAAAAAATGTTATTGGAAATATGTTGAATCCTGACTTTTTAAATCCACAATATAACGGGTATTAGCAGTGGAATATATAGAGTAGAAAAAAGTAAAATTTAGCCTTTTATTTATTTAGTTTGGAAAGCTGCCATAAAGAGACATACTTTCAATAAAATATATTTTTAATACATTATGAGACATCCTTTCTCACACTCTTTCTGCCTCCTATCTCTCTTTCTCAGTCTCTGTCTGTCTCCCTCTCTCTCACACATACACACAAACACACGTGCATACGCACAAACACACACACCAATACACACACACACTCACAAACTAATGTACGTGCACAGACACACGCGCGCACGCACGCATGCGCTTACATACACACTCACATACACACACGCACACACACAAACACACACACACACACACACACACACACACACACACACACACACACACCACACACGCACGCACGCGCACACACACTCAAGCACACACGCATGAAAGTACACACACACACACACACACACACACACACACACACACACACACACACACACACACACACACACACACACACTCATGCACGCATGTGCTTGCACACTCAAACACACATACACACACACACACATACACACACACACACACACACACACACACACACACACACACACACACACACACACACACACACACACATCTTTTATGCATGACAGAAAAGAAACTGTATGAAGGGGGTATGCCTCGATTTACATAGTTTAACAGTTTTATTTTGTTTTTATAATGCAAACATGTGGAGACAGAGAGAGATTTGACTGATTTGATTAATTTTTTTATATCGAGGATAATGGGATAAGCACTCTTGTGTTTTTTACATCCAGTCCCCGTGTGTATGCATTTTTGTAAATGTCATCTGTTCCCACCGGCACACCATGGCCTACTCTTACGAAAAGTGGAACAGGATTTAACGTGTGCGCAAGATGTTCTGCGTACGTTTGCACACGGGGCCTCGGTTTAAAGTCTCATCCGAAGGACTTCCGAGAGAGAGAGAGAGAGAGAGAGAGAGAGAGAGAGAGAGAGAGAGAGAGAGAGGAGAGAGAGAGAGAGAGAGAGACAGAGAGAGACAGAGACAGAGACAGACAGACAGACAGACAGACAGACAGACAGACAGGGAGATAGACAGACCGACAGACACACAGACGAACAAAGACAGACACACAGACAGACACACAGACAGAGACACAGAGAGAGACAAGCAGATAAACAGAGGCAGGGCAAACGACCAGAGAGAGGCATAGATAGAGACACAGGAAGAGACACAGACCAATAGAAAAGATTGGTAGGTGATTTGGGTTTTTTTTTTTTTCTCCTTTGTGTCTATTCTTCCTTGCTGTTTTTTCCCTCTTCTTTTAAAAGCTTTTTTTTTTTTTTTTTTTTTTACTTCCTTCTGTTTTTAATTTATGTCAGTCTTTGATCTTGAAAGTCAAAACTCTCCAGGCAATTTTCTGCTGACAGAAAAGGGAGCTAATACGATCCTGTCCGTATGTCTGTTTCAGTGTTCTCTCCTCTTTGTTTTTGTGCTATTCATTATTTTGTTGTTGTTGTTTTTTAGCCTCTTTTTGCAAAAGTGCTGATTCCCAAAGGGGAATTTACTCTGTGCAAGTTTAATGAGTTCTGTGACAGAAACTGTTAAATTTCCTAAATGCTCTCTTTTTAATCGGTTTCTTTTCCAGTTTTAAAGCCCTTTTATTTCTGTCAAACTAGCGCTCTGTTTTGAGCTAGTAATCAAAACCTTACATGCATTGTTTTATTAGCAGTCTTTTCACAAGCGTTTTGATTATGTTTAAAAATCATTTCATTAGAGCCGATAATATAACTAGTCAAATTTACACTGCCTAAAACTTAATGGTAGGTGATTTTGGATCTTTCTATTTTCTTATTTTTTTCTCTTTTGTACCAATTTTTTCTTGCTGTTTTTTTAACCTCTTGTTCTGAAAGTTTTTTTTTTAATTTTAATTTTCTTCTGTTACCAATTTATGTGAATCTTTGATCTTGAAAGTCAACCCCCCAGGCAATTTTCTGCTGACAGAAAAGGGGGCTAATACGTTCCTGTCTGTGTGTCTGTGTCAGTGTTGTCAGCTCTTTGTCTTTGGACTAATCATTATTTTGTTTCTTTCTTTAACCCTTTCCTTGCAGGAGTGCTAATTCCCAAAGGGGAATTTCCTCTGTGCACGTTTAATGAGTTTTGTGGCAGAAGCTGTTAAAATTGCTAAATGGTTTCTATTTGAAGGGTTTGTTTATTTTTTACAGTTTTAAAGCCCTTCCATTTCTGTCAAACTAACGCTCAGTTTTGAGCTAGTAATATGATTAAAACCATGCATGCATTGTTTTAAGAGCAGTATATTTGCAAGCTTTTTAATGATGTTTAAAAATCATTTCATTAAAGCCTATATAAAATAGTAAAATTTACACTGCCTAAAACTTAATGGTTTGGTTTGCAGTTAAAAAGTGAAATGTTATTTATCAGGAAGGAAGGGGATTAGCAGCTCTAAAGTCGGAATGGTTTTGTTGAGGTAACTGGGCAGATTTCCTGCAAAGTAACCAGTACAGGAGAGAGAGAGAGAGAGAGAGAGAGAGAGAGAGAGAGAGAGAGAGAGAGAGAGAGAGAGAGAGAGAGAGAGAGAGAGAGAGAGAGAGAGAGAGAGAGAGAGAGAGAGAGAGAGAGAGAGAGAGAGAGAGACAGAGATAGAGACAGAGACAGAGAGACAGAGACAGAGACAGAGACACAGAGAGACACAGAGAGACACAGAGAGAGAGAGAGAGAGAGAGAGAGAGAGAGAGAGAGAGAGAGAGAGAGGACAGAGACAGAGACAGAGACAGAGACAGAGACAGACAGACAGACAGAGAGAAACAGAAAGACAGAGAGAGACACACAGAGAGAGACAGACAGACAGACAGACAGACAGACGGATAGACAGACACACACACAGGCAGATAGGCAGACAAAGAGACAGATATACAGAGACAGAGAGAGAGACAAAAACAGACAAAGATAAGGACAGATGAAAGGGATTTTTTTTCGTTTTCCATATTTCTTTCTGATTTTTGTCTTTTTTGTTGTTGTGTTATTTTTGCAGATCTGTTTTAAACTCTTTTGCCATTATGTTTTCACAGTCTGTCTTTATCCCGTGTGTGTCTTTGATCTTGAAAGTCAAACCCTGCAGGTAATTTTCTGCTGAAAGAAAGGGGGCTAATAGGATTCTGACTGGCCTGTCTGTCTGTGTGTCTGTTTCAGTGATCTCCCCTCTTTGTTTTGTTTGGTGCTATTTATATACATTTTTTAGGTTAGTTTGTTTATTTTTATTTTTTATTTTTGAAGGTGACAATATTTCTAAAGGGGAGTTTCCTCTGTGTCAGTTTAATGAGTTTAGCGGCAGAAGCTGTTAAAAAATGTTAAGGCGTTCCATAACTAGTGTGGTCGTAGGGGAGCAAGGCGTCAGAGACCTCAGCTTCTCTAGGGGCCAGCATATTGAGGGCGGCGCCCATCTCCTCTCCCTCGCTGCTTCACTTTCCCTGACCCTAAAGAGGGCAGGTACCCATTGACAGCTGGGTGAACTGGAGTTGGGGGAGGGTGGGTGGGGGGAGGGGTGGGGAGACTGTACTGAAGCCAAGGCGTGCAAACGGTCACCCATCCAGCTGTTAATCACGCTTGACGCTGCTTAAGTTGACTGGGAGAAAGAGAGTGCTCTGACCACCGAGCTATCCTGCCCCCATAGCTTACCTTAGGCAGCAGAAGCTGTTACACTTGCTAATACAAGGGTTTTTTTTTTAAAATGATGTCTTACTGTTTTGAAGTGCGCCCAGCTTTTAACACTAATACTCTTTTGTCTGTATTAATTAAGGATGGTGTATGCTTTCGATTCTCCTGGTTATATTTTTCCCAAGCATTTTGATTTTATTTCGAAATATAATTATATTGAAATCTATGTGCTTGTTTTCATACCCTGAGTAAAATATATTTTGGTGGTGTTTTCTGTTGACTAAAAATAAACATATTTACGTTCATAGACCGGCACATCCAAGAAATCTGAATTTTTCAATCCTACACAGAAACATTATACTACTTATAAATTCTATAAGGGGGGGGGGGGGGGGGGGGGGGTTGAATGTTAGATGGTTTCGGTTTTCCTTGACAGTCATCATCTTGATGTTTGATCTTCTCTGTTTTGAAAGGCTTTGTGATAAACATGAACTGGGAAACAGTAGGAGGGAGAGAAGAAAGGGATGAGACAGGCGGGAAATGGGAAAGGGGAGAAGAATGGGATTGGGGAAAGAGGAGGATGAAGCTCAGAGGACAAGGGAAGTGGAATGCAATAGAAAATGGAGACAGTAAAGAACATTCGGAATTCATCTCTGAAAAATAGGGTCATTCCAGAAAAAAAGGTTATATTGCAAAAAAAAATTGGGACACACAAGGTGAGTAAGTGTATGTGGGCGTTACAAGGATTCAACAAATGCTAGGGGATGGGTGAGAGAAGGATAAGGTAGGAGACATTTGAGAATTAGCATTTTGTCTGATTAGCCGATGCATACTTTTACAGTTTTTTTTCTGAAGGAACGGAATCTCTTGAAAGCTACTTTTTATTCTTAGCAAATGTATCAAAACTACCTGGATACATGTGTACTTCACAAGGATAAATGTTATAGAGCGGTATCTGACTCGTCTGGGAATGTCTTTTCTTTGGTTTGCTTTTCTTTGATTATGATTTTATGGAAGATGGCTCTGAATGTACTAGTATTACTAGATCTAGTGAGTTTAAATTCTCTTTTTTTGGAATTGAGTGAATGTCTTTCGGCGTTGAAAGTTTTCTAGTGTTGGTATTGATAATAATAATAACAATAATAGTACATGGAATTTATATAGCGCTATATCTTGTAAAAACAAATCAAAGCGCTTGCACTCGACCCTCACAACAAACAACCAATGACAATAAATAATTCTAGCAAGTACGAAAGCACACACACGCGCACGCGCACACACACACACACACACACACGCACACACACACACGCACACACACACACACACACACACACACACACACACACACACACACACACACACACACACACACACACACACACACACACACACACAACACACACACACACACACACACACACACTTATAGAGGTTATACATTTTGACATGGTGAATGGAATTTCAATTGTTGAAGGCAGGGACAAATAGGAGATGAAAACAGAAGGCAAAAATCTTAGGTTTGAAACAAGTGTGTCTTGAGGTTGGATTTAAAAGTGTCATATGTAGGCTTTTGCCGAAGGGAGAGAGGGAGGTCATTCCAGATTGATGGGCCAGAAATAGAGAAAGAGCGGCGGCCAACGGTAGATAGGTTGAATCTCGGAATTTTTAAGGATAAGGTATCTGCAGCCGAGCGGAGGGAACGAGAAGGTGTGTACACGTGAAGACATTCACAGAGGTAGGAGGGTGCTGTTTTGTGGAGACATTTATAACAGAGAGTACTGATCTTGTAGTTAACTCTCTGTGGCACAGGCAGCCAGTGGAGCGATTGCAAGAGAGGAGTAATGTGTTCAGATTTTTTTCTTTCTGAGGACCAGTCGAGCTGCAGAGTTTTGTATACGTTGGAGAGAGTGGATAGATGATGCTGGCAGACCAGCCAAAAGAGAATTGCAATAGTCCAGACGTGAAAGAATAAGAGAAGTGACTAGTTTGGATGTTGCATCAGTGGACAGGTACTTTCGAATTGCACTAATGCGCCGTAGTTGATAGTAGCATGACTGACAGGTCTGGGTGATGAATTTTTGCATGGAGAGTGTGTTGTCAATAACGACTCCTAGATACTTTACATCACTGGATAGAGGGACTGACGTATTGCCGAATTCTATTGAAGTTGTTGTGATAAAAGACAGTTTGTGTTTGGTCCCTACAAGCATGGATTCGGTTTTATCTGCGTTTAATTGTAATTTGTTCTGTATCATCCAGTTTTGGATATCTTGAAGGCAGTAAGACATATTTGTCAAGAGAGAAGGCAGGTTTTCAGGTGTATCACTGCTTAGAATCTGAGAGTCGTCTGCATAAAAGTGATGGTTGATCTGATGACGGTTAATAACATGTGATTGGGGAGCAGTATAGAGAGTAAAGAGAACAGGGCCTAGAACAGATCCTTGAGGGACTCCGCATTCTAGTTTGGTTGGTGTGGAATGAATCTTGTTTACTGCCACAGTTTGGAATCGGTTTGTCAGGTACGAACTAAACCAGGTGAGGGCAGTTCCTTTAATACCGAAAGTGTTTTGGAGACGGGAGAGAAGAATTGAATGGTCTATAGTGTCAAATGCTGCAGATAAGTCGAGAAGAGTGAGGAGGGAGATTTTCCCTGAGTCAGAAGCATGTAGAAGCGAGTTTAAGGTGTGCACTAGGGTGGTTTCGGTGCTGTGGTTGATGCGGTAGGCAGACTGGAACGGGGGGAGGAGACTATTGGAATGGAGATGGCTGTTGAGTTGTTTCAGAACAACTTTTTCAAGGACTTTAGAGATAAAAGGCAGATTGGAAACAGGTCTATAGTTCTTCAGAGTGTTAGGGTCGAGGTCGTGCTTTTTGAGTAGGGGTGTTACTATTGCAGTTTTGAGAGCTGGTGGAAAAATCCCTGAAAGAAGAGATGAGTTTACAATTTTCGTGATGGTGGGTATAAGCTGTGGAAGGCACTGAGTGAAAAGAGAAGCAGGTATTGGATCAAGATCGCATGATTTTATCGTCATTTCTTTCAAAATTGTCATGATTTCACTCTCGGTTGCTGGATGAAGGGAAAGGAGAGGAGTGCCAGCGAATTGGGGATCAGGAGGCGCAGGTTGGAAAGAAGACTGATCCAGTCTGGAACGAATATTGCAGACTTTGTCAGAGAAGAAGGAAGAAAAAATAGCAGGAAGTTCAGAATGGCTGTAGGCGGTAGGCAGAGGACTTGCCTTATCAGATCCAAGAAGAGTTGAGGTGAGGGAAAAAAGAGATTTTATTGATGTAGCATTGAGAACTTGAGCAGAATAGAAATTTGTCTTAGCTGAATGGATTAAGGATTTGACTTTGTTGGTTTGTTTTCGTAAAAGCTGTCTGTTAATTTCAGTTTTTATTTTGCGCCACTGCCGCTCTAGCTGTCGGCGTTTACGCTTTGCAACCAAAATTTTGTGAGTGTACCATGGGGCACAGGGTCTATCGCGCAGGAAGAGGTCCGAAGAAGGTGCATGCTCATCGAGCAGTTGACTGAGAACATTACTGTAGTGTGTAGAAGGGTCAGTGTTATCAGGAGTTTGTGATAGGCGTTCAGCAGCTTGGGAAGAAAAGATTTGAATATTGATGGCTTTGAGGTTGCGACGGGTAACGTGCTTTTTCTTTCTGATAGGCTTTGCGATGTTGAGAAAGAAAAGGATAGCAGAATGATCAGAAAGCAGTTCATTAGTGACAGATACGGATGTGATGAGATTTAGTGAGGCATCAGTGATGAGCCAGTCTAAGATGTGGCCTGATCTATGTGTAGGTTCATTTACTAGCTG
>CM060343.1:36264610-36270597 GCA_030674155.1 Stramonita haemastoma
TTGGTGTTGTTACTGTCTCAATAGATACAGATAGAGGGCAAACCCTAGGTAGCATTGTGTGTAGCTCCT
Organism: Stramonita haemastoma; assembly: GCA_030674155.1. Taxonomy (NCBI): domain Eukaryota; kingdom Metazoa; phylum Mollusca; class Gastropoda; order Neogastropoda; family Muricidae; genus Stramonita; species Stramonita haemastoma. The sequence continues at coordinate 36,264,680 of CM060343.1, forward strand.
ATCGACAACAGCTCAGATGGATAGAATCAAGTTTGAAATATATGAGTGCTGTTGCTGCTTTGTTTTATTACATCTATGGAATTATGATGTTTTAATAAAAAGATTTATACGAAACAATGATGACTATGATAGAATCAAAAATATAAGAATGGTGTTGTGTTTGTCGCAATGAAAAGTCAAAGGTAAAATGCATCCCTGATTAATGCTGATTTTGTTTTTTTTATTGTTTTAAAATACCATTAACTGTATTTTTATGCTAGTTACTGCTCGTTGCGTTTTGTTTTTCACTTAGGTCGTTTGCGCTGTGGAAATAACACTAACTCATTCCAATTTCACAGCGGCGATTTTTTTTTTCACACCAGAAAAGGGCAGACCGGTGTGTGTGTGTGTGTGTGTGTGTGTGTGTGTGTGTTGTGTGTGTGTGTGTGTGGTTTATGAGGGAGAGACAGACCGATTACTTTCAGTGTAATAGGAGCTGAAACCATTAGGCGGTACAGTAAAGACAACGAATGTGTCTGTGTGTCACTCTTTTTCTCTCTGTGTTTGTCTGTCTATCTGCTGGTCTGTCTGTCTGTCTTCTGTTAGTCTGTACGTATGTCTGTTCTCTCTCTCTCTTTCTCTGTCTCTGTCTGTCCTCTCTGCCTGCATGTGTGTCACTTTCTCTGTCTCTGTTTCTGTCTTTTTTCTGTCTATCTGTCGTATGTCTGTTGCCTGTTTGTCTCTCTCTCTGTCTTCTGTCTCTGTCTCTGTCTCTCTCTGTCCTCTCGTCTCTCTCTGTCTCTCTCTGTCCCTCTGTTCTCTCTGTCTCTGTCTCTCTCTTCTCTGTCTCTCTGTCTCTCTGTCTGGCCTCTGTCTGTCTGTCTGTCACTGTCTGTCCTGTCCTGTCCTGTCGTCTGTCCTGTCCTCTCTCTCCCTCTCTCTACACCCTCTCACCACCCTCCTCATCCTCCCACTCTCTCAGATCATCTGTCATCCTCTCGCTTCTCCTCTCTCTCCCTCATTTTCTCTCTCTCTTTGTCTGTCTATCTCTCTATGTCTCTCTCTCGGACACACACACACACGCACACACACATACACACACACACACACACACACACACACACACACACACACACACACACACACACACACACACACACACACACACACACACACACACACACACACACACACACACACACACACACACACACACCGGACGGGATAGCATAGTTGTAAGAACATCGCGCTCGCAATTTGACGACCCAGGTTTGATTCCCGTTCGAGGAGTGATTTCCTCTGGAGTTAACATCAGTGCTGATTCCACTCACCCCAAAGTCCTTCGGTGATACTCTAACCTGAGGCTCCGTGTGTAAACACACGCAGAACATCTTGCGCGCGCGTTAAATCATGTTCCGCTTTTCGTAAGAGTAGGCCATCGTGTGCCGGTGGGAGCAGATGACATTTACAAAATTGCATACACATGGGGACTAGATGTAAAAAAAACAGCACAAAGTGCTTATTCCATCATCCTTGATATAAAAGAGTAAAATAAATTTAAAAAACCACACATACAGAAAAAGTATGTCCATTTTGTAAACCAAAAGTTGAAGATAAACAACATTTTCTTTATCAGTTTATGAGTGTTTCGTGTGTAATGATTTGAGAATCAAATGTTTAAGTGATTGTGTGGATGAACCTTTACACGATGCTGCTTTCAGCAGAAAGCAGAAACAGTAATGATTGTCTAGATTCATTTTTCACACTATCAAGGAGAAATTTAAAAATGATTTTATTAAGATAGCTATGTTACAAAAATAATGGTTATTACTCTGCTATAAAGCGAAGTAGCTATATGAATGAACAAAAAACAAAAGGTCTTATTTTGTCACAGTTGTAACTAGCCATAAACACTCAACTCAGCCCAAGGAAGAGATGGGAGGACAACATCAGTGAATGGGCAGGTCTAGAACTCAACAAAACTTTGAGAAAGGCAGAACAGAGAGAGGAATTGAGGGAACTGGTTGTCATGCTTCACTGGTGCCCCAACTGTCGCCAGACTATGGGATAGATAGATAGATAGATAGATAGATAGATAGATAGATAGATAGATAGATAATAGATAGATAGGTAGATAGGTAGATAGGTAGATGGATAGATAGATACAGAGAGAGAGAGAGAGAAGAGAGAGAGAAGAGAGAAGGAGAGAGAGAGAGAGAGAGAGAGAGAGAGAGAGAGAGAGAGAGAGAGAGAGAGAGAGAGACATGACAACAGACAGACAGACAGACAGACAGACAGACAGACAGACAGACAGACAGACAGACAGACAGACAGACAGACAGATAGACATATAGATAGATCGATAGATAGATAGATAGATAGATAGATAGATAGATAGATAGATAGATAGATAGATAGATAGATAGATAGATAGATAGATAATAAATGATGGACAGACGGACGGACGGACGGACGGACGGACGGACGGATAGATAGATAGATAGATAAATAGATAGATAGATAGATAGATAGATAGATAGATAGATAGATAATAGATAGATAGATAGATAGATAGATAGATAGACAGATAGACAGATAGATAAATAGATAGATAGATAGATAGATAGATAGATAGATAGATAGATAGATAGATAGATAGATAGATAGATAATGGATAGATAGATAGATAGATAGATCCAGAATTATTGCCTTTTTTCCAGACGTAATGGAGGGAATACTTAGAACAATATTGTCATTTTTGTATGATACAAACATCTTTTTATGCATATCATGTGCATTGTCTTCATGAATTTTTCAAAGAAAACGGAACTGGATCATTATGATGTGTTTTCTTTGGGAGTTGTGCCCATTGCGGATACTGTCCACTGTTTCCTACACCAACCATATGCATCGTGACCCAACGCCGACTTACATTGAATTCATGAATTCTGAGTTCGTTTTTCTGTCGTTCTGTCTCTGTGTCTGTGTCTGTCTGTCTGTCTGTCTGTCTGCTGTCTGTCTGTCTGTCTGTCTGTCTGTCGTCTGTCTCTGTCTCTGTCTCATCTGTCTCTCTGTCTGTCTGCTGTCTGTCTGTCTGTCTGTCTTCCTCTCCTCTCTCTCTCTCTCTCTCTCTCTCTCTCCTCTCCTCTCTCTCTCTCTCTCTCTCTCTCCTCTCTCTCTCTCTCTCTCTCTCTCTCTCTCTCTTAAAGGCACGACGACAAAGATGAACCCCTGAAAATGCGTGAACGCTCCTGAATTATCTACCCTGATAGGAGTCGGATTGTTCCCCTTAGCACCAGCCTAAGTGGCCATTTGTCTGAATAGTAAACCACTCTGTGGTAATGACAGCAGGAGCAGAGAGAACTAGAATGAACCGTTGTTACTGTAATAAGCAATGCCATAATGCATTGAAGTTTATGAAATGTAGCATTCTGTCAGGTGTATTTTTTCTATGAAGATGTGAATCAAACCTGTTCAATGTCATATCTTTTGCGCGTAGAAATTAAAATTAGTAAACGAAACGTAAGTCTTTCATATTCCTTACTCTTTATTGACTTGATCTTAAGGCACTATATCACTATCTGTTTTCATTTAAAATATTCTGAATCACGCTAAACGAAGACAAAATACCAAAGTATCTCACAATAAAACATTTCCTTGGGAAGAAAAACAAACGGTCCGTACACTAGCTGTTGAATGTATGAATCTAAATGAAACATACGATGTATGTTATAGTGATATCAGTTTCAATATAAGGGAGAGTGAATCTCTTGGATTCGCACTTAATATGATGTTGCGTCTGCTTGTCTTTCGTTATAGATACAGTTTCTTACCCCTCACCCCCGGCTCCCACCACCAATCCCATATTTTCTGATTCTCAGTGGGTTTTTTTTTCCTTTCTCTTTTTGTTTGTTTATCTTTGTCTGTCCCTGACCTAATTTGCTCTGTCTCTGTTTGCTTATCAACTTGTCTTTGTCTCCTTATCTGTATCTGTCTCTGTCTCTTCCTCTATGTGTGTCTCTCTATCTCTCATTCTCTTGCTCTCTCTGTGATTGTCTGTTTTCTCTCTGTCTCTGTCTCTGTATCTTCAACTATGTGTCTCTCTATCTCTCATTCTCTGTCTCTGTCTCTGCCTTTTTGTCTCTGTCTCTGTCTCTCTCTCTCTTTCTCCCTCTCAATCTCCCTCTCTCTTTCTTTTTTCTTTCTTTGTGTCTGTCTTTCTTTCTTTCTTTCTTTTCTTTCTTTTTTTCTTTTTTCTTTCTTCTTTGTTTTCTCTCCCAGATCCCCCCCCCCCCCCGCTCGCTCTGTCTCTGTCTCTCTCTGTCTCTCTGTGTCTCTCTGTGTCTCTCTGTGTCTCTCTGTGTCTCTCTGCTGCTGCTGTCTGTCTGTCTGTCTGTCTGTCTGTCTGTCTGTCTGTCTGTCTGTTCTCTCCTCCTGTCTCTCTTCTCTCTGCCATCTTCTCTCTCTCTCTTCACCCTTCTCTCCTCTCCTCCTCTCTCTCCTCTCCCTCTCTCACCTCCCTCTCTCTCTCTCTCTCTCTCTCTCCTCTCTCTCTCTCTCCTCTCTCTCTCCTAATGAAGAAACGCGACCAAAAGATAAAATCCAAGACACCCTGCGATACACCAAGTGATTTATGCTGATAGATTCATAAACTTCTTCCTTTTCCCATCACCTTGAGTGCTGATAAACCGCCGTGCTGAAAGTCTTGGGGAACAGACGAAGTAGATGAAGCGAGATCAGTAAGTACTACAGGGAATTGTGGTAAAGACAGAGGCAGCTTAGTGTGGCGTGAGAAGCATTCTGATTAGAAAAACCTAGTGCACGGATGGCGAGAATCTTAATGTCATTTTTGTGCGTGTTCGATATTGTGGAGTGTAGATTGGATTGTAGCGTATTCGTTAAGCGGGACTCTCGGTATCTTCATTTGACTGTGAATTTGGTCTCATACGTAACATCTTATCATTTGTAAAACTGAAACAAAAAAAGCTGTCAAGAAATAAAAGCAAATAAGTGAAGCGGAGAGGTGACAAAGTAGATGAAGGGACATCAGTAGGTATTACAGGGAATTGTGGTAAAGACAGAGGCAGCTTAGTATAGCGTGAGAAGCATTCTGATTAGGAAAACCTAATGCACAGATGACGAGATTCTTAATGTTGTTTTTGTGTGTGTGCTATTGTGAAATATAGACTGGATTATAGCGTATTCATTAATTTTAATGAGAATCTGGTTATCTTCATTTGATGCGAATTCGGTCTCATACAGCAAAATCTTATCATTTGTGAAACTGAAACAAAAATACAAGCCAATAAGTAAAAAGAAATAAGTGGAGTGGAGCTGGAGACGAAGTACGATGAAGGGACATCAGTAGGGACTACAGGGAATTGAAGTGAAGATAGGGGCAGCTTAGTAATGGCGTGAGAAGCATTCTGATTAGAAAAAAAACAACAACTAAAAAACATAGATGGCAAGGATATTAATGTCAGTTGTGTGTCTGGTAAATTCTCCCTCTCTCCTCTCTCATTCTCTTCTCTCTCTCTCCTCTCTCTCTCTCCCTCTCCTCTCTCCTTCTCTCCCTCTCTCTCTCTCCCCTCTCTCATCCTCTCTCTCTCTCTCTCTCTCTCCCCTCTCTCTCCTCTCTCCTCCTCTCTCTCTCTCTCTCTCTCCTGGGGGACGGATAGCCTAGGGTCAGAACATTGCGCTGGCAATTTGAAGACCCGGGTTCGAAATCTGGTCGAGGAGATTTTTCTCCTGGAGTTAACATCAGTGCTGACTCCACTCTCCCAAAATGTCCTTCGGATGAGACTTTAAACGAGTCCCCGTGTGCGAACGCACGCAGAACATCTGCGCACACGTTAAATCCTGTTCCGCTTTTCGTTTAAGAGTAGGCCATCGTGTGCCGGTGATAACAATGACATTTACAAAACTGCAATACACACGGG
>CM060343.1:36270697-36278197 GCA_030674155.1 Stramonita haemastoma
AACATTGGAGTAACAGTAGGTAAGAGCTGTGTTGTCTTGTCGTGTCAGTGATGGTAGTTATTAGTGATGTTGATGCTGGTGGCTGGTGGAGGTGATAGTGTTTTTTGTTGGTACTGTTGCTATAGGTGATAATGATAGTGTTTATAATACATTTCTTTGTTGGTGGCGGTTGTGGTGCGAATCATGGTAAAGATACTTATATCTTCATTTTAAAAAAAAAGCTTTTGGTGATGATGATAATCATAAAGGGGGGGGGGGGGGGAGGTTTGTTGGGGTACTGGTGATGATGTTGAAGATAGCGTAGGTGGTGAGGGTGTAATTATAGTTGTTGTGATGTGCTATAGGTGATGGTTGTGATAATAGTTGTTATGATGAAGGTGCTGCCAGTAGTAGCAGCAGCAGCAGCAGCAGCAATAGTAGTAATTAGTGTTAGCAGTAACAGTACGAGTAACAGTCTATGTTGTTGTTGCTGCTGCTCTGATGACAGTGGCGGTGGTGGTAATACGTAAGGTCTTGAATCATAAGCTCCAACAAATGAGAAAAGCGTGATACAGAGAGGGAAGGATTACAAGAGAAAAGCACGAAGAAAAACCTGAATGAATTCAAGATGAAAGCAACAAGTTCACCACAAAAACCATAACGCTGACGTAACAAGAACCTTCTTTCTAGAGATTAGAACAACAACAACAAAAAGTCCCCGATCAACCCAGCAACATCACAGGACTGAATGACGTCATTTTGCACTGAGATACGTCAGGACACCCGTGACGTCCTTCTCTCTGAAATAACACTCCTGATGTAGAGACACATCACGCCCCCATTGTCAAGATATCTAGCTTTCTATCTAATAGCTATAGATGGCACGTGAGAGGGTGGGTTGGGTGATGGTGGTAGAAAGATTGGCGATGGTATTGGTGGTAGTGGTGATGGTAGAGCGTGATGGTTGTGATGATGGTGGTGGTGGTGGCGGTGGTGGTGATGGTGCTGGTGTTGGTATTGGTGATGGTGGTGGAGATGGTATTGGTGGTAATGATAGTGTCGGTAAGGTTGTTTTTTGTGGTGGTGATGGCGGTAGTGGAGGTGATGGTGGTAGTGGTCGTCGTGGTGGCGTGATGGTTGTAGTGAATAATTATATGGTGGTGGTTGTGGTGATAGCGATGGGAGTGAAGGTAGTGGTGGTGATGATAGTGATAATGGTCGTAATGGGGGTGATAATTGTGCTAGTGTTGGGGATGATGTTGGTGATGGTAGGTGGGGGTGATGGTGGTGATGGTGGTAATATCGGTAGTGTTATGCTGGTGGTGATGGTATTGGTGGTGGTGATGATGGTGGCGGGGGGATGGCTGTGATGGTGGTGGTGGTGGTGGTAGTGTTGGTGTTGGTGGTGGTGATGGGTGGGTGGTGGTGGTAGTAGTGGTGGGTGGATTCTTTTGATCAAGGCTCAATGACAGCTGTGGGGTTAACGCTGTGATGTCTGCCAGGAAAGAGAGATGCCAATTGTGATCATCAGTGACACTTCCTTCCCTCCAGTGACCTCGTTACCTGTCTGTTCTTGTAGCTCTCTTTCTGTTCTCTTTGTTTTATTGTCTTTTATTTTATTTCTTTCTGTTCTTGGTCATGTGTAGATGTGGTACTGTGCTTGTCCTTTTGTCTTTTTCTTTCTGTGTCAGTTCTTGTTATAAGCTTCAGCCTTTGTCTATATATGGCTTTTTATTGTGTGTGTGTGTGTGTGTGTGTGTGTGTGTGTGTGTGTGTGTGTGTGTGTGTGTGTGTGTGTGTGTATGTGTGTGGCGCGCGCGCGCGTCCAGATGTAATACTGATTAACATAATCACTATTGTCGTTTTTTTTCGTTTCTTTTTAACTACGTGTCTCTGTCAAAATTCACTTTTTCTGTTTTTGTTTGTTAGGGTATCTTTCTACCAGTTTGCATCTCTGTCTGTCTGCCTGTCTGTCTGTCTGTCTGTCTGTCTGTCTGTCTGTCTGTCTGTCTGTCAGCCTGTCTCACTCTGTCTGTCTGCCTCAATCTGACTGTCTGTCTGCCGGTCCGCCTGTCTGCCTGTCTGTCTGTCTGTCTGTCTGTCTGTCTGTCTGTCTGCTGTCTGTCTGTCTGTCAGTCTCTCTGTCTCTCTGTCTCTGTCTCTGTCTCTGTCTCTGTCTCTCTGTCTCTGTCTCTGTCTCTGTCTCTCTCTCTCTCTCTCTCTCTCTCTCTCTCTCTCTCTCTCTCTCCCTCTCTCTCTCTCTCTCTGTCTCTCTCTCCCTCTCCCTCTCCCTCTCTCTCTCTCTCTCTCTCTCTCTCTCTCTCTCTCTCTCTCTCTCTCTCTCTCTTTTGTCGTTCTTGCCTTCTTTCTTTCTCCCTTGTCAATAATATTTTGCTCCTTCCTTTTACTAGACATTTATGATGTAGTTTTGTCTTCTTTGTTGGCGTTTTAAATCTTTTTTTTCCCTTTTTTGTAATTTTTTATCAAAGTTTTTGAAGACGTTTTGTTCAGTCAGAGTGTAATTGTTTCATTCGTGTTTCCATTTCTGATGATTTCGTTTCGTTTCTTTCGTTTCCTCCGTTTTATTTGTATCCTATTTCCGTTTCATCATATTTTTTTCTACATAAACTTCAGACTTTTTTTTTTAAAGACAAAGGAGTTTTAAGTTCTTGTTCTTTTTAACAGTTTTTCTTTCTTTGGAAAAAAAAAACTCGCTGATGTCTCTCCAGGGGGAATAATTTGTCAATTCGAAGCAGTTAGCTTTCGTGGCCGTAAGGGATCATATTTGATTTTCTGACTGTGTCAGGTTTAAAACCACGTGTTTTTTTTTCATCTGTCTGCCTCTATACTGATTGCTGTGTGTCCCCATTTTTTATTTTATTTTATTATTTTTATTTTATTCTTTTATATCGAGGATAATAGAATAAGCAAGCATGTGCTTTTTTCATCCAGTTTCCGTGTATATGCAGTTGTGTAAATATTGTCATCTGTTCCCACCGGCACACAATGGCCCACTCTTGCGAAAAGCGGAACAGGATTTATCGTGTGCGCAGAATGTTGTGCGTGCGTTCGCACACGGGACCTCGGCTTATAGTCTCATCCAAAAGACTTTTGGGAGAGTGGAGTCTGCACTGATGTTAACTCCGGGGGAAAAATCCCTCGACCGGGAATCGAACTCGGGTCGTCAAATTTGCGATTGCAATGTTCTGACCACTAGGCCATCCCGTCCCTATCTTGAGATCAGCAACCTGTGTTAGTGTGGCAGACATGTGTGGGGACCGGATAGCTCAGTGGTTAGAACGCTCGCGTCAATGAACGTGGTTACCAAGTAAATGATGGGTGACCGTTTGCACGCCTTGGCTTTAGTACAGCTCCCATTGAAAACACAAACAATACCGGGGGACGTGACAGTCTAGTGGTCACAACATTGCGCTCGCAATTGGACGAACTGGGTTCGATTCCCGGTCGAGAGGATGTTTCCTCTGGAGTTAACATCAGTGCTGACTCCACTCCCCCAACAGTCCTTCGGATGAGACTATAAACCGAGGCCCTGTGTGCCGGTAGGAACAGTTGACAAGAATTACAAAACTGTATACACACGGGAACAGGATGTAAAAAAGCATATGATTGCTTATTCCATTATCCTCGATATATAAAAAAAAATAATTAAATCACACAGATAGTAAAAGGAACCGACTCTCCAAGCCTAAAAAAGTAGAGGTAAAGGTGTCCGTAACCTAAGTGGTTGTAGGGAAGCGAGGCATCAAAGACCTCAACTTCTCCAGGAACCAGCTTCTTGAGGGTGGCGCCCATCTCCTCTCCCTCGCTGCTTTACCTTCCCTGACCCTAAAGAGAACAGGTACCCATTTACAGCTGGGTGAACTGGAGGACTGTGCTGAAACCAAGGCGTGCAGACGGTCACCCATTCTTTTGGTAACCACGCTCGTTGCTGCTTAACAATAACATGGGGAAAGCGAGTGTTCTCACCACCGCGCTATCGCGTCCCCGGCCTCTAAGAATATTACATTACAATCAACAGCAATTTCACAGAAATGGGAAAGACAGTAATGGCGCGAGGTGTCTGGCATAAACTATCGCTGATAAACTGACACACCTCCCTCAGCCTGGCATTTCCACAATCCCAAAGCTGCCATTTCCCCCTACTCCCCCCCTCCCAGCCCGGTCTCTAGGGTAGCTTGTTTTATTTCTCATCCCAGGACACATGTATTGTTTTCATGGCCGAGAGATAGAGGGATCGCTGGCTAGACAGTGAACACTGGGTCAGTAGATTAGCAGGTCACTGGAGTAGGATGTGGCACAGAGCACCGTGACGTATCGGGCTACAATCTGACAACACGATATTCTGAGGGAGAAGTGTCACTTTCGTCATGGAGAACATCACTGGAGTAGAATGTAACCCAGAGCATCGCGAGGTATCTTGGTACAATCTCACGTAACATGATATCCTGACGCAGAAGTGTAACTTTCAACATGAATAATATCACCGGTGTAGGGCGTAACATTGCACATCATGACGTATCTTGCTACAATCTGACGTAACATAATATTCTGACACAGAAGTGTAACTTTCGTCCTGAAGAATATCACTGGTGTATGATGTAACATTGCGCACCGTGACGTATATTGTTACAATCTGACGTAACAGGATAGTCTGACGAGGAAGTGTAACTTTGATCATGAGAAAGGTTTTGGGGGCAGCACTTAAAAGTCTTAGGCTTTATCACCTTACTCCAAACATGGCTACAAATGTGCTTTTTTATGTGACTGTTTTATAAAGACATAGGCAACACAGAAAAAAGTGAAAGAGATGGACAGAAAACAAAAACAGACAGACAGGAAGGCTGACACAAACACGTATAGACAGACAGAGGAAACCTCACAGACAGCAAGATACAGACATTCTGCAAAAGTTGTATCCTTACAATCAGCATCATTCGGATGAGACTCGAAACCGAGGCCCCGTGTGCGAATGCACGCAGAACATCTTGCGCACACGTTAAAACCCCGTTCCACCTTTCGGAAGAGTAGGCCATCGTGTGCCGGTAGGAGCGGATGACAAAATTATAACAAACCAGCATGCACACAGGTGTCGTGTTTAGACACCATCCCTGAGGAAAAATCGGGGAGTTGGAGTCCCAGAGCGGCTCGGGGCTGTAGGTATATGGCAACGGTACTGGAACCAATCGTATCGGTCAATGCCGTGGAGAAGGGGGGTCTGCTGCATGGGTAACAGCTTGCCCTCCATACATACTTGCCCAGGCTTTGCGCTCTAAAGTGTACAGCAGCAACAAGACAACAACAGTTGATCATCGTTGTTCGTCGTTGATCTTTGCGCCTGGTGGCAGCATGATCTGTGGCTCTGTAGGTCAAATGCAAGCGCTTTGATTTGTCTTTACAAGAGATAGCGCTATACAAATTCCATGTATTATTATTATTATTATTATTATTATTATTATTATTATTATTATCTACTTTGGATATTTTTTTAATGGAAATGGGGTGAGGTCTGTGAAAGAAAATTTTGCAAGAAAACTATTAAAGCAGCGTAATAAAGTTATAAAGTAAGAAATATATAATTTCACACAAAATACTCGTAAGTTAACTTATCAGGGGGACACTATTTCTTAATACAATGTCAGCAAAGCAACCCATGCACCTAACACATCAAGGAGATAAAATTTGTAAAATGTAATTTCACACACAAAATATTAATAAGCTATATTATCAACCGTATGATATCTCTGTCATAGTATCAATCTCACAAAAAAGTTAACATCTGAAGTGAACTAAGTAGAAACATAATTTCCCACAAATTTACAAATTTAGCTTATCCATTGCATAAAGTCTCTGAATATAATGTGTCAGAAAAAAATACCCACATAATTATAAGCTAAATTATCAACGGGATAAAGTCTATGAATTCTAATTCACGAGTAAAAAATCAATAGGCTAACTTATCAACGGGATAAAGTCTATGAATTCTAATTCACGTGTAAAAAATCAATAGGCTAACTTATCAACGGGATAAAGTCTATGAATTCTAATTCACGAGTAAAAAAGCAATAGGCTAACTTATAAACGGGATAAAGTCTATGAATTCTATTTCACGAGTAAAAAATCAATAGGCTAACTTATCAACGGGATAAAGTCTATGAGTTCTAATTCACGAGTAAAAAATCAATAGGCTAACTTATAAACGGGATAAAGTCTCTCAAATACAATTTCCTCCCTCGAAACTAGCAACCTAGCTTAATGGAAAAAGACTCTGAGATACGTAATTTACCAAACAAATAATAAACTAACTAATCAACTGGATAACGCACCAGAAATCTATTTTTTTCAGAAAACATTTTACTTAATTCACAAAAAGACAAGTCAACTCTCTCATTTGCCCAGCGTAATGTTACACAGTTCCTCATTACCGTATTGCTTAAACCACCAAAATAGGCCATCTCTTCTCCTCTTCTTTCTTTCCCTTAACTTTCACCCCATGTCATCCTCCTTTCATGACCAGAAGATGAAAGAGGACAGATCATTGGCTGCACAACGACACTGACAGGTCACTATGTTACAGCAGCACTAGGCTACTCAGATAACAACGTCACTGAAGTACGCAGATAAAAAACGTCACTGGAGTACGCAGATAAAAACGTCACTGGACTACGCAGATAACAACGTCACTAGAGTACATAGATAACAACGTCACTGGAGTAGGCAGATACGAACATCATTGGGAGTAACACCACACAGAAAACATGGCCTATCTACCGCCCATCTGACAGCCATGCAGTCTCTTGATACTGTTCTCTACATGGAGCTGAGCTCATCAAAAGAAGACTTTGGTGTTGCTGTTGTAGGGCGAATTAATTTATTCTTGTGTTGCTGCTTCCATTATCAGGTCATCTTCTGGTCATGTTTGTCAGTGTGCATTTGCGCAAAAGAGCAGGGGATAATCGGAGGAAGAAAGAGAGAGAGTGAATAAATCAAGAGGAGAAGAAGAGAGAGAGAAGAGAGAGAGAGAGAGATGAAGAGAGAGAGAGAGAGAGAGAGAGAGAGAGAGAGAGAGAGAGAGAGAGAGAGAGAGAGAGAGAGAGAAGAGGAGAGAGAGAGGAGAGAGAGAGAGAGAGAGAGAGAGAGAGAGAGAGAGAGAGAGAGAGGGAGAGAGGAGAGAAAGAGGAGAGAGAGAGAGAGAGAGAGAGAGAGAGAGAGAGAGAGAGAGAGAGAGAGAGAGAGAGAAGAGAGAAGAGAGACAGAAGACAGAGAGAGAAGAGAGAGACAAGAAGACAGAGAGACAGACAAACAGAGGAACAGAGAGAGAAGAGACAGAGAGACAGAACAGAGACACGAGAGAGAGAGAGAGAGAGAGAGAGAGAGAGAGAGAGAGAGAGAGAGAGAGAGAGAGAGAGAGAGAGAGAGAGGAGGAGAAGAGAGAGAGAGAGAGAGAGAGAGAGAGAGAGAGAGAGAGAGAGAGAGAGGAGAGAGAGACATATAGACAACCAG
>CM060343.1:36283197-36285697 GCA_030674155.1 Stramonita haemastoma
GCCTGGTAAGAAACACCCCTGCAGACGATAAGGTCATTATCCTTGGGGATTTCAATGCTAGAGTTGGCCGAGATTCAGAAGCCTGGAAGGGAGTTCTGGGGAAACATGGAGTTGGGAATTGCAATGACAACGGGCGTCTCCTGCTAGAGTTCTGCACTGAACTGCAGTTAATCATCACTAACACAATCTTCCAGCAGAAGGACAGTCTAAAAACAACCTGGATGCATCCTCGGTCCAAACATTGGCACCTCATAGACTACGTCTTAGTGCGCCAGAAAGACCAAAGTGATGTCTTGCACACCAGAGTGATGCCCAGTGCAGAATGCCACACAGACCACCGCCTCGTGCGATGCAACCTCAGCCTTCACATCAAGCCAAAGTCAAAGCGAGGAGGTCCCCCCAGAAAGAAACTCCAGGTTGGCAGCCTCAAGTCCGCTGAAGTGAAAGCTGAGCTACAGTCCAACCTCCAGTCAAAGCTGGAAGTCGAGGACTGCCCCTCTGACCCCTGTCCAGAAACGCTCTGGACCCGCCTAAAAACTGCCATCCTGCAGACCTCTGCAGAGGTCTTGGGCTTTTCCACTAAGAAGAACAAGGACTGGTTCGACGAAAATGACCAAGAAATACAAGATCTGCTGGCGAAGAAGAGAAGTGCCCACCAGGCTCACCTTGCACAACCATCTTGTCCAGCAAAGAAAGCTGCCTTTCGTCTTACATGCAGCAACCTCCAGCGCCAGCTTAGAGTTATCCAAAACGAGTGGTGGACTAACCTCGCCCAGAAAACTCAGCTCTGCGCTGACACAGGTGACTACAGAGGCTTCTACGAAGCTTTGAAGGCAGTCTATGGACCCTCTCACCAAGTGTTGAGTCCTTTGCGCAGCACTGACGGCCAGGCACTCCTCACAGACAAGATGTCCATATTGAACCGCTGGGCTGAACACTTTCAAACCCTCTTCAGCGCTGATCGCACTGTTGATGACGCAGTGATCCAACAGATCCCACAGCAACCAGTGAAAGAAGAACTGGACGAAGCCCCAACCCTGGAAGAGGTAACTAAAGCCATAGAACAACTGAAGAGTGGGAAGGCTGCAGGCGTCGACGGTATTCCACCAGAATTATGGAAAAAACGGGGAGCAAACACTGCACTGCAAGCTCCATGAATTTTTTGTCTGCTGCTGGGAGCAGGGAAAGTTACCACAAAACCTTTGTGATGCAATCATAATCACCCTTTACAAAAACAAAGGGGAAAAAATCAGATTGCTCCAACTACAGGGGGATAACTCTTCTCTCCATCGCTGGCAAAATCCTTGCAAGAGTTTTCCTCAACAGACTAGTACCTGCTGTTGCAGAACACCACCTCCCTGAGAGCCAGTGCGGCTTCAGAGCTAACAGGGGTACCACCGACATGGTCTTCGTGCTCAGACAACTTCAAGAAAAGTGCCGCGAACAGAACAAGGGACTGTACATCACCTTTGGTGATTTAACTAAGGCATTTGACACTGTGAGCAGGAAGGGCCTGTGGCAGATCATGGAGCGTCTTGGCTGTCCCCCAAAGTTTCTCAACATGGTGATCCAGCTACATGAAGACCAGCGTGGCCAGGTCAGAAACAGCAACGACCTCTCAGAGCCTTTCCCAATCACAAACGGGATGAAGCAGGGCTGCGTTCTTGCACCAACCCTCTTCACTATCTTCTTCAGCATGATGCTTCAGCGGGCCACAGAAGATCTTGATGACGAAGACGGAGTTTTCATACGCTACCGCACAGATGGCAGCCTATTCAACCTGCGGCATCTTCAGGCCCACACCAAAACCCTGGAGCAACAAATTCGAGAGCTACTTTTTGCTGATGATGCTGCCCTTGTAGCCCACACAGAAACCGCCCTGCAGCATGTAACATCCTGTTTTGCAGAGGCAGCCCAGCTCTTCGGACTCGAAGTCAGCCTGAAGAAGACAGAGGTTCTCTACCAGCCCGCACCTCAGGTAGCGTACCACCCACCTCACATTACAATTGGTGAGACAGAACTGAAGACAGTCCAGCAGTTTACCTACCTGGGATGCACAATCTCCTCTGACGCAAAGATTGATAAAGATGTAGACAACAGACTGGCAAAGGCAAACAGCGCTTTTGGCAGACTCTACCACCGTGTCTGGAAAAACAAACACCTGAAGAAAGACACCAAGATCAGTGTCTACAGAGCCGTGGTACTGACCACCCTCCTGTACGGCTCTGAGTCATGGGTCACATACAGATACCACCTGCGAATTCTGGAACGCTTCCACCAACGCTGTCTCCGCTCCATCCTCGACATCCACTGGAGCGACTTCACCACGAATGCTGAGGTGCTGGAGCAAGCAGGGATCACCAGCATTGAGGCCATGTTGCTGAAAACGCAGCTACGTTGGGCAGGGCATGTCTCTAGAATGGAGGACCATCGCCTACCGAAGATGGTTCTCTACGGTGAACTTTCCACCGGACACCGCTACAGAGGCGCACCAAAGAAG
>CM060343.1:36290697-36293933 GCA_030674155.1 Stramonita haemastoma
GTTTCTTGAATGGCAGAAGATAAACAATAAATTGTTAATTATTCAAAAGTACTGGTGACCTACTGATTCTTCTTTTATGCTTTCTGTTCAACTTACAGGATTATTCTAGCTTTCTCTCTAAAATTTCTATTGAACATCAGCAAGTTCCTTGCTATATGGGGGTGTGGGGGGTGGGGGTGGGGACGGGATAGTCTAGAGGTCAGATCTTTGCGCTTGCAATCTGACCACCCCAGGTTCGATTCCCGTTCAAGGGGATATTTTACCCTGGAGTTAACATCAGTGCTGACTCCACTCTCCCCAATAGTCCGTCGTATGATACTAAAAAAACCTGAGGTCCCGATTGCGAACGCACATTTGCACACGCGTTAAAACCAGCTCCGCTTTTCGGAAGAGTAGGCCATTGTCTGCCGGTGGGATAGATGACAAGAATTACAAAATTGCATACACACGGACAAAATGAACAACCGCAGCAAGAGAGTTGTATCTGGCAAAATTATGAAAATAAAAAGCCACTCTGACAGGAAAACAAGCACAGTTGCAGACATAAAAGGTGGCGCTGCTCTTGTGTCGGTGCTCTCTGCCTGGAGATAGCAGCCCAAATTTCACGCAGAGAAATCGGCCGTGACTTTAAAATGGTATAAAAAGAACCAAAAACAAGTTTAAAAAAAAACAACGGAAAATTGACCTCCCTGAAAAAAGGTTGTTGAATCAGTTTTTTTTGTTTTATTTTGTTTTGGAAACATAAGGACAGAGTTAAAATCTGACAGAGCAAGGAAGAAGAGGGAATGAAGGGATGTTGTACACTTCAGGGCATGGAGAGAATGGGGTCACCTCCCTGACAGGCGCAGATGGCGTCAAGCTTTGATGTGACACACTAATTCCCCATGGGAGATGTCAGAGAGAATGGACAACAGGAAAACAGCTTTTTTTGTTTTTTTGTTTTTGTGTTTCTTTTGTTTCCACTCTCAAGTTTTCAGCATCTCAACTGAGTGATAGAAATGGTAAAAAAGAGAAGGGGGGTACAAAACAAAAACATGAAAGGGAAGTTAAAAAAAAAAACGGGAAAGAAACAGCGTAGAAATAGGATGCGAAAAACATGGTAATTGAAAGGAAAAGAACAGCACAGGGCTAATGCGACTAATATGAATAGCGATAAAGAAAAAAATAACTTATAAAAAATGACAATCATTTACATGAAACATTAATATTACAGAACAACAGAGAGGATAATTATAAAAAAAATAGCATGCACAAACACACACACACACACCACATGCACGCACACACACACACACACACACACACACACACACACACACACACACACACACACACACACACACACACACACACACACACACACACTACAATAACATAAAATAGAATAAAATAAACATTGAATTAAATAAAACCACAACCACCATCGAAAGAAACATATGAGACAAACACAAAAACGAGAAGAGGAAGCCTTTATAAACAACAAGCTGCCCTCTGTAAAACTTCTTTTTTTTGATCTCATCTCTTTGTTTTCTCTGACAAATCTCTGCTGTTGCACATTTGAATGAAAAGTATTATCCAGGTATGATAAGTGTGGAGCAAAAATCCCCACAAAACAAAAAACAATTTATAAACGTTGAGCTTAATTTGAAAGAAAACAATTTGTTTTAAAATGATCTGTTCGGTCTGCTCTATAGATAATGTGTGCATGTCGTATGCCCGGTTATTATTTATGCTCATTTACAAAATGGCATGATACAAATCCTAGATATGTTTGAAATATTTTGCTATTTAAAATAGGTATGCTAGGACAGATTTGACTGTAAACAAGATAGGCTTAATAGAGAACACTGAACACTGAAACTGTTACAAGTACATCGGCCTTAGACTACAGTACACTTTCAGGGGCAAAAATAGAAAGATGCAAAAAAAGACATATAACTTTTTCGTAAACTTTGATAGTGCTTTGCCATGATACCTTGGCGTGTACTCAACACATTACGCCCTTGAATATATATCTTCCGAAATCATGACTAAATAAACAAATAACCAAAGGCTGACATTTCATAACATACAAAATACAAACATCAGGCACATCGTACATCATGACAACAATGGAAATCATCTGAGAGAGAGAGAGAGAGAAGAGAGAGAGAGAGAGAGAGAGAGAGAGAGAGAGAGAGAGAGAGAGAGAGAGGAGAGAAGAGAGAGAGAGAGAGAGAGAGAGAGAGAGTTCACAGTATACTGCAGATATAAATTGCATTCAATTTTCAATTAACCAACACTATGGTTACTAGCACTCAATGGTTGTAAGTGTATAATTAGAAACCCATGCTAAAGTTGTGATAGATATGTGAGAGAGAGAGAGACATAGAGACAGAGACAGAGAGAGACAGACACAGAGAGAGAGAGAAACAGAGAAACAGATACAGACACAGAGAGAGGCAGAGACAGACAGACAGACAGACAGAGACAGAGAGACAGACAGAGACAGACACAGAGATAGAGACAGAGAGACAGAGACAGAGAGTGAGAGAGACAGAGACACAGAGAAAGAAGACATGAGGGTCCAAAAATGTCCTTGACCGAGACTTATCTGCCACAGCAGAATGCTCTGCCCTTGACGTTTTCCACGTGCACTAGGCTATGTTAGTGTCAGTTGCACCATTTCTGCATTCCAACACCTTCAGTGCACGTGCAATCCGGACTCTGTGGCCTTGACCGTCTGGCTTGAAACGAGGACGGTTGTCAGTTTCACTATCTGCATTCCTGGGTAAATTCACGTGCAAATCGTGCTATGTGGCCTTCACAGTCTGGCTTGAGACAAAAAGGGGGAATCCCCGCCCCCTGCCCCGCCCTAGGCTATGCCTTCAGCGCTGCCACTGAAGCACATTGGGGAATTCCCACTGCTGTGTCCTCACTCCTCCCAGGCTGCAAATTGCCTATAATTTGTGTTACTTTTCCTTCAGTTTTCCTATAACTCTTGCAGTCATACAGTATAATAGCACCAAGGCAATCACAGATATTTGTTTGTAAAGGAAAAAAAAAACCAACAACAAGCAACACTTCTAGTGAAAAACAGCCTCTGAGCCGCCATAGCTTAAAAAAATCTGGGAGCTATAGTACCAGATGAAGGATCAAAACCTGAAACTCTCTACAGGATAGCCCAGACCATAGCTGCAATGACCAAACTGAAAGTCTTCTGGAACGACAAGAACATCGCAACCAACTTCAAGATT
>CM060343.1:36294033-36304033 GCA_030674155.1 Stramonita haemastoma
TTATGAAATAAAAGAACAGTAAATCATTACCCGAAACTTATTTCTTTTGTCCAAAAGTATGCTTACGTGTCTTTGTTACTTACTGCTCTCAGTTATTGGTTTTTGTTTTATTGTTTTTTTTTCGGGTTGTGGCTTTATGGCTGGTGGGTACCTTTTTCTACGAAAACCATTCCAAAGGAGCTTTTTTAAAACAACTTCATAACTGTCTCCTTTTCATTATTTACATACTGTGCAATCTTTCATTTCGAGTATAACGGAAAAAAGCACTCATACCACTTTTTTTACATCCAATCCCAGAGTATATGCAGGTTCTATAAATTTTGTCATCTATTCCCACTAGCACATAATTCCCTACTCTTCTTAACGTGTGTGCGAGATGCTGGCATAATTTCGCGCACAGGGACTTCAAGTTTAATAGTCTCATCCAAAAGACATTTTTTTGGGGGTGTGTGTGGGGGAGTATGGATTGGTGTGGAGTAAGCACTGATGGTAACTCCACATGGAAAAAAAAACAACCATCTCTTGAACTAGATTCGAACCCAGGTCGACCAGCAGATCCCCAACTCTTACAGTTCTAAGACACACAAAAAGGTCGCGTTTGCCTATTAACTGGATTATTTGTGCATCGGTGGATTACACTGTTTCCCCTGAACTTCTTGACATGTGTTCAGCTTTCTCTCATCTTTCGGCTGGTATATCCTCAGTGCTGGACATTAGGAAGTTTACCGATGTCTGTTGTTTGTCAACGGAGATTGTGTCTTCACAGAGAGAGAGAGAAGAGAGAGGAGAGAGAGAGAGAGAGGAGGGAGGAGAGAGAGAGAGAGAGAGAGAGAGAGAGAGGAGGAGAGAGAGAAGACAGACAGACAGACAGACAGACAGACAGACAGACAGACAGACAGACAGACAGACAGACAGACAGAGGACAGACAGACAGACAGAGAGCGCGCATATGTGTGTGTGCCTGTGCGTGCGTGTCGTGCGTGCATGCGTGCGTGTGTGTGTGTGGTGTTTGTTTTGTCGTGGTGTGTGTGTGTGTGTGTTTGTGTGTGTGTGTGTGGGTGTGTGTGTGTGTGTGGTGTGGTGTGTGGTGGGTGTGTGTGTTTTGTGTCATTCGTCTGTTTTTAGTTATGTCGAAACACTTTTCACACACCAGCTTTTTGTTATCCTTTTCATTTTGAATGGTCAAAATGTTTTTATTTTCTATTCTATTTTTTATTGTTGTAATTGCTGCTCTTTCCTGTCATAATAATCCCCATGAAGGAGAATCAACGAACACATCTTAAGGTCAGTGTACGCTTTATTATTTTTTTTTCAATTTCTAAAAATTGCTTTTTTGTCATACTAGAAAGCCAGTAACTCAGACAAACAGACACAAGGTAAAAAGGTTTTTGAGAGTCTCCCTTGATGTGTCTCTCTGCTGATTTCTTCTTTCTGAGAGACAAGCTGTCTGCTGACTCAATGCTTCCCTTGTGTCTATTGAGGTCGCTGCCTCTCCCTACCTCTGGAACTGTGTTAAGAACGTGCACCCTTCTAAGAAGGTGTCTTGAGTTATGTACACAGTGAGAAAGTTTTGTGACAGTGGAAAGAAAAAAGAAAAAGAGATTAGGGTTAGAGTGGGATAAAAGGAGAAGATGGGGGGGGGAGAGTTTGGGGGGAGGGGAGAGGAGGAGAGGAGAGGGAGGAGGAGAGAGGAGAGAGAGGAGAAGTGAGGAGAAAAAAGAGAAAACAGACGAGGAAGAGAGGGAGGGAGAGAGAGGGAGGAGAGAGGGAGAGGAGAGGAGAGGAGAGGAGAGAGGAGAGAGGGAGGAGGGGAAGAGACAGACAGACAGACAGACAGGACAGACAGACAGACAGAGAGGGAGAAGCGAGAAGACGAAGACGAAGGAAGAGCGAGAGAGAGAGAGAGAGAGCGAGAAGAAGGAAGACAGAGAGAGATTGAAGAAGAGCAGAGAAGAGAGAAGAGAGAAAGAGGAGAGTAGAGAAGCAAGGAGACAGACCCGATCAACAGTGCAACCGGACAGACAGGAATGATAATCCCGGATACAAGAGGCGGTTTGGGGAAATAAATCAGGAATCAGACAGACAGACTTAGACAGACGGCCGACAGACTAGCCAAGGAACAGACAAGAAGACAGAATAGATAGACAGACGAAGACAGACGAGACAAGACAGAAACAGAGACAGAGGGAGAAAAGAAATGGCAAGGAGATTCCTCCCAACAGTTTTTTATCATTCATCATGACTTGCTTCTTCAATGCATTTGCAAATATGCTTTTTTTATTCTGCCAATTGTTTGTTGATTTTCGTCTGCAATTTTCCTTCACTCTATACAACTACCACTACATTAAAACAAATATTTTGCATTGTTATGCATTCGATCTCTTTTTTGTTTGATTGCTCAAACGTTATCAGACTATTTTTCATCTTAGCTTTAGATTTTTTTTGCGTGTGGTATAATATTACTCATTTCATTTCTTTGTCATAAAAAAGTGTGGGTGAAATTGTGATTTAAACAATGTTAGTTTTTGTCGATCACATATCCACTCTATATAATTATCAACCGAAGTAAAGATCACATCGCAATCTTAATTCCAAAAAAAAACCCAGACAACAACACACAATTACAAATAGACGCACGTTATACAAACGCGCTGTCTTCAGTAGAGCTCCACGCAATGCCACTGAGGTTCGCCATCTCTCTTTTTGTCTCTGCTGAGTTCTACCATCTCCTGTAGCCCTCCCAGACCACTGGCCTCAGTGATGTTGACAAATTATATGTAATTAAACACGTGGGAATAAGAAGACAAACAAGCGGAGATCAGTAATAATTTTCTCATCATTGTAAACATAAAATATCGAACACGGAACAACAGCCAAAAATTAATGTGTTTTTAAACAAGCCTCAGAGATGAACTACAATAATTATATGGCAGTATTCATGTAATTTTTTTGTAAAACCTGTGCCTTTGTTTTGATTCTATACCTATGTTGATCTTCAGATTCTGGATGCAATAATAAAAAATAATCTGTAGAAAACTGCTTTTCATCATTGCTGGGTACCCTACAAATATCACAACATGCAATGCTTTTTTAAAATTTACCTTGGAAGTTGTTTGCTTTGGGGTTTACACTAGATATTGACAGTTACATTTTTGTTTTCCTTTTGTCCTGAGCTTAAAACAAATCTTGCGTGCAATTTTTAGATTTTTAATTGTTTGCTGTTGTTATTGGGTTTTTTTACTGTCTCAATAGATACAGATGAGGGCGAAACCCTAGGTAGCATTGTGTGTAGCTCCTATCGACAACAGCTCAGATGGAATAATCAAGTTTGAAAATATATGAGGCTGTTGCTGCTTTGTTTTATTACATCTATGAATTAGATGTTTCTAATAAAAAGATTTATACGAAAGAATTATGACTATGATAGAATCAAAAATATAAGAATGGTGTTGTGTTTGTCGCAAATAAAAAGTCAAAGGTAAAATGCATCCCTGATTAATGCTGATTTTGTTGTTTTATCTTTTAAAATACCATTAACTGTATTCTTATGCTAGTTACTGCTCGTTGCGTTTTGTTTTTCACTTAGGTCGTTTGCGCTGTGGAAATAATACTAACTATTCCGATTTCACAGCGGCGAGTTTTTTGTTCACACCAGAAAAGGGCAGACCGGGTGTGTGTGTGTGTGTGTGTGTGTGTGGTTTTATGAGGGAGAGACAGACCGATTACTTTCAGTGTAATAGGAGCTGAAACCATTTAGGCGGTACAGTAAAGACAACGAATGTGTCTGTGTGTCACTCTTTTTCTCTCTGTGTTTGTCTGTCTGTCTGCTTGTCTGTCTGTCTGTCTGTCTGTTAGTCTGTATGTATGCCTGTTCTCTCTTTCTCTGTCTCTGTCTATCTCTCTGCCAGCATGTGTGTCTCTTTTCTCTGTCTCTGTTTCTGTCGATCTGTCTTTCTGTCTGTCTGTCTATCTGTCTCTCTCTGTCTCTGACTCTCTCTGTCTGTCTGTCTGTCTGTCTCTGTTTGTCTCTCTCTCTGTGTCTCTATCACTCTCTGTCTCTCTCTGTATCTCTCTCGGCCACACACACACACACACACACACACCACACCACACACACACACACACACACACAACACACACACACACACACACACACACACACACACACACACACACACATACACACACACACCGGGACGGGATAGCATAGTTGTAAGAGCATCGCGCTCGCAATTTGACGACCCAGGTTTGATTCCCGTTCGAGGAGAGTTTTCCTCTGGAGTTAACATCAGTGCTGACTCCACTCTCCCCAAAGTCCTTCGGATGATACCATAACCTGAGGGCCCCGTGTGTAAACACACGCAGAAGATCTTGCGCGAAAGTTAAATCCTGTTCCGCTTTTCGTAAGAGTAGGCCATCGTGTACCGGTGGGTACAGATGACATTTTCAAAACTACATACACATGCAGACTGGATGTAAAAAAAACACAAGAGTGCATATCCCATCATCCTTGATATAAAAGAGTAAAATAAATAAATAAAACACACACATACAGAAAAAACTATGTCCGTTTTGTAAACCAAAAGTTGAAGATAAACATTTTCTTTATCAGTTTATGAGTGTTTCGTGTGTAATGATTTGATAATCAAATGTTTAAGTGATTGTGTCGATGAACCTTTACACGATGCTGCTTTCAGCAGAAAGCAGAAACATAATGATTGTCTAGATTCATTTTTCACACTATCAAGGAGACATTTTAAGAAATGATTGTATTAAGATAGCTATGTTACAAAAATAATGGTTATTTACTCTGCTATAAAGCTAAGTAGCTATATGAAGGAACAAAAAGCAAAAGGTCTTATTTTGTCACAGTTGTAACTAGCCATAAACACTCAACTCAGCCCAAGGAAGAGATGGGAGGACAGCATCGGTGAATGGACAGGCCTAGAACTCAACAAAACCCTGAGAAAAGCAGAACAGAGAGAGGAATGGAGGGAACTGGTTGTCGAGTCTTCACTGGTGCCCCAACTGTCGCCAGATTATGGGATAGATAGATAGATAGATAGATAGATAGATAGATAGATAGATAGATAGATAGATAGATAGATAGATAGATTGATAGATAGATAGATAGATACAGAGACAGACAGACAGACAGACAGACAGACAGAATGACAGACAGACAGACAGATAGATAGATAGATAGATAGATAGATAGATATATAGATAGATAATAGATAGATAGATAGATAGATAGATAGATAGATAGATAGATAGATAGATAGATAGATTGATTGATTGATTGATTGATTGATGATTGATTGATTGATAGATTGATAGATAGATTGATTCAGAATTATTGCCTTTTTCCGGACAAACGGTAGGTATACTTAGAATAATATTATCATTTTTGTTTGATACAAACGTCTTTTTATGCATATCATGTGCATTGTCTTCATGAATTTTTCAAAGAAACGGAACTGGATCATTATGATGTGTTTTCTTTGGGAGTTGTGCCCATCGCGGGATACTGTCAATTTTTTCTACACCAGCCATATGTATCGTGACCCAACGCCGACATTCATTGAATTTATGAATTCTGAGTTCGTTTTCTCTGTCTGTCTGTCTCTCTGTCTCTGTCTCTGTCTCTCTGTCTCTGTCTCTGTCTGTCTGTCTGTCTGTCTGTCTGTCTGTCTGTCTGTCTGTCTGTCTGTCTGAAAAATAAGAGAAAGACCAGAGAAAGTGAGAGCAAGAAGATAAACAGAGACTAAAAGACATAGAGAGAGAGAGAGAGAGAAAGAGAGGAGAGAGAGGGGAGAAGAGAGAGAGAGAGAGAGAGAGAAGAGAGAGAGAGAGAGAGAGAGAGAGAGAGATAGATAGATTAGATAGATCTCTCTCTCTCTCTCTCTCTCTCTCTCTCTCTCTCTCTCTCTCTCCTCTCTCTCTCTCTCTCTCTCTCTCTCTCTCTCTCTCTGTCTCTCTCTTTCTCTCTCCCTCTCTTTCTGGTAAAGGCACGACGACAAAAGATGAACCCTGAAAATGCGTGAAACGCTCGTGAATTATCTACCCTGGTACGGAGTCGGATTGTTCCCCTTAACACCAGCCTAGTGGCCATTGGTCTGAATAGTAAACCACTCTGTGGTAATGACAGCTGGACCAGAGAGAGGACTAGAATGAAACCGTTGTTATTGTATATAAGCAATACAGTATGCATTGAAGTTTATGAAATGTAGCCTTCTGTCACGCATTCTTTCTTCTATGAAGATGTGAATCAAAGCGATTCAATATGTCTTTATCTTTTTGCGCGTACAAATTAAATTTAGTAAACGAAACGTAAGTCTTTCATATTCCTTACTCTTTATTGACTTAATCTTAAGGCACTATATCACTATCTGTTTTCATTTAAGATATTTTGACTCACGCTAAACGAAGACAAAATACCAAAGTATCTCGCAATAAAACATTTCCTTGGGAAGAAAAACAAAACGGACGGTACACTAGCTGTTGAATGTATGAATCTAAATGAAACGTACGATGTATGTTATAGTGATATTAGTTTCAATACAAGGGAGACTGAACCTCTTGGATTCGCACTAAATATGATGTATGCGTCTGCTTGTCTTTCGTTATAGGTATCGTTTCTTACCCCTACCCCCACCTCCCACCACATCCCATATTTTCTGATTCTCAGTGTTTTTTTTCCTTTCTCTTTTTGTTTGTTTATCTGTGTCTGTCCCTGACCTAATGTTGTTCTGTCTCTGTTTGCTTATCAACTTGTCTTTGTCTCCGTATCTGTATCTGTCTCTGTCTCTTGCTCTATGTGTGTCTCTCTATCTCTCCTTCTCTCCTTTGTATGTATGTCTCTTTCTCTCTTTGTCTCTGTCTCTTCTACTATGTCTCTCTCTCATTTTCTTGCTCTCTCTCTGTCTTTGTCTTTTTGTTTGCTCTTTCTCTTCAACTATGTGTCTCTCTATCTCTCAGTCTCTGTCTCTCTCCCTCTTTTTCTCTTTTAATCTCCCTCTCTCTGTCTTTAACTTTCTTTGTTTCTTTGTTTCTTTGTTTCTTTGTTTTCTTTTGTTTCTTCTCTCTCTCTCTCTCTCTCTCTCTCTCTCTCTCTATCTCTCTCTCCTCTCTCTCTCTCTCTCTCTCTCTCTCTCTCTCTCTCTCTCTCTCTCTCTCTCTCTCTCTCTCTCTGGCTGGCTGGCTGGCTGGCTGGCCGGCTGCCTATCTGTCTCTCTGTCTTTCTTTCTATGTCTCTGCCTGTCTGTCTTTCTCTGTCTGTCTGTCAGTCTGTCTCTCTGTCGGTCTATCTCTCGTCTTTCTCCCTCCACCCCCCCCCCCCGCACCCCCCCCCCCTCTCTCTCTCTCTCTCTCTCTCTCTCTCTCTCTCTCTCCCTCTCTCTCTCTCCTAATGAAGAAACGCGACCAAAAGATAAAATCCAAGACACCCTGCGATACACCAAGTGATTTATGCTGATAGGTTCATAAACTTCTTCCTTTTCCCATCACCTTGAGTGCTGATAAACCGCTGTGCTGAAAGTCTTGGGGAACAGACGAAGTAGATGAAGCGAGATCAGTAAGTACTACAGGGAATTGTGGTAAAGACAGAGGCAGCTTAGTGTGGCGTGAGAAGCATTCTGATTAGAAAAACTTAGTGCACGGATGGCAAGAATCTTAATGTCATTTTTGTGCGTGTTCGATATTGTGGAGTGTAGATTGGATTGTAGCGTATTCATTAAGCGGGAGTCTCGGTATCTTCATTTGACTGTGAATTTGGTCTCATACGTAACATCTTATCATTTGTGAAACTGAAACAAAAAAAGCTGTCAAGAAATAAAAGCAAATAAGTGAAGCGGAGAGGTGACAAAGTAGATGAAGGGACATCAGTAGGTATTACAGGGAATTGTGGTAAAGACAGAGGCAGCTTAGTATAGCGTGAGAAGCATTCTGTTTAGGAAAACCTAATGCACAGATGACGAGATTCTTAATGTCGTTTTTGTGTGTGTGCTATTGTGAAATATAGACTGGATTATAGCGTATTCATTAATTTTAATGAGAATCTGGTTATCTTCATTTGAGTGCGAATTCGGTCTCATACACAAAATCTTATCATTTGTGAAACTGAAACAAAAATACAAGCCAATAAGTAAAGAGAAATAAGTGGAGTGGAGCTGGAGACGAAGTACGATGAAGGGACATCAGTAGGTACTACAGGGAATTGAAGTGAAGATAGGGGCAGCTTAGTAATGGCGTGAGAAGCATTCTGATTAGAAAAAAACAACAACTAAAAACATAGATGGCAAGGATATTAATGTCATGTGTGTGTGTCTGGTATTCTCTTCTCTCTCTCTCTCTCTCTCTCTCTCTCTCTCTCTCTCTCTCTCTCTCTCTCTCTCTCTCTCTCTCTCTCTCTCTCTCTCTCTCTCTCTCTCTCTCTCTCTCTCTCTCTCTGGGGACGGATAGCCTAGTGGTCAGAACATTGCGCTGGCAATTTGAAGACCCGGGTTCGAATCTGGTCGAGGAGATTTTTCTCCTGGAGTTAACATCAGTGCTGACTCCACTCTCCCAAAATGTCCTTCGGATGAGACTTTAAACCGAGTCCCCGTGTGCGAACGCACGCAGAACATCTTGCGCACACGTTAAATCCTGTTCCGCTTTTCGTAAGAGTAGGCCATCGTGTGCCGGTGATAACAGATGACATTTACAAAACTGCATACACACGGGGACTGGATGTAAAAAAGCACAAGAGTGCTTATCCCATTATCCTCGATATAAAAGAATAAATCAATCAATCAATCAATCAATCTCCCTCACACTCCCAGATAAGAGACTCAGCTAAAGATAACCTTCCAGGCAGCTTCGGAGGGCACTCAAGTTATTGATGTTGATAGGTTCAGGATCTGCTGCTCCCTTTCCCATCCAAACAGCTGATGATTTCCCCCAGGACTGGGAAACAGAGAACAAATCCAGTGAAACATCCACTGTGCTTGCTCAAGAGTGATAGCTGTAAAGACGATAGTAATGCTGGTGAAATAAGGAACACTATGATTGAAGAAATGGCCGCCGCTGTAGTCTAGTGGTTAGGGCGTTGGACTCGTAATCTAAAGGTTGCAGGTTCGATCCCAGCTTTCGGCTATGGCGTTGTGCCCTTGGAAAAGGCACTTTACGGCTATTTTCTCACCCCACCCAGGTGTAAAAGGGGTACCAACCTTGTGTTGGGGGTTAACCCTGCGATAGACTGGCGTCCTATCCAGGGGGGAGTCTATGACTCTCAGTCGCTTAACGCCACAGAAACCGGGATAAGCACTGGCCTGATCAGCCTTAGGCTTGGGACAGACTTTGACTTTTTTAACATGATTGAAGAATATAATTTTGATAAAAAATTGCAATAGCTAGGTATCGTTATATGATATGCACTTTTTAGTCGCTTATTCCACTGATTTGCAATGAAGTGTGGTGTGGACTTGTACCACAATTTCAAAAGGCCTTTGACAGGGTATGGCATGACGGCCTCTGGCAAGTACTCAGGCACTTCAACATTGACAGCTGCCTAATTGAAGTCATCAAGGCTCTGTACGAGAACGCAAAAAGTGCAGTTTTCATGAACAATCACGTGGGCGAGTTCTTCAAGACCACGGTTGGGGTTCGCCAGGGCTGCCTTCTCTCACCTGTACTCTTCAACCTCTTCCTCGAAAACATCATGACAGAGACACTGCAAAACCACCACACTTCCATCTCCATTGGTGGAAGACCCCTTTGCAACCTCAGATTTGCAGATGACATTGACCTCATGGGCAGCAGCAAACAAGAACTGCAAATCCTCACAGACAATTTAACAGATCGAGCGAGCGCATACGGCGTGGAGGTCAGTACAGAGAAATCAAAGATCATGGTCAACAGCGCAAGTAATGACATCACGGAAATAAAGATGAATGGAGAAACACTAGAAGAGGTGAGCCAATTCAAATACTTAGGCTCCATCCTAACAAAAGATGGCACA
>CM060343.1:36311533-36316533 GCA_030674155.1 Stramonita haemastoma
ACTTAAAGTGGTATATATAAAAAAGTCACTTTGATTAGATTTTGGGCCTGAGTGAAAAACAGAAAAAAACAAGAAATAAAATAAGAGACCTTTGTCAACATTTTGTGGATCGGTGGTCTAGTGGTGACGCACCTGCCTAGAAAGCGAAAAGTCCGCGTCGGAGTGTGCGGTGGTTTGAATCCCGTTTGTGCCCCCAAATTTTCCCCCATCCATTATACCATGAGTGGTCGTCTGGGCGCTAGCCTTTCGGATGAGACGATAAACCGAGGTCCCGTGTGTTACACATCATTATTTAGCGCACGTAAAAGAACCCACGGCATCCAGAGCGTTGACTCTGGCAAAATTCTGTAGAAAAAGCCACTCTGATAGGGAAACAAATACAGCAACAGGCAAGGAAAGAAAAAAATAATGGGTAGGCGCTGCACCTCTGGCAACGCACTTTCCCCAGGGAGAGCAGCCCGAATTTCACGCAGAGAAATCTGCTCTGACATAAAGGGGTATGGGAAATGCTCTACACAATCAGCCACATGCAGAGGTATGACAGCATGCAAATGGCGGAAACCCGCTGTCCGTGTCCTTCACATTAAAACCCCATCCCCCTTTCCTCATCCCTCTGCCAGACTTGGCAATGGCAGAACGATGGCAAGGACTCTACCACCGTCTTTCTAAAAGATGAATGTCCATCACGGAAAATCCAGAAGGATTTTAACTCCAGGAATCTGTCTAGACGTGTGATCAAGCGTGACTTTACAAAGCATTGTGACATGACGGGCAGGGTTTGTGTCTAAGACCTTTCTGTTTATGAGTGCAAAAATGTTGGATTGTGATATTTTCTGAGCCACGTTATCCGCAAACATGTTGACGTGTAAGCTTCCGATTTGAAAGAATTATTTTATGGTCGAAATGATAATGAAAATATTTCATTATTATGGAAGCTTTTCAACTGCCGACAAACTTTGAAGAAGATAAGCTTTCTGGAAACAAAGTTTTAAAAGTTAGCAGGAACTGAATCATGAATAAATATATGTTTGTGCAACGTATTTTGTCTTGATATGTTTTGATCCAAGTAATGCTTTTCTTTGGCTCCCCCTTATTATGTGGTTAGTTCACAGATTACTGTTGCTGTTATTGTTGTGTCTGAACTTCGCGAAGCATTAGCACTTTGAAGGTCAACACAAATATGTACATTATCGCACTGTTCTCATGGTGTAAGTTTGTGTGTGTGTAGCTTCTATATATATATTATTTTCTCATATATATACATGAGAAAATAAAGTGGAGAAAAACAAGTGCAGGTAACCAGTTTCAACTTCATTCTCAAGATAAAATCGATGTTTTTTCAAAGATTAAAAAAACCCACAAAAAACCACTATAAGTCTTTGAAATCAGCATTTGGGGAATTAGGGGAATTCGGGGAATTTATATATACACAAATATATTCATAATTATATCTATCTATCTATCTATCTATCTATCTATCTATCTATCTATCTATCTATCTATCTATCTATCTATCTATCTATTATCTATCTATCTATCTATCTATATATATATATATATATATATATATATATATACTCCATTTTCTAAGTTAAGAAAACTGTATCCAGGTTGATAGAGCCTTGTCTCTTTTCTTCCTGTCACCTCCTCTGTATCTGTTTTCTAACTTGTGGGTCTAGTCTATCACGCTGTTTTCAGAGCTACTTCAGATATGAAGTTTTCTCCCACGCTGAAGTAAAGATGTCTTAATCCTGACTTGTCAGGCGCTTAATGGCAACACATTGCATATTTTGCTCATCGGACAGAAAACAATAGCTGCTGTCTGAGAGTTCGATATAGAAGAAAAGAAAAGCATAGAATTACATAGTTACATGCATGGTTTGGTTTTTCTATTTACCTTATTGTTTTTGTCCTTAGGCATGGACACTTAGAAATAAGCAAGCAAACAAACACACAATTTCTAATTTCTGTAAAGCAGGGGCACGTAACTGAACACTTGTGAGGATTGCCTCTCTGTTTGTTTCCCTTTCTAAACTGAAAGACAATGGCGCCATTTACAGTTGTGGTTAGTTCGGTAGTTTGATATGATGACTGTGTGGACTCTGGCTCTTGTGATTTTGAAAATAGCCTTTCTCCTCGCTTTTGAACTGTGTATGTATGTGTGTGTGTGTGTGTGTGTGTGTGTGGTGTGTTGTGTGTGTGTGTGTGTGTGTGTGTGTGTGTGTGTGTGTCTGTGAGTGTGTGTGTGTGTGTGTGTGTGTGTGTGTGTGTTGTCTGTCTGTCTGTCTGTCTGTCTGTCTCTCTGTCTGTGTGTTTTTGTGTGTTTGCATGCACAACTTTTTTGCGTGCACAAACTTCGCTTCACAGAAGACAAAGAAACTAAATCTCCATCAATAAACGATTACCAAAAATAATACGAAAAATGACAAGCATGCATATAACATAAAAACATGCAACTAGACAAAAAAAAGAGAGACACGCAAAACATATACATAGAAAAAAACACTAGAAAAAACCCCACACAACTAATACAAAAACCATTTCGCCATTCCCCATGAATAAAATGTTAGTCTGCAGACAGGCAAAAAAGACATCGGGATGCAAATGCATGTTTGCATGCAAATGGCTCCAACACACTTTCTATATCCTTCGCATACCCTCCTCATTTGCTTATCGTTCTCCCCTCGCTCACTTAGACATGCTGATGACAAAAAGATGTCACTTCTTCGTCCCCCCTCCCCCCCTCCCCCTCCCCCAGCCCCACCCCACTCCCCAAAAAGTTTTCGGCCAAATGTCGCCCACAGAATATGTAGACGAAACTTAGCTTTGCTTTGCCCTGTGACCCAAATGTAGATATTTCTAGCTGTGGTACTCAGTGCGGCTAATGTATGGGAGTAGTAGACCAAAGTGTGTGATGTTTGTATCGTGACTAACTTTTTTGTGCAGATGGTATAGGTTTTTATATGGTAGTTTTATAGCTTCTCTGTTGAGCGTGTGTCTGTGTGTTTGAGACATTACAATTGAGCAATGTGTGTATTAGCGTGCGCACAAAGAGAACACTTGCTCGCGCCAAAAGCAAGCGCAATAAAGTAAGTGCGTGTAATGGAAGCGCTTGCTTGTCGTTGAGTTGGACACATAGAAAGCCTGAAAATCGCGCTTGGGGCTGGTAGAATTTTGTCATTTGGCACCATGGCGGATTCAAGTGAAGACGCACTATTGTTGCTGGACAGTGTTTTGCCGAAAATTATCCTAGGAAAACGCTAAAGAATGGGCGTTAAAGAGATAAATAAAAGGAGGCAAATGGAAAGTGAATATCATTTTTTTCCTTTGCTTAAAAGGAGCCCTTCTCGTTTTCAGTCCTACTTGAGAATGAGCCATGAGACATTCAACTATATCTTTAAAAAAAATCAACCGGAGATAACAAAGAACTGATGCAACTGGCACCAACAGTCAATTCTGCCAGAGGAGCGTCTATTCATTACACTCATTTGAGTCAACTTTAGTTAAAATGTATGTGTATATACAGTTGTATATGAGTATGAAGACGCTTGCTCGCGATAAAGAATTAACTTTTGATTCTTTACGCTTCCCAAGCGATGCTTGAAATCGCAGGCGTGATAAAGCGAGTGTGCTTTTTGTGCGGCACAAGCAAATTTTGAACAACATTACAAGCGCTTGCTTTATCGCGCTCGCTTTTATCGCGAGCAAGCGTTCTCTTTGTGCGCACCCTTACTTTGAAAGAAAAAGTCTAACAATCTACGTCATTGCAACATGACGTTTTCTGCTTCTCATTTAGGATATAGACACATAATCTCTCTCTCTCTCTCTCTCTCTCTCTCTCTCTCTCTCTCTCTCTCTCTCTCTCTCTCTCTCTCCTCTCTCTCTCTCTCTCTCTCTATGTGTATTTTTATATCATTTATTTGTGTCATACCACTTTATGCCACAGCAGACCACTCTGTGTGAAATTCGGGCTGCTCTCCCGGAGGAGAGCACGTCGCCATGTGTGCAGCGCCATCCACTATTATTTTCTTGCTTTTTCTTGTCTGCAACTGTATTTATTTCCGTATCAGAGTAGGGAGGGGGAGGGTCTACAGAGTTTTGCCAACTCTTGTTGCCGTGAGTTCTTTTACGTGCGTTAAATAATGATGTGCAGCACACACGACCTCAGTTTATCGTCTCATCCGAAAGAACAACCCTCAGACTACCATTCATGGTTTAGTGGATGGGGTGAAGGTTTGGGGCCCAAACGGGATTCAAACCATCGCACACTCCCACCCAGACTTTAGCTTTCTAGACAGGCACGCTACCTCTAGACCACCGATTCACCTACGAATAGTGTTTGTGAATGTGCAGGCTTTGTTAGTTTGGCAGTCTGTTAGTTACCCTTCCCCAAACCAATAATGTTCTTGGTTATTCGCCCCCCACCCCCACCCCTTCCCCTTTCCCCCTCCAATATCCATATTTCATTGAGGATATGGGCGTCCATTTAGAGAACAAGATAGAGTTAGAAAGTATAGTTTGCATAAGATTACGTCATGTGTTAGAAATGACGTCTAG
This sequence comes from Stramonita haemastoma, assembly GCA_030674155.1. NCBI lineage: Eukaryota > Metazoa > Mollusca > Gastropoda > Neogastropoda > Muricidae > Stramonita > Stramonita haemastoma. Next base: position 36,316,091 of record CM060343.1, read on the forward strand.
ATACTGCGGGCGAGCTTTTTATCACGGTCCAGTTCGAATCTGAATTTTCTGGTAAGATGTTCAGAAATTTGGGCAATACCGTTTAGACCTATACCGTATTTATTCTTTTTTATTTACTCTTTTATATTGAGGAGAGTGAAATAAGCACTCAGGCGCTTTTTTACATCCAGTTCCCGTGTGCGTACCGTTTTTTAAATTTTATCATCAGTTCCCACCGGTACAAAACGGCCTACTCTTCCAAATAGCGGAATAGGAAATGTAGCTTTACCATTGTTATGTATTGGATTTTTCTGGCATTATTTATCTTGGCTTGTTTTTATTGTTCTTGATGCTATATTCCTTTTTTTTCCGATTGTGCCTTGTGGGTTTACAAAATGATTCTTGTCAATGCAGTTTTTCTTTTCGTTTTGTGTTTATGTTAGAGCTTCAATGTTTACCAATGG
>CM060343.1:36321533-36324033 GCA_030674155.1 Stramonita haemastoma
ACAAAAGAAGAATAACAAACAAATCTCCAGATTGTAACAGATATGTCTTTCTTTATCAATATCTTGCACTGGCTGTACGTGTTATGGTCTATTTTGAAATTAGCACTTCCATACAAATTAAAAATGACAACAGAAAAATATGTTTAAAAAAAGAGAAAAAAATGGCATATGTTTGCAAGTATAGGAGGGAAAGGATATTTTTCCTCTGAAACCACAAAAGCAAGTCGAAAAAACTAGAACAGTTTGACAAAACAGCTGTTTAATAAACGGGGAAAAATATTTTTTTTTAAAAACGCAGAGAAAGTGAGAGCAAGAAGATAGACAGAGACAAAAAGAGAGAGAGAGATGAGATGAGAGGAGAGAGAGATGAGAGAGAGAGAGAGAGATGAGATAGAGAGAGAGAGAGTAGAGAAGAGAATTATATCTATATCTCTATTATCTATCTATCTATCTATCTATCTATCTATCTATCTATCTATCTATCTATCTATCTATCTATCTATCTATCTATCTATCTATCTATCTATATAAATTTAAAATATATATATCTATCTATATATGTATATCTATCTACTATCTATCTATCTATATATATATATATATATATATATATATATATATATATATATATATATATATATATATATATATATATATATATATATATATATCTGGAGAGACAGAGAAACGCAGACACACAGACCATTTTGTTCAAACGTCCAATCCTTTTCCACTTTTCGAAAGTGAAGGCCTGTTGGCATGGATGTGAGAACATATGGCAACATTTACAAAACTGCACAAACACAGGGATTGGATTTTAAAAAAACAATACATGATTGCTTATTCCTTTATCTTCAATATAAATAAATAAAAAAAAAAACAAAAAAAAACAATAAAATAGATAACAGACGGATAGACACGGACAATCAGACAGACAATCAGACAATCAGACAATCAGACAGACAGACAGACAGACAGACAGACAGACATCGGAAAGAGATCGGGTCACAGCATCTGAAGGAAAGGCAAAGCCACACTAATGGAAAGTGGGAGAAAATGCTGACAGAAAGATCAGGGACAGAAAGCCACTGTCTATAGCACCAATGATGCTGACAGACAGACAGACAGACAGACAGACAGACAGACAGACAGACAGAAAGATAGATAGATAGAAAGAAAGAAAGAAAGAAAGAAAGATAGATAGATAGATAGATAGATAGATAGATAGATAGAAGATAGATAGATAGATAGAAAGAAGAAAGAAAGAAAGATAGGTAGATAGATAGATAGATAGATAGATAGATAGATAAAGATAGATAGATAGATTAGATAGATATATAGATAGAAAGAAAGAAAGATAGAAAGAAAGATAGAAAGAAAGATAGATAGATAGATAGATAGATAGATAGATAGATAGATAGATAGATAGATAGATAGATAGATATATAGATAAGATAGATAGATAAGATAGAAGATAATAGATAGATAGATAGATAGATAGATAGATAGATAAGTAGACAGGAAGGAAGGAAGGAAGGAAGGAAGGAAAGAAGGAAGGAAGGAAGGAAGAAAGAAAGAAAGAAAGAAAGAAAGAAGAAAGAAAGAAAGAAAGAAAGAAAGAAAGGGTTGATGGAAGGAAGGAGAGAAGGAAGGAAAAAAGGAAGGACGGACGACGGAAGGAAGAAAAGAAAAGAAAGAAAGACAAAAGGATGGAAACAATAAAAAATTTTTAAAAGGAAAAAAAGACAAAAGAATAATAGAAAGAAAACACAAACAAAAGAAAGAAAGAAATGTTTCGAAATCAAGATAGAACAAATGAAAGACATCACAAAGACAAAAAGAAAAGAGATTAAAAAAAAGCCGACAGAAAGCAAAACACCCAAAAGACACAGACTTTAAAACAAAGGTTGGAGGCTACGGTTCAGAAATGGATGCAGAAAAAGAATAAAGCTAATCACGAAAAACTGGGCACTTACAGTAGAAAGGGCCCCAAATACAGACATAATTATATGCGGACGGACAAACAGACATATGGATAGATAGAAGTATTTAGAGACAGACATAGAAGGATTTGGAGACAGACAGACAGACATATGGATATATAGAAAGATTTGGAGACAGACAGATAGACATATGAATAGGTAGTAGGGTTTGAAGACTAAAAGAGAGACAGATGTATGGATGAATAGAGGTACTTAAAGACAAACAGACAAACACAATGTAGACAAATAAAAGAAGAGATACAGAGAAAGACAAGTAGACTATCACAAAAGAAGAAACAAATAATTGATGCATGATGAAGAAAAACGCACAAGCATTGGTGGACGGACAAAATAAAACAAATAAAATAGACAAAAAACACATTCTTAAGAGAAAACAAATGGCAAGAAAAAACGACAGAAGCTCAAGGAGAAATGAAGAAGTGGATGTAAATCCTCACGTTTCTTATACAAAAAAGTGCACTGCAATGCAAAACAATGCGATAGAAAATAGAGAAAAA
>CM060343.1:36329033-36331533 GCA_030674155.1 Stramonita haemastoma
GGCAGATTATAAAAAAGAGATATAAGACGACCATGAACAACAAAGAGAGTAATAAAGTATAACAAACAGTCTCACATACAGGCAGACACACAGACTGATGATAAAAAAAAGAAAACGAGAATCAGACAAGCATACAGACAGACAAGCAGACAAAAAGCCACAATCAAGCAATCCTACAAGCAGAGAGACAGACAAATAGCAAAAGATTGCAAATCATACTAGTATACATACAAACACGTAGGCACATAAAGAGCAAGAAACAGAAAAGCCTACAGGCAGACAAACAGACCAAACGGAAAACAAAAACAAGCCAGACAAACATAGAGATAATAATAATAATAATAAATGGAATTTATATAGCGCTATATCTTGCAAAAACAAATCAAAGCGCTTGCATTCAACCAATTCTTGCACATGCAGCCAACAACAATTTAGATTTTTAACAAAGTCAATACACACACACACACACACACACCACACACAACACACACACACACACACACACACACACACACACACACACACACAACACACACACACACACACACACACACACACATAGAGGTTAAACACTTTGGCAGGGTGGTGGATAGTTCGGCTGTTGAGAGCAGGGGCAGAAGATGAAACAGGATAGGAAAGTCTTAGCTTTGAAACAAGTGTGTCTTGAGGCTGGATTTAAATGTGTCATAGGTAGGCTTTTTACGAAGGGAGAGAGGGAGATCGTTCCAGATCACTGGACCAGAAACAGAGAAAGCACGACGGCCGATGGTGGATTGATTGAATCTAGGTATTTGTAAGCGCAGGGTATCTGCGGCAGAGCGGAGGGAACGAGAAGGAGTGTAAGGGTAAAGACATTCACAGAGGTAGGAGGGTGCTGTTTTGTGAAGACATTTATAACAGAGAGTACTGATCTTATAGTTTACTCTGTGTGGCACAGGCAGCCAGTGGAGAGATTGCAAGAGAGGAGTAATGTGCTCAGATTTTTTCTTTCTGAGGACCAGTCGAGCAGATAAGCAGATACACGCACACAATTACAAAACAGATAAGCATAATACAAATAGACAGAGGAAAATGACCAATAATCAAACAAAAATAATAAACAAAGCAAACAGTATCAGACAAAAGGAAAAGTTAAACGACATCAAACCAGCATAGGAGACAAACAGACAGCCATAAAACCTCAGTCAGACATGCAACAAGTCCTTTGGATGAGACTATAAACCAAGGTCCCGTGGGGAAATGCACGCAGAACATCTACAGACACACATTGAAACCCCTCCCGCTTTTCGGAAGAAACTCCTGTCGCCAAAAGTAATGGAAGACAAAATATTCCAAAACTAGCTGTAAAAAATCAAACAAACACATGAGTGCATATTCCATTATCCTCGAAATTTAAAAGAATAAAGTAAGAATTCTAAGAATAAAAAATATACAGACATGCATAAAAACAGAAAAATAAACCAAAAGAAAAATAAATCAGTCAACAGCACAAAGGAACAGAGGAATAGGGGACACAAAGACAAGGATACAGGGACATGGGAGGATGTGTGTGTGGGGGGGGGGGGGGGAGGAGGTTAAGACAAGGGCAGTCTGGGAAAAAATCTTGCTAATGGACGGGTGGAATAAATACTGACAGCAGGATCAGAGGTAGAGGGGGCAGAATGTATGACACTGGCTGGGAGAGAGAGAGGAGAGAGAGAGAGAGAGAGAGAGAGAGAGAGAGAGAGAGAGGAGAGAGAGAGAGAGAGAGAGAGAGAGGGGGGGGAGGGAGAGAGAGGGGGGAGGGAAGAAGAGAGAGAGAGAGAGAGAGAGAGAGAGAGAGAGAGAGACGAGGAGAGAGAGAGAGAGAGAGAGAGGAGGGGGAAGGGAGAGAGAGGGTGGAGGGAAGAAGGGAGAGAGAGAGAGAGAGAGGAGAGAGAGAGAGAGAGAGACAGACAGACAGACAGACAGACAGACAGACAGACAGACAGACAGGACAGACAGACAGACAGACAGACAGACAAGACAGACAGACAGAGACAGAGACAGAGAGACAGACAGACAGGCAGACGACAGACAGCAGACAGGCAGACAGACAGACAGAGACTGAGAGATACAGGCACACACAGAAAGCGAAACGGAGACAGACAGGAAGATTAAGGAAAAGAAAGTACTAAACCAATAACGGAAATAATGTTAGAGGATAAACTCATGAAACGAACATTTAATCTGTAACATGAAAGACATGTTATAATGAATGCAGTCAGAGCAAGGATTAAAAGTGAGGTCAACATAATCTTCTACCTTCATAAAGATCATTTTTGACGCTCCACCACGAAATGAGTCGCTTAGCACATGACCCACTTTTGCGCTAGGAGCCATTAAAAGCAGATTGTGGTCAAGTTGTCAATTTTGAGATTTGTATTGACTATCAAACTATATCCGTTTATCTACCTTATAATGAAATATCAAGGCATAAGTTTGGTTTAGTTTGGTTTTAAATGTGTTTTGAAAATACCCA
>CM060343.1:36342094-36347094 GCA_030674155.1 Stramonita haemastoma
TCTTTCTGTCTTTGTCTTTATGTCTGTCTGTGCTTGTGTCTATCACTCTGTCTCTGTCTATTTGTATGTCTTTGTGTTTGTGTTTGTTTGTTTGTGTGTGTGTGTGTGTGTGTGTGTGTGTGTGTGGTGTGTGTGTGTGTGTGGTGTGTGTGTTGTGTGTTGTGGTGTCTATGTGTGTGTGTGCGTGTCTGTTGTGTGTCTGTGTGTTTCAAATGTTGAGTCTGTGTGTTCAAAATCCTGACGCACATTGTCGTGTGTCAATGTGTCTGTCTCTGTCTCTGTCTCTGTCCTTCTCTCTCTTTGACGTGAAAAAAGACGTACCAATAAAGACAGATCGATAAACAGGCAGACAAACGATTGAGAGAGAGAGAGAGAGAGAGAGAGAGAGAGAGAGAGAGAGAGAGAGAGAGAGAGAGAGAGAGAGAGAGAGAGAGAGGAGAGAGAGAGAGAGAGTGAGGATAGAGATAGAGATAGACAGACAGACAGACAGACAGACAGACAGACAGACAGACAGACAGACAGACAGGGACAGAGATTTGTTGTCACATTGAAGGAAAAGTATTTTTTAAAGTAAAGAATAACAACAACAAGAAAAACAACAACAAAAAACAGCACCAAACATGGAATCGAGATGATCTGACGTCATGTGTGTCACTTGGTCTTGTCTCAAAACAATGTCGAGAAAGGAAAAGACAGATAAATAAATAACAATACAGCAATTTGCAAGATTCGAATCTGGTCCTTTTTGAAAATAAAGAGCTGTGCTCTGCTCTGGGTTAAGGTGTTACAGCTTTTAAAGAAATCTGATTTCATGCTGTAGGCATTTTCAGAATTTAATGCACCTCCTCTCCTACCCCCTTCCCTGCCCTAGGGTTTTGTTGTCTTGGAAATAAGGGTTACTGTTTTTATATTGTTTTTAATATTGTTTTTTAATATGTTAAGAGCGGAGGACAAGGGTGTATGTATGTATGTGTGTGTGTGTGTGTGTGTGTGTGTGTGTGTGTGTGTGTGTGTGTGTGTGTGTGTGTGTGTGTGTGTGTGTGTGTGTGTGTGGTTAAATGTCTTTATATCAAGGGCAAAATAATTATTAAAAAAAGATATATAAGCCAAAGCATATTTTTGATGATGCATTTGCACCCTATTGACATACATTTTAACAGTTTTTATTGACGTTTTCTTTATAAAAAAAAACACCTTTATCATAATTTTACAGTAACGTGACTAAGCCATTTCCGCTTTCTTCCTTCCGGTTCCTGTTTCCGTTTGGCCAGGAAGCCATTAGGAATAGGAAGCACACATTATTTTTTGTGCTGTTTACAACACACGTGTTTTGGTTTTTAATTGTTTTTTTATTGTAAGATAAATGATGTTTCATGCTTGGTTGGAACTTTGATCAAACATGACTAGCAGAAAACAGTGTGTAGAGGTGTGTCTATGTCAGTGTGTTTGAAAGTGTGGGATTCTGACAGACAGAAAGACACACTGACAAACAGATAGAGAGACAACTTAGAGGAGAGAGAAATAAACGGGCATAAATAGACAACAGATAGGTAGGCATGCAAAGGAGCAGAAACGAATAACGGTGCACAAAGAGAAATATTCATATTTATATATACATAGAACATAGAAATAAAAAGTCATAAACACTCATGCACGCACGCACGCACGCACACGCGCACAACAACACACACATCACACACACACACACACACACACACACACACACAACACACACACATACAGATATAGCACACACACACACACACACACACACACACACCACACACACACACACAACACACACACACACACACACACACACACACACACACACACACACACACACACACACAACACAGACAAGTAGAATCAGACACATGCTCAAGCACTCATAATTATATAGAAATAAGGATGTATAAAAAAAATAGTTTATATTATTTTATCTACTTATTAATTCTTTTATATGGACGATAACGGAATAAGCACTATCGCACTTTTTTGCATCCAGTCCGCCCTGTGCATGCAGTTTTGTAAATCTTATCATTCCACATCAAACAATGGCCTACTCATACGAAAAGCCGAACTTGATTTAACGTGTGCGCAATATGTTCTGCGTGCGTTCGCACACGGGCCTCAGTTTATAGTCTCATCCGAAGGAATTTTGGGGACAGTGATGTTAACTCCATGGGAAAAGTCCCCTGGAACGGGAATCGAACCTGGGTGTGAAAATGCGAGCGTAATGTTCTGACCACTAGGCTATCCCGTCCCCAATAAGCCCACAAGCAACATAAGCCTAGAAGTAGATGCATAACTTGTGTTGAAAAGCTATGGAGATCAGTTCTAGCGCAAAACTAAAAGCTTAGAGCTCTAGGAAGCCATGATTGATATCTGTTTTACAAACACTTGGAAACAAAACCAAATAAACATAACGACCGTGCACATATATCATTCTCTCACAAGTTTTATTTTTCATCTAACAAAGACAAATGATCCAGAGAGCCTTCTGTGTTTCTTTACCTTGTCTTCCCGTTGTTATTTTTTAAAATAAAGAATAATGTAGAAACTTGAAAGACTATTTTTGCCTAAAAAAAAACCTCAACAACAAAGGTTTTAAAAGATGTGCATACATTAGTTCGGTCAGCATTAAATTTTGTCTGGATATTTCTGCTGTTCCTCTGCAAATCGTATACAGGAAAACCAGCAATTTCTTAGTTCTATTTTTTTTTTGGGGGGAAGGATCTGCTTTGCCTGTCTTTCTGTCGATTTATCTGTCTGTGTCCTTGTCTACCTGTATATCTCTCTCTCTCTCTCTCTCTCTCTCTCTCTCTCTCTCTCTCTCTCTCTCTCTCTCTCTCTCTCTCTCTCTCTCTCTCTCTCTCTCTCTCTCTCTCTCTCTCTCTCTCTCTCTCCTCTCTCTCTCTCTCTCTCTACAAACTGTATTAGTCTCCACCTTCCATAAATATATAATATCACTTATATATATATATATATATATATATATATATATATATATATATAATATATATAATATATATACATACATATATATATAGTATATATATATATATATATGTATATATATATATATAATATATATACATATATATATATATATATATATATATATATATATTATATATATATATATATATATATATATATATTAATATATATATATATATATGATTAATATTATATTAAATGGACGTACACTTTTAAGCAGAAAATTAAGATTGCGGATCGACACGTATTTGTGTCAACAGCTCATTATAATTACACACGTTGAAAGCTTACACGTACTGAATTACTCGATTTGTTGGTCGTTTGGTTTATGGTCTGTCCTTTTGTTTGCTTGCTTGCTTGTTTGTCTGTTTGTTTGTGGTTGATTTTTGTCTCATCCATTTTTCTCAAGAAATTATTGACCTCATTCCTGTCAAATCTCATCATTTTCCTTTGATCAAGATACCAGGTATGAATTATCTATATGTCTCAAGAAAGATGATAATAGCCACAAAAAAAGAAAAGCGAAGAAAATGATTATGTCTTAGTCAGACAGGAAACACGAGAAAAGAAATAACTCTTTGATAAAGGAGTATATATTTTTTTGGTTTGAAAAAAATGTGTTTTTTGCCAAGGTCATGTTGTAAATAAAAATATATATATATATATATATATATATATATATATATATATATATATATATATATATATAATATATATATATATATATAATATATATATATATATATATATATATATAAGAAGAAGTCGAAAATATGTCATTCTCTTGCCTATTTATTTGTGCGGTTTTTTTGCTTTTTTTCATCTCTATGTGCTGACAATTACGTGTTATATGCCTGTTCATCATTAAAATCTATTTGGTTCAGTTTCATTATTGTTATTCTGTTAATTGCTTTCGTTTAATAACATTTCCACATTACTTATTTTGGAGTTCGCAAGTTTTTCATGTTGTTGATTGTGTATTAGCTTTGATTTTGTTGGCCTAATTGGTTTTTACACATATTCAGGTAACTTGCTATGAAGCTGCTGCTTATCACACGAAAAGAGGGACGGATAGCCAGTGGTCAGAACATTGAGCTCGCAATTCGACGACCCGAGTTCGATTCCGGTCGAGAAATTTTTCTCCTGGAGTTAACACCAGTGCTGACTCCACTCTTCCCCAAAAGTCCCTCGGATGAAACTTTAAACCGAGGCCCCGTGTGCGAACGCACGCAGAACATCTTGCGCACACGTTAAATCCTGTTCCGACTTTCGTATGTGTAGGCCATGTGTGCCGGTGGGAACATATGACATTTACAAAACTGCTTATACACCGGGACTGGTTGTAAAAAAGCACAAATGTGCTTATTCCATTATCCTCGATATAAAAGAATAACTCAAACATCAAACACCAAACGATACTACTTGTTTTTGTTTATTGTCAGACTACAGCGGGACATGTCTTGAACACAATTATGCAGCCTTGCTCCAAGCCTTAGACGATGTATAATGGAGGTATTATCAAAAGCTCAAAGTCATTAGCTGACAATGTCAGTTCTTTGCAAGACATTGCTGTATAGAGATTTGCTTTATAATTTTTATATCATTATAATTATAATTATATATATATATATATATATATATATATATATATATATATATATATATATATATATATATATATATATACATAATTCATTCAAGGATAAAAAAAAATCCCCCCCAAAAGCGAAGAATTATTGGTTTCCCCTGGTCTCCTATCCAAGTGTTGGTCAGGAGATAATTTGACCACACTCTCAAACTCGTATCCGTAAAGTGGGATTAAGCTTGACTGTGTGTCCCAGTCTTTCCAACAACCCCACACTAAACACACTCAAAGGTAGGGGTCGGCCGGAGTCTGAAAATCCCTATACAGTTATGGAATTCGGATTCGTGACTTTCCATACTAGCGCAAAGCTCAAACCACTGCACCAAGGTGTCTTGCTGAATTCTGTAAATTT
>CM060343.1:36354594-36357094 GCA_030674155.1 Stramonita haemastoma
AGAGGTGTGTGGGTGTGTATGTGTGTGTGCTTGCATTGGTGTGTTTGCAGGAATGTGTGTGTTTATTTGTGTGTGTGCTTGCATGGGTGTGTGTGTGTGAATGCGTGTGCTTGCGTGTGTATATGGCGTGTGTGGGTATGAGTCTGTCTGCCTGTCTGTCTGTCTGTCTGTCTGTCTGTCTGTCTGTCTGTCTTACCAAAGGAAAATACAGTGAAGCAGTGTTTTGAACATATCTCTATCAGAAAGCAACGAAAACTAAAGCAAAAACCAAACAACGAACAAACACGAAAGACAAAAAACATATCATTATATATGACATCATAGATTATTAGGTTGGCGCTAATAATTTATTCTTGCCTAATATGCAATCCGACCATTTTGCAAAGTATGGGAAGTAAAATGTATGAAAAAAAGGTTAAATCCTTAATGGAATATAATGGACATGTACCATTTGCGTTACAAGCTCTTATCCCTTTTCCCTTCTAGAAATGTGACGCCTTCCTTTCCTACCTCTAACTTCCTGTTCCGGTTTCCGTTTTGTTATTGAATATGTTATCTTAAAGCAAATGGTAAAGCATACATAATCCACACATCTTTTATGAAGTTCGTTTCTTTACACTAAACTCTTTGACCTGAATTAAGAAGTGTGTGAACTATATATTTCAAGAATCCGCTTCCAGTAAAACCATGTTTTAGGCAAACAACAGTTGTTGATAAATAAGATAAAGTGATTTCATTATTCGTGTGCTTTTTAAAAAAGTAATCTCTAATGCTGATGATACACTGGTTATATTTCTAAGTCGCAAAGAAAAGGGAACTGTTTAGAATAGCACACACACACACACACACACACACACACACACACACACACACACACACACACACACACACACACACACACACACACACACACACACACACACACAAGTATATGGTATAAGATATGGTAGAAAATGGTTTAAGTCTTTCCACAGAAAAGACACAAGTTGTGCTTTTTAATAATGGTGCTGATCCTCCTAAACTTCCTGTTTTCAAGATTGGTGAAAAAGCTCTGGACTATAAGCCTATGGTAAAATTTCTAGGTATCATACTTACTTCAAAATTAACATGGCATTGTCATATCGAATATGCTTTGAACAAAGCCAGAAAAAGTCTAAATATACTAAAGGCAATCAGTAAGCAAATATGGGCACAGAATTTGGTTGTACTAAAACATTTATCATTATCACTGGTTCGTTCTAAACTAACATATGGCCAAGAATTATTCTTCAGTGCCCCCAGATATCTTTTGAACAAACTTCAAAGACTAGATTGTAAAGCTTTCCGGATTGCTTTAGGAGTTCCGTTTCATGCATCTTCTCTAGGAACTTACAGAGAAATAGGAGTATTACCCTTAGATGATTATCGTAACTTAGCCGTTTCAAAGTATATATCCTAAGAAGTTCAACAGTTGAAAACAGTATTACATCGGAAATTTCAATTAGATCTGACTTAGACTTTCCAAACAGAGCTAAAAATATATCTTCTCTTGCTTCAATTGGCACATATACTTCCAATCTTCTTAAAGAGGCAACCATTAATCCTAAAGATTGGCAAAAATCCACCGCTATTTTAACACCTGTTCCAAAATGTGAACTTCAGAAAGCATACTTTGATATCAACCATCTCTCATTAAAAAAAAGAAGAAAATGCGATTATTCTTTGCTCTTACACAAATGCACACTTAGAAGATACATACCCTTCTCATCTTAAGATATACACTGATGGGTCCCTTCTTGAAAATAAGGAAGCGGGGGCAGCATTTATCATTCCAGCTCTAAAAGTTGAAAAGTCATATCATATTGGCAAAAATCATTCCATCTTTACTGCTGAACTTACCGCTATTTTGATGGCTTTGTACTTTCTGCTTGATTTTCCAAATACTGTTTTGCAGATTTTGTTTTGCGTTGATTCTAAATCTGCATTACAGTGTCTTAATAACTCTACATCAATGGTTAGGCAGAATCTCATTACTGAAATTAATTTTTTGATACATTTTCTCATTCTGAGGGTTCGAATATCACTTTCTGCTGGGTTCCATCTCACTGTGGTCTTTATTTCAATGAAAAGGTTGACAAAGCAGCCAAAAAGGCAGCAAAACATTCTAGCTGTTCAAATGTTTTAGACATTCCTTTTTCTCTTCATGAGGGTTATGCTTTGCTTCAAAGTGTTTGCTGGAAACATGTAAAAAAGAAACATGAAGAGGCTGGCTATTCCCAGCATACTTGTTCAGTTCTTGATATTGAGAACATCCTTTGTACTCAGTACGGCTTTCAAAAATCCAGTACTAGAAATATTGTTTCTCTAATCCACAGATTGAAATTAAATGCATTTCGAGCAAAATTTGCCAAAAATGTAAAATGTTTATGCGGTGAAAAACTTTCCAATGTTCATGTTTTGTATCATTGTCAAGGTTTAAAAAAGTTCCTACCACCATTTCAAGATAAGTCACTGCAAGAAG
>CM060343.1:36362094-36364594 GCA_030674155.1 Stramonita haemastoma
AGATAGATAATAGATAGTAGTAGACAAATAGAACAACGATTTGATAGACAAATAGATAGACAGACAGACAGACAGACAGACAGACAGACAGACAGACAAAACGAACGACAGACCGACCGACCGACTGACCGACCGACCGACCGACGACCGACCGACCGACCGACCGACAGACAGCAGCAGGCAGACAGGCAGGCAGACAAACCAACCAACCGACCGACCGACCGACCGACACAGACAGACAGACAGACAGACAGACAAACGGCTAACAAAACCTAAAGATACTTCCCAACAAAGAAGAAACAAACAGAACTAGAAAACGAAATAGAGTGCAGATAAAAACAAAACAAAACAAAAACAACAAACAACAAAAGAAGCAAACTTTCCATGTCGTATCGCATGCCAACTGCCATCAAAACTTTGTCTTTGCGTGACATTCTTTGCCAAAAAAGAAAACAACAACAACATTATTGACACCTTTCTCTGTCTGTGCTGTCAAACGCCCAAACAGCAGCTACCAGTGAAAACGTGTATTGCCCTGCCAATAAGCGCCTGACAAGTCAAGCCCAGCACATCCAACTTTTGTGGGAGAGAAAATTGGTATGTTGGAAGTCGTTCTGAGAAGAAAAAGAAACAGGAGAATGAACCACGAAGGCTGCAAAAAAATGACAAGAAGAAGGTGACAGGAATATAAAAAGAATAAAAGGAACACGGCAGAAACAAAGAGAGGGATAGAAAAGAAGGAAATTACTGCACAGAGTTTCCAGAAGTGGGAATGCTAATGACAATCCCCAGCATCCCCGGTCGGGAGATGGGGGGGGGGGGGGGGGCAGGGTGATGGAGGAGGGATCTGACCCTTTACAGAGTTATCTATTCCTTTCTACCCCAGCGATGCTGCTTAAACTTGGCTTGGGAGAGCAAGTGTTCTAACCACTGAGTACCCCGCCCCATTGCCGCTAGACTTAGAGGCAAATAAACAAAATGAGCTACAAACAAACAATATAAACAACAAACAAACAAAACAAACAGCAATTTTAATACACAACATTAGAAAATGAAGCAGAACAGAAAATGCATTTCATTCATCTTGAGTGATCTATACAAACATTCTTGAACAGAGGAAAAAGAAGAAATGCATAGCTAAATAAAAAAGACCACATACAAAGGAATTGGAAACAAATGTTTTGTCTACTTTTGAAATGTTGTAAGCCACCAGATATTGATTGAGCTTAGGGCATTACTTAATATGATGACAATGCTAAAAACATGGTTTGGGGATTTTTTTCTGCTGTTTGTTTCTGTTTTGTTGTTGTTGTTGTTGTTGTTGTGGCTGCTGCTGTTTTTGTTTTGTGTGTATTCCTTTGCATATTTGTTAGTTTGTGGGTTTATGTTGCTTGGTTTTGTTGGTTTAATTGTTTGCTTGTGTTTCTATCAGTCAAAGCATCACATTTTCCTGTACAGATGTTGGAGTGCTGTCAGAATCAACAGCAATCTCATCCTCTGAGAGTTCTGCGCTAGAATTCCCTCTCTTCTATCCCTCTCTTTGTTTTCTATACGCACCAGGACTGAATGTAGAAAAGCACATAAAGCTTTGTTCCATTATTACCATTGATATACGAGAATGAATGAATGAATACAGGAATGAATTAATGACAAATATATGAATAAATTAATCAATCAATTCAATCAATATCAATCTATCTTCATCTCTATCTATCTATCTACTATCTATCTATCTATCTATCTATCTATCTACATCTATCTATCTATATCTATCTATCATAAAAATCAACCAATAAAAAATGAAATAATGAACGAATAAATCATTAATCAATCAATAAATTAACCAATCAAACGATTAATATATATATATATATAACCTTATTATTTTTCTTCCTTTACCCTTTATATCGAGTTTTTTGCCTTCTTGGTTCCATCTTCTGCCTATTATTTTCAAGAAAAAAACAACAACTAAAACCATAACGATCGTTTCATACGCCGAAGTCAGATACGCTGGGCCATGCTTGTCAGGCGCTTAACGGCAGCACAACGCGTTTTCGCTCATAACTATGACAAGCAGCAATAGTGTCTACCCTCGTGTTTGCCTAAATTTGGGAAACAAAGTATGCTTGTTCCATTTTGTCAATCAATTTTTTTTGTTTTTTTGTCTCTAAGTCTGTCTTTGTTTCCAAACTTTCTGGCATACTGTGCGTGCATGCACGTGCGTTTACGTGTGTAGTTATGTGTATGTGTGCATGGGCACACTTGGTGTGTGCACTTATTGCATCGTTGTGTGCGTGTGTCAGAGAGAGAGAGAGAGAGAAAGAGGGGGGGGGGACAGACAGACAGACAGACAGACAGAGACAGAGACAGAGACAGACAGGCAGTAGACAGACAGACAGACAGACAGAGACGGAGAGAGACGGATAGAGACAGAGAGAGACAGAGAGAGACACAGAGAGAGAGGGGTTGTGTGTGGACAGAGACAGAGAGAGACAGAGAC
>CM060343.1:36369594-36389594 GCA_030674155.1 Stramonita haemastoma
AATCATAGGCATTGCTCCTGGCAGCCAGGGAAGGGAGACAACTGGTGCAGTATCAGTGCAGTGCCCTTACCACCTGAGTGTCAGGATTCCTCCCAGTGATGTATGACCAGTGAGGTCTGGCTGTGATCAGATTTGCCTCTCTTTTGCTCCATTTATGACTGTCTTTTTGTGTCTGTTTGCTGTATTTTCTCTATCGCTGTCTGTCTCTCTCTCATTTTCTCTCTGTCTGTCCGTATTTCTGTCTGTTTGTCTGTCTCTGTCTGTCTTCTGTCTCTTCTGTCTGTCTGTCTGTCTGTCTTCTTGTCTTGTCTTTGTCTTTGTTTCTGTCTGTCTGTCTTCTGTCTGTCTGTCTGTCTCTCTCTTTCTGTCTCTTCTCTGTCTCTCTCTGTCTCTGTCTCTTCTGTCTGTCTGTCTGTCTGTCTGTCTGTCTGTCTGTCTGTCTGTCTGTCTCGTCTGTCTGTCTGTCTGTCTCCTCTCTCTCTCTCTCTCTCTCTCTCTCTCTCTCTCTCTCTCTCTCTCCTCCTCTCTCTCTCTCTCTCTCTCTCTCTCTCTCTCTCTCTCTCTCTCTCTGTGCTTGTCTTCCTGTCTGTCTGCTTTTTCGTATAGTGCAATTAATTTTCCATCAATGGAACAAAAGCACATAAAGAGAGGGATAGAAAAGAGTGAATTCCTAGCACGTATTCCAGATACAGTTATATAACAAAGCACATAAAAAACATAGACATTATCCTCAATACAAAGTATGAATAAATAAGGAATAAAGAAGTAAATAAATAAATAAATTAATTAATCATACCTTGTTCTTTTCTTCTTGAAGGAAAATAACAACACAAAAATAAAGAGAGGTACAGAAGAAAGAACACCTAGCTCATAACTTCCTGAAAAAAAAGTATTAGAAAGCAAGGTTGAAAGCACCGATTTTGATTCTGGTATTCTAACACATCTAGTGGAGTGTTAATTTTTTTCTCTTTTTTCCTGAAAAAAGATTAAAGCACACACAAACACACACACACAACACACACACACACACACACACACACACACACACACACACACACACACACACACACACACACACACACACATTAACACACACACACACACACATAAACACACACACACACACACATTAACACAAACACACACACACACACACAACACATAACACACACACACACACACACACACACACACACACACACATTAACACAAACACACACACACACACAACACACACACACACACACAACACACACACACACACACACACACCACACACACACACACACACACACACAGAGGGATAGAAAAAAAAGGAAATTCGAATTACAGAATTTCAAGAACAAATCAAAAAAACATTGATTTTCCTTCTGATAGTATAAAACACCCAGTGAAGTGTTAGAATTGATCTCTCCTTTTTCTTCATGTCTTTGAAATTTCCCCTCTGCACATCCAATGCACCATTAAAGTTCATTCAATTCCTCCTCCAAAGCGGTGCAGGAGGAAGAAAAGATGCAGACATGCAGACAGTGCTAATCCGCTCAATGAACACCCTGCACTCTCTGCTGCTGCTCCGGCCTTGGTGGTCGGCAGCCAGGAAAGGGGAGGCAACTGGTGCAATGTGGGTGCAGTGCCCTTGGCTACCTGGAGTGTCTGGACACCAGTGATCTATGACCAGAGCGGTCTGGCGAGCATCAGATTGGCTTCTGTCTGTCTGTTTTTGTATGTATGTTTGTTGATGTTTGTGTGTCTGTGTGTCTGTGTGTCTGTGTGTCTGTGTGTCTGCTCTTCTGCCTGTCTGTGTCTGTCTGTCTGTTGTCTGTCTGTCTGTCGTCTGTCTTCTCTCTCTCTCTCTCTCTCTCTCTCTCTCTCTCTCTCTCTCTCTCTCTCTCTCTCTCTCTCTCTCTCTCTCTCCTCTCTCTTTCTTCTCTTCTTTCTTTCATTCTTTCTTCTTCGTCTCTTCTCCACATGCTGGACATGGATTGCTGTATGTCTCCTCTGTAATATACCATTGTCTACAGTTCAATAGACCACATAATCTCAGCCGAAATTTCAGTAGATTGCTTCGAAGCCTCTTATTAGTTAACGATATTAAATATTGTTCTGGACCAAACGCATCTTTAAATCAGCTATACCAATGGCATTTTTCACTCAACATTAACTGTTCATGCCAGTTTTGATGGAAACATGAAATAAGTCTATCTTTCAATTCTCTAACAAACATTTCTTCATAACCTACCCCCTGGCATAGCCAAACAATACCACTTGCACAAGACGAATTGCACTTTTTGTTTACATGTCGAGCTTACAAAGAAATTCGTCAAAAAGTTACTTTTTGTCAAACCCAACCAACAGGTCCACTAGTCGTGTACAAAAAGTGTTAACTTCAAATAAAATGTCCGAGATGATATCTTTAGCAATATATGTAACACAGGCTCTAGAAAAACGCAAGCAGACTATGAACCAAACATATTCTATAAGTAATAACTAAAAATATTTGTTGATGTTTGTCTGGATTTCGAGTTATTAATTCATGTCTTCTTTTCTGTTCATCCATTATTAACATGACATTTATAATTAGCCCCCTTTGACTGATGGGCTTGTAGCTTTTGTCAAATAAAATTCGTTCATTCGTTTCATTTTCTTTCTTCATTCTTCTTTCTTTCTTTCTTTCTTTCTTTCTTTCTTTCTTTCTTTCTTCTTTCTTTCTTTCTTTCTTCTCTATTCTCTATCTTTTTCTCTCTCTCTCTCTCTCTCTCTCTCTCTCTCTCTCTCTCTCTCTCTCTCTCTCTCTCTCTCTCTCTCTCTCTCTCTCTCTCTCTCTCTCTCTCTCTCTCTCTCTCTCTCTCTCTCTCTCTCTCTCTCTTCTCTCTCTCTCTCTCCTTCTCTCTCTCCTCTCTCTCTCTCTCTCCTCTCTCTCTCTCTCTCTCTCTCTCTCTCTCTCTCTCTCTCTCTCTCTCTCTCTCTCTCTCTCTCTCTCTCTCTCTCTCTCTCTCTCTCTCTCTCTCTCTCTCTCTCCACTCCCACTACACACACACACACACACACCACACACACACACACACACACACACACACACACACACACACACACACATACACAACTTAACACTCTCAGAAACACACACACTTAAAACCAGCCATTAAACATCCTAGTTCCCTCTATCCCCCCTTCCCTCTCCTTTCTTGCTGTGATACATCCATCTTTTGTACACTATCTTACACAAAAGCAACAACAACCAAAACTAACCAAACAGACTACTATGCTTTATCTGGGACATGAAGAGAAAGACTTGACCTAAGGTGGGAATAGAAGCTCGGAAAGCTTTGTGATTTTTTTTTTTTGGTAGAAAGATGCGCCAGTACATTGTAGAAAAAATATGGAAAAGCCTCTTTTGTCTTCTGTCTGCAGATTTTTTTGGTCTGCTTTTTTCTTTCTTGTTTAACATTCTACCTACATAACATCCTTCAGCTGTTCATTGGTACCTAATTGGGACACTCTGTGCAAACTAAGTAGCTCACGACAACAGCAAAGATATTGCGAACAGAATGCCTCGTCATTAAATTCTTGTATAAGACCTACACTGATAAATCATGGATATCATTTGCAAAAACAGAGCAGATGAACCCTGATACTTACTATTGATTATGCATATCATGCAATGGTTTAGGTGATAGCATCAAGTCAGTAAAAGAGAGCTGAAAGGAAAAAAAATGTGCAGGTTAAAATTTGTATGGCTACAGAAGAAATACTCAAAGCAAATTTGTGCTTATATATTTATTCTGCTGTTCAAACAAACAAGCATCGGAATAAAAAGATAAAACAACACAAAAAACAAGTGAAAATGGTAACTCTTCACATCGTCAGCTTATTTATTTTATCAATTTATCTATTTATTTATTTATTTATTTATTTATTTATTTATTTATTTATTTATTTATTTATTTATTTATTTATTCTTTTGCATCCAGCATTATGGAATGGGAACTCTTGTTAAAAGAAATCAACTCATGTTAAAAACAAACAATTCTACGCTCCACACACACACACACACACACACACACACCACACACACACACACACACACACACACACACACACACACACACACACACACACACACACACACACACACACACCATTTCTTTAAACAACATGTCTAGCACATTATTCTTCTTCGTTGAACGCTCAGATAACAGCTATTGTTGTCTGTCATATAAGCACAAAAGCGTTATGCTGCCGTTAAGCGCCTGACAAGACATGCCTAAGGCATCCTACTTCAGCGTGTGTGTGTGTGGGGGGGGGGGGGGTCACTATCTATTGACTCTACTGTTGAAAAATATTGCAGAAAAATGGACACAGAAGGCAGGAAATAGGGTAATAGAAGATAGCGAGAAAAAAAAGGAACAACGAGAGAGAGAGAGAGAGAGGAGAGAGAGAGAGAGAGAGAGAGAAGAGAGAGAGAGAGAGAGAGAGAGAGAGAGAGAGAGAGAGAGAGAGAGAGAGAGAGAGAGAGAGAGAGAGAGAGAGAGAGAGAGAGAGAGAGAGAGAGAGAGAGAGAGAGAGAGAGAGGAGAGAGAGAGCAGAAGACAGAGACAGAGACAGAGACAGAGAGAGAGAGAGAAGAGAGAGAAGAGAGAGAGAGACAGAAGACAGACAGAACAGACAGACAGACAGAGCAGACAGACAGAAGAGACAGAAACACAAAGAGGGGTTAAAAAGGGAGAGTTTCTAGCAGAGATTTTCCACAATATGGGACAGCTATTTTTGCCCATTGACACCTGATATCCCTAAGGAGGTGTCTAATCTGTATGTGTCTGTTCCTCTATATCAGTTTGTTCTTTTTTTTTCTTGGAGTGG
This sequence comes from Stramonita haemastoma, assembly GCA_030674155.1. Taxonomy (NCBI): domain Eukaryota; kingdom Metazoa; phylum Mollusca; class Gastropoda; order Neogastropoda; family Muricidae; genus Stramonita; species Stramonita haemastoma. The sequence goes on from CM060343.1 coordinate 36,374,455, forward strand.
GAGGCGTTATAGTGGAGGAGGGGTGTCGTTTTCTTTGTCTGTTCTGCTCTCTTTTTTTTTCTTTCTTTCTTTTGTTCCACTTTGAATGCTAAGTTCTTAGTTCTTGCTACCAAACACCAATGTAAAGGATACTATGCCTATTGCCTATTGTGCTCGCAATTTGATGGCCCGGTTCGATTCCTGTTCGAGGGGATTTTTCCCCTGGAGTTAACATTAGTGCTGACTCCACTCTACCCCACTCTATCGGATAAAAGTGTAAACCGAGGCCCCGTGTGCGAACGCACGCAAAACATCTTGTGCACACGCTAAATCATGTTCCGCTTTGCGTAAGAGTAGGCCAGTGTGTGCCTGTGAGAACAGACGACAATATTTACAAAACTGCATGCACACGGGGAATGGATGTAAAAAAGTGCATGAGTGTTTATTCCATTACCCTCAAATAAAAGACAATAAAAAAATCCACATAGCATATTCAAAAAAGACCACCTCAAAGTTAAACGACAACAAAACACCGTGGCATTGAATATAAATCCAATGATTCTGGGATTATCTTTTTATACCTTAAAGAATCCAAGTGGCCTAACAGCGTCACTTACCAAAATCACAGGGCAGAATTAAGAAACAACAGAAACAAGAAAGACCGCCAACATGCAATTCGCCCAACACAATGTCCACGAATTAATTATGTCTCTGTCTGTCTGTCTGTCTGTCTGTCTCCATCTCTGTCTCTGTCTCTTTGTCTCTGTCTCTATCTCTGTCTCTGTCTCTTTGTCTCTGTCTCTCTCTGTCTCTCTCTGTCTCTCTCTGTCTTTGTCTGTCTGTCTGTCTGTCTGTCTGTCTGTCTGTCTGTCTGTCTGTCTGTCTGTCTGTCTTCTCTCTCTCTCTCTCTCTCTCTCTCTCTCTCTCTCTCTCTCTCTCTCTCTCTCTCTCTCTCTCTCTCTCTCTCTCTCTCTCTCTCTCTCTCTCTCTCTCACTCCATCCTCCCCTGTCTCAGTTCGTGTCCTGCACATTATATTTCTGTTACTTTTTTTCAGACTTTCCTTTAGCTTTTTTCTTCATCCTTTTATTTTAAGGTGGTTGGCGGTTAGGGCTGCAACGGGGGAGCGGGGGATGGGGGTGGGGCTGGGGAGGGGAGGGGAAGGGAAGGGGGTGGTTTTCTTTGTCTATCTCTTTGTCTTTTGTTGAACTTTGAAGACAAAAGTCCTTAGGTCTGGACTCCAGACACCAGAGAGAGGAGGCCTTACAGGGTAACAGTCAAGAGTACAGGGAGGTAAGGAGAGGGGGAAAATCAATACACATTCTTCTCCCTTTTTTATTACTACTTCTCTTTTTGTCCTTAACCTGGAAAATATCTAGTCTGAAAAAAAGTGATACCAGAGTTTCTACTATTCTTATCTAGGCTTAGACTTTTTTTTTTTGGGGGGGGCAGGTGGGGTGGGGGGTAGTGTGGGGTGGGGAGTTCACGGGGAATGGGGAATGGGGTGGGGTGGGGGGGGGGGTCTTTGTTTTCATTCCTTAGCTAAAGCCTGGAGGTTTACCACCAAAGGTGATATTTTGTGAATATGACCGTTTTTTGCCCTCCATACAGGTAGCTGCATTCCGACTTTCGAGGATTTGCCCTGGGTACGTTTGTTCTTTGGTGAACCTCTTTATTTATCTTATATTCGTTTTTGTTTTTCATTTTTTCTTTCGAGGATAATGAAGTAAGCCATACTGTGCTTTTTTACATCCTGTCCTCGTGTGTATGCAGTTTTTTGTAAATGTTGTCATTTCTTCCCACAGACACACACAGAACACTGACACGAATCACACGATCTCTAAAGTGCATATTGGATCTTCTGTGTGTGCATATACACAAACGGATTTAAGGCATCGGTATGTCTGCACTTAAAACTGACTTGGAATATTGACAAAGCTGCCCATCAATGATCTACAAGATGCCGCTGAAATCGAACCCTAGACTTCATGGACCCATAAGGTTGAAGTCGAACGGTTTTAACCACTCGTCCGTAGCGTCCGTCTTCTTTACATTTATCAAACCAAATACATTGTTCTGGGGAAAAAACAGCAAAAAATAACAAAAACACCACCCATTGCAGCTAAAACATAACGACAAAAAAGTATTGTTGTCTAAATACAACATCAAGAAAAGAAATATACTTTTTTTTGGTTTAGATAACAACAATCTAAAAGAAATTTCGTCGCTATTAACATACTCTTTATCAAAAGAACAAAGCCAACACAGACTTTAAAGATATTCGTTATTACCATACGAACAATACAACAAATCCTGAAAGGCATTTTCAACTTTATTTCCTTTAAAACCATCCAGTGAAATGTCAAAAATAAACAACAAAAGTCAATACTATTATCACGACCAGTCAAAGGAAAACCTGCTTAAGAAGGCAGGCAGAAAATGAAAAATGCAATATCATTTGTGCTCAGTGACCGGAACGCACTGTAAAACAACAATCCCGCTACTATCACATCTGGGCAGCCTAGGAAGGGGAGATAACTGGTGCAGAGTCAGTGCAGTGCACTGCCCCTACCACCCAGAGAGCGAAAAGAACAATGATCTATGTATGACCAGTGTGCAAGTGGACTCCCGCCAATTTGCATTTTTCTGTGTCTGTATGTAAAGGGTGGTTGGGGAGAGGAACGGGGAGGGGGGGTGGAGTCGGGGTGCGGGGCGGAGAGTTTGATAGCCTAGTGGTTAGAGCATCGCGCTCATGATCTGCTGACCCTGGTTCGAATCCTGTCAAGGGGATTTTTTGCCACCTGGAGTTAACATCACTGCGGACTCCACTCTCCCCATAAAATCCTTTGGATGGGACTATTAACCAAAGCGCATTGTGTGAACACAAGCAGAACATTTTGCGCACACATTAAAACGTGTTCCACCTTTCGGAAGAATAAGGTAATTGTCGGAACGATTACAAGATTTACAACGAACGCGTACACACGGGGACTGAATGAAAAAAAAGCGCATAATTTATGATTATTATGATGTGCTTATTGCCACTCGTGTCAGATGCTGCTCTTTTTTTGTTACTTCTGTCGAACAGATGTCTAGTTATGCTGAACGAACAGAAATCATGTTTCTAGTTACTGTCTTTTGGTTTTTTCCTTACGTTTTCATCATGTTATTTATTATTTTCAGTTGTGGTTGTCTTAAAGAAAAGAAAGCAGATTTAAGTAGTGCAACACCAAATCCATGTACATTAGCTTTGCCTAGTAAAGAGGGATCTTCTATTACGCAAAAAATACGTGATAATGACGTCAGTTTAATGATTGAGTCAGTTCTTATTCTAAAGCGTTCTCTTACTCTGCAGATGTTGGGTAAAGCCAAAATGAAGATTAAACATATGCCTACAAATGCGCTTTGTTCTCTGACATCGTGGGACATGCGTTTGGGCACATATATCAAACATCTGTGTACTTCTCTCCTTATCATCAGTGAAGCTTCCAGCAATGTCACCCATTAACAGCAGACATGAGACAGCTTCGGTTGAATGCAGTGCAAGTAAGCTGATTTGGAGTCATGATGTGTGACGTATAGCCCGTCAGAAACTGGTGTCGCTGATTTACCACAGTGCCACCAAAAACTGGAACAGGTTATGTGGGACAGAGGGTGTCCACAAAGTGGGTCTCAAAAAGACGTCTGTCTTGTGCACTGGAATGTTTATGCCAATGTACTGGGAACAGGATTGCCTGGGGGTCAAGTAATGCGCTCGTGATCTGCTGACCCGGGTTCGAATTTCGTTGTGATTTTTTTTCCTCAGAAGTTCTACATCAGGGCTGACTCCACATCATGACAGCCAAGAAAGGGGGATAACTGGTGCAGAATCAGTCCAGTGCATTGCCCTTACCACCCGTTGAGGAAGGAGAACAATGATCTATGGATGACCAGTGTGCAACTTGTCTGCCGTCGGGTTTGCATTTCTCTGTGTCTGTATGCAGGGCGGGTGGGGTTAGCGTAGTGGTTAGGGCATTGCGCTCGTGGGGAAGTCCTTCGGATGAGACCATAAACCGGGTTCCGTGTGCAAACCCACGCCAAACATGCTGTGTACACGTTAAAACATGTTCCGCTTTTCGGAGAGTAGGCCATTGTGTGCTGGTGGGAATGGATAACAAAACTAACAAAACTGGATACGTACAGGTTTACTAATGTAAAAAAAACAACAACAACACAGAAGTGCTACTCCATAATCTTCGAAGTAAAAGAGTGATTATTTTTTATGCTGCTTACGTTCACTATATCATCAATGGCCCACGCTAAACTCTTCATCCGTTATCATTGTGACTAAAGTATCAAAGCTTTTGTAAGTATATTCTTTCAGTTTTCAAATATTATGTGGAGATTGGATTTTTCTATGATATGGCCTCAGCATTTTTTTTTTCATTCTATTTAAAATGAATTACAAACCAAATCTTCTATGATATCGTCGAAGCGTTGTATTTTTCAACAATGTACATTAAAATGAATGACGAAGCAATTTGAAGTCAGAATGTGGCTGCCTACGATGACGGTTTGGATTGTTTTATCCTGTTGTTCAGCTAGAGCTCCGAGGTTCGTCAATGGTGAGATATTGCGTATGCAACCAAGCTTTACCAAACCATTAAGGTAGCCGCATTCCAACTTCGGTATTGTATTTCGTAAGCGTTTGTAGACGCACAACTTTTTTAGCCTGTGTCTAACACACACACATACATACACACACACCACGCACGCACGCACGCACCACACACACACACACACACACACACACCACACACACACACACACAACACACAACAGGACAACACATACATCCCTCACACACACAAAACCACACCAACACAAACAAAACACACATAACCACACCACACACACATCGACACACACACACACACACCAACACACACCACACACACCACACCACACACACACACACACACACACACACACACACACACACAAAAACTAAACCATCTCTCCGGTTATGCTTAAACCAAATCTGTGCCATGTAGCTCGTGGACTGGTTTAACCAATCCTCTAAAGCAGACACTTACTTTAAATGCAACAGAGAGCGGCTAAATATAGATTAACATCCTAGCTTCTTGACTGAATTCTGACAATATACATTTCACGCCATGACATTCGGCTGCCAGAAGGGCAAACAACTGGGTCATTGATCTACATAATACAAAGCAACACAATACAATTCAACAACACAATGCAATACAATATCATGCAAAACAACATAATGCACAGCAATGCAACACAATACAACACAATTATAACATAGCACAACACAGTACAACACAATACAATACAATCCAGTACAACACAATGCAATACAACACAACACAATACAAGACAATGCAATACATTATCATACAAATAAAACAGTAGAATGCATGACAATACACTACAACACCATACAATACAATGTGGTTACGATACGATGCGATGACAATACATACAAGAGCAATGCGATGCAGTGCAATGCCAATACTATGCAATGCATGCAATACATACAGTGCAATACAGTGCAATACAATACAGTGCAATACAATACAATTCATCACTAATATAAACAACACAACACAATACAAAACAACACAATGAAACACAGCACAATACAACAACGATCGGCACTAACATATAACACAACGAATCAATAAACACAACACAACACGTGCATACAATCAACAATCACAGAACCAATCCAATCCAATCCCAATGCAATACAATATATAGTACTGGACAATCAGGCACCAGTTTATCTGGTTAAACCTGCAGCCCAATACAGTCAGACAAGGGGAAGGCAGAAACACAATGATGGACGCCCCCCATGCCGAGTGACTGCCCCTGAACTTCGCTCCACTACGCAGTACTGTCCCTTGCCTGCCAGAAGGGAGACAACTGCTGTGGAATCTGGGCAGTTGCCTCCCTTTCCATAGAGACTGAAGAGGCCAGTGATTTATGACCAATGGGATGTGGCCACTGCCTGACTGGTTTCGATGCTACGTTTGTCTGTCTGTAAACCTGTCTGCCTGGTTATTTTTGTTTAAAGCCGTATTTCTCTTCAGCTGTTTGTCTCTTTATGTATACAAATGTTGTGTTACTTATCCTATTGTATAAAGAAACGCAATTTGTTATGAGAATTTAGGATCTGATCCTTCGATAAAGGCTTACAAGACAAGTGCACAGGCTGTGGAAACAATCCAATATGCCACCAAAACTTTTTCAAAACGAAATACGTTTGTTTTTTTATCTGTAAGAAGTACATAAACCTAAATTACAGACATATCCTACAACAGAAAATATATAGATACAAACAGTGAACATTTCTTATTTGCAGTGTATATTAAATTGATATGAAAAAAAAACCACCTTTAAACCCTTGGCTAGCCTTAATCCCTTTGTCTACCAGTAAATGTGATGTACATCGGCTGGGTTGTATACTTTAAACAACAACAACAAATATCACTAAAATGCTGTTCTTACCGCCTAGCTTATTGTTGCTGCGCAGTTTTATGCACTGGAAAAAACCGCGCTGGGACAGAACTTCTTTTTTAGCTTTTTAATTTGTGGGAAGAAGCATACAGACTGCGCAAAAGTAAAGGTAAAGGTGTCCCATAACTTATATGGTCGTTAGGAAGTAAGGCATCAGAGACCTCAGTTTCTTCGGGGGCCAGTACATTAAGAGCGGCGCCCATCTCCCCTCTCTCGTTGCTTAACGTTCGCTGACCCTAAAGAGAACAGGTACCCACTTACAGCTGGGTGAACTGAGAGACTGTACTGAAGCCAAGGCGCGCATACGGTCACCCATCCACTTGGTAACTATGCTCAATGCTGCTTAACCTTAGCTCCGGAAGGCAGGTGCTGTGACCACACAGCTATAGTGTGTTTTCCATCCCCCTAACAGTGGGCAAATAAATAGTTTATGGTTCCAGCTTTTAGCACTGGCTGTAGGTGTCATGACGTGAACAAATGGCCGCGGTAACGTTATCCGCCAAACAGAGGAGCTAGTGGCACACATCTGCTGTAGAGTGGAGCGGTGGTGTCAGTGACACAACCGATGTCAGTGACTGCCTATAGTGTCATCATGACATGAGTGGTGTCAGTGACACTGCCTATAGTGCCGTCATGACACACAATACATGGCTGTCAACAGTCTCAATGCCTTTCTGCTATCAGTAACGGCACTGGACGATGTGTGATGGATGCTATGCTATCCAGGTCTGTGCCACTAACTGCGTCCTGTTATTAATGAGTGTGAAATACTACACCAGCAACTGCAGCTCATTCCAAGCTCAGGTGATGTTAGACTATGCCCCAAGGTTGTGCATCCAGGTGGAAATTGTATGCAATTGTATGTGCCAAAACAACTAGTTGTATTGTTTAGCTCATGTAATACAGTTGTGTTTATCCACTTCTATCCCACTCTTAATACGTTAGGTATGATACTGATTTCCTACAAAAAGATCTCTGATATCAGGTAAAAACGTCACTGTGAGTAAGGGGTTGTTTACCTGTTTTTTTAAACAGTGGTGTTTTCATGAAATTTTCTTGCTCCTATTTTTTTTTTCTGTATAGACTATAGTAGATAAAGGTTAAGGTGTCCTATAACCTATGTAGTCACATGGAAGCAAGGCGTCAGAGACCTCAGCTTCTCTAGGGGCCAGCATATTGAGGGCCGCGCCCATCTCCTCTCCCTCGCTGCTTTACCCTCACTGACCCCTAACGGGCTGGTACCCATTTACAGCTGGGTGAACCTGGGGATTGTATTGATAATAAGGTACGCAAACGGTCATCCATCCACTTGGTTACCACGCTCGATGCTGCTTAACCTTGGCTCAGGGAAGGTGAGTGCTCTGACCACTGAACTACCCTGTCCCCTAACACTGGTAAACAAACAGGATGTGGGTCCGCTTGTAGCACTGGCCTCGCGTGTCATGACAAACGAGACAAGGCTATCAACAGTCTGACTGCCTACCTGCTATCAGTAACGGCACTGTGATGGGTGCCAGCCGGGTGTGTGTCACTAGCTCTATCCTGTTATTGATGATTGTGAAACGTGACACCAGTCAATGGAGCCCATTCCACGCTCAGGGGATGCTGGAGTATGCTTCAGCACCTCTGCAAACTGTGGATTAAACATGAATGCTGAGCACAGTTTCCCACTAGGTTTCCGTTTACATTGTTTCACTTATGTAACATTAATGATGGCTACATCGCCTTTTATTCTGCTCCAAATGCCCGAGAGATAAAACAGGTTTCCTTTATACATTTGCCATAAGGGGAATAATGATTTGGAGTGAACAGCTGGTAAAAAAAAAAAACCGTTGCTTTTTTCAGAAAATTGTCTCGCTCCTATTTCTGTTTGCTAGGTTTTAATAGGTAAAGGTAAAGGTATCCCACAACATATATATGTTGTCATAGAGGAACAAAGCATCAGAGTCCTCAGCTTCTCTAGGGGCCAGCATATTGAGGGCGGCGTCCATCTCCTCTCCCTCGCTGCTTTACCTTCCCTGACTTTAAAGAGGGCAGGTACCCATTTACAGTTGCATTTACTTTAGTATACTTGCTTTCAAATATCTTATGAGAGACAAAATGTATGGTCTAGGGAAGCGAAAAAATAGTCTTAAACAACAAATACTAGGTTGTTAGCTCCGATGTTTTTTTCAGTTTTGATTGTATAATATGCTATCCCCATTTTCTATGTCTTTATTTTGATAAAAAAAAACAACCCGTAATGAAGATTATGTAGTCCTTTATTAGAATTATTTGTTCATATTTCTATCATTTTTTTAATTATGGTCTTGTTTTTTTTTCTGGTAAATATCCTAGTCTTTACACTGGAGTGTTGTGTACTTTTGAACTGTTTTTGCATACGATCATCATGACGATAATAGTATTAGCAATAATGATGATGATGATGATGATGATGATGTTATATTTTGTTTCTTTTTTTCTTTATCCTCGTCTTCTTTCTTTCTTTCCTCTTCTTTCTTTCTTTCTTTCTTTCTTTCTTTCTTTCTTTCTTTCTTTCTGTCTTTCTGTCTGTCTTTCTGTCTCTCTGTCTGTCTGTCTTCTGTCTGTCTGTCTGTCATTTTTTTTCTTCTTTCTTCTTCTTCTTCTTCTTCTTCTTCTTCTTCTTCTTCTTCTTTCTTCTTCTTCTTCTTCTTCTTCTTCTTCTTCTTCTCCTCCTCCGCCTCCCACCCTTCCCCAAACTCCGACAACACGTCTTTGAAGCTGTGTACCAAAAGAGCAGCTTTTTCCACACTTTCTGCCAAAGAAAGACCCCGTCTCAAATCTATAGTGACAGCACACGGGCAAAGCAATGATTATTGGTAAGTGGGCATGGTAACACTAGTGCAATAGACCCAGTTCACTGTCCAAGCTGGTTAGCTAATGTGGGATGTGAGAAAAGACGAAAAAGGAAAGAGGGAAAAAAGGCTGTAAAGACACCATGGCCAAGTTTATGAGCATGAGCTTTGAAACAGTCAGGCTTCTTGCCTATCCATTTTGGAGAGGGGGGACAACTGGTGCAGGGTAAGTGCAGTGCACTTACCTCCCTTGAGAGTTTAAAGAACCGGTGATGTAGGACCAGTGTGGTTTGGCTACTGTCGTGTGTGTGTGTGTGTGTGTGTGTGTGTGTGTGTGTGTGTGTGTGTGTGTGTGTGTGTATGTGTGTGTGTGTGTGTGTGAGTCAGCGAGTCAGTGAGTCAGTGGTGTGTGTGTGTGTGTGTGTGTGTGTGTGTGTGTGTGTGTGTGTGTGTGTGTGTTTGTGTGTGTGTGTGTGTGTGAGTGAGTGTGTGTGTGTGTGAGTGAGTGTGTATGTATGTGTGTGCGTTGGGTGTGTGTGTGTGTGGTGTGTGTGTGTGTGTGTGTGTGTGTGTGTGTGTGTGTGTGTTGGGTGTGTGTGTTTATGTTTGTGTGTGTATTTATGTTTGCGTGTGTGTTTGTGTGTGTTTGTGTTTGTGTGTGTGTGTGCGTGTGTGCGTGCGTGTGTGTATGTAATGTAAGGTTTGTTTAACTAATGCCTCTACTTAAGAACTACCCGCGAAAGGTTTTATAGGCTTGTTTTAAGATATGAATAATAAGTTGAATTCGGTTAAAACAAATTAAAACCATCACAAAATACATAAGGCAACATTATTTGAACAGATATGATAAAGAACAATCAAACTAGCGGTAGAATAGAGTGCAATGCAATTAAGATTTGTATGCCTAAGTTTTTTTGTTTTTTTTTAGACATTATAGAAATACACCATGATAGTTTTATTACTAATTTTGCTAATGTTAATAAGCAACAAACGCCCACACCTGCAAAAAGAACAAAATTAAACGGACAAGCACAAAAACATGTAACTAAAAAAAACAAAAAAACCCTACATAGACACATTGAAAATTATACAAGCTAGTCAGAGAGGCTTCTTTGCTTGTCTTCTTTGTTGTATCATAAAATAAAAAAAAACAATCACTGCCAGATGTGATACCCATACCTAGAACATCTGGACACAACTGCCACAGAAAGGAGCGTGCCAGTGACACTGACATGACACACTGTCATGACAGATAACAGATGATGCAGACATTCCGACACTGACTTACTGCTAAGAATGCGAATGAGTGGGGGGATGGAGGAAAGGAGTGGATGACGGTGGGGGGGAAGTGGTATGCTATGGTGACAAGGTAGGTCTAGCAATCCCTCCTGGCCATCAGTTTGGAATGTGCAAGTCAGCAGCTGCTGTAGCCATCTCTACATGCAGAGGGTGTGAGATATGACCGTCTACCTACCAGCTGTGTGAAGATTGGTGAGGCTTGATACATTTCCTTCTGTTACAGGCTAGCTTCGTTGTTTCGTAGCTCATTATTTCTGGATTGGAGAATATTTCTTTGTATTGGTATATAAAGTTGAGTGGATTAATGAAAGGTGGTGTAGTTTTTTTTCACACAAAATATATAAAATTATGTCAAAAGTCCTAGCAGGTTTGGTAGGTAAAGAGACCAGCCAAGAGATGAATAAAAATGCTTATAAAGGTACTGATTTCCACTCGAAAGTTTTTTTAGGGGTGATAAAACATCTTTAGTATATTTCACCTCCACCTGTCCCGTAGTACCGTAGACCGTGGGGGCACTACTGAAGATTTTTCAACCAGCTTCCTCCACTTCTGATAGTCCTCAGCTTTTTGTACAAAATCCTTTCACTCAAGGCCAGTCCACTCTCTGATGTTGTCTTGCCATTGTTTCCTCTGTCTGCCTCCTTGTCTCACTTTTTCATAATTTACTTTGAATTAATGAAGTTTTAAATGTGTCATCTTTAGAAAATAAAATGCTGAGTTACTGGAACTTCGCAAAATGTATCACCTGCGAAAAAGTAACACTCTTGGTGTTGTTAAATTATTGGGAAAGTATTTTGTTGCCAAGTCTAGCAGTATTGTCAGTTATTGATTTTTAAAAAATACACAAGTTGTTCAAGGCTTTTATTAGGGGTTTTTATCAGGATAAGCTCTTACTACAACTAGTTGTATATACCACCGAAGAGAGACCGAAATTTGAAGTCAAAGAATGGCCACTTCAAATCTCTATGGCAAGGTATTTGAAAGCAATCACGCACTTCTGAGCTACTGTGTACTCCATCTTTGTCGTCGTTGAACTTTCCTACAACAACTTTTACTGTCCTATTTAGGAAAAAGTAGTGGAAGAAAAACAAGTACAGGTACCAACTTCTCAATCATTTTGAAAAGGACTTATCAAAGATTAAATAAAAAAATTAATGAAAAATAAATTCTTAGGAATAATGTCTTTCAGTGGCAGCGTTTTAGGCATTTTTGGGTAGGAACCATGTCTTTAACCTGACCTGACTCGAGTTTCGGCTAGTGGATGAGCCCTCATCAGAGGCCCCGGCGGAGATTGAAACTTCACCTGCTGTGGTACCTTACAGCAAGACACTTTTCAGAATCTGATAGAATCGATTGCATCCACAGGAATATATGATATCCCTTTTATTTTCCGACATATCAGCGAGAATTGCGTGGCTCTGCCGTTAAGCGCCTGACAAGTTGGGCCCAGCACAACCCATTTCAGAGTTGGATAGAATCGTTATCATTAAAGGTTTTTTGTGTTTTTTTTTCTAGAACTAAAAAGGTGGTCGTAGGGACCAAGATGACAAGAAATACACAACACAGAAGTGACAGGAACAAAAAAAGCAAAGTGTACTGTTAATTAAATTGATTTCAGGGGATGATAAGAGAAATGTAATGCATGAACTATGTGATTTTGTTTTATGTTTCTTTCTTTTGATTTGTTTTGCTACTTTGTTCCCGCTTTCCTCTTTGATTACTGATCTTCTTTGATTTTATCTTGTCCGTTTTTTTTCCCTTAAATCATGCTGATCTTCCTATCTCAGTTTGTTTATTTTGTTTCTGGTTTGCTCTTTTCTTGTCAGAAACTAACACACTTGACAACACCATACACAAGCACGCAAGCAAACAAACAAACAAACAAACACACATGCAAACAAACACTTGTCACTTTCACTGTAGTCAGTTTTAATTAACTCCTCTGTTCTTTTTTTCGTTTTGGTTTTTCTCTATTAGATGTAAAAGGGTTACTTGTGTTTACCTTCGTTTTGTTTTGGCTTTGGTGGTTTTGTTTGTTTGCTTCTTTTGTGTTTGTGTACTTTGTTTCTTCCAAATGTTTAACTTATTTTTTTGGAAGAAAGGGGTAATTAATCTCTCTGTCTCTGTCTCGGTCTCTGTCTGTATGTCTCTCTCTGTCTCTGTCTCTGTCTCTCTGTCTCTGTCTTTGTCTCTCTCTCTCTCTCTCTCTCTCTCTCTCTCTCTCTCTCTCTCTCTCTCTCTCTCTCTCTCTCTCTCTCTCTCTCTCTCTCTTCTCAAAATGTCTCAACGTGTTTCAAAAGTGTTTCAAAGTGTTTCTCTCTCTCACACACACACAAACACACACACACACACAAACACACACAACACACACACACACACACACACACACACAGAGAACACACACACACACACACACACACACACACACACACACACACACACACACACACACACACAAGACAACCCCCCCCCCCTCCAACCCCATACACACATCACCCCTCCCCCACACACACATACACAACACCCTTCCCCACCCCCTATCCCCCTACCTCCTCCCTACTGCCCCCCCCCTCCCCCGACCACCACACACACACACACACCACACACACACACCACACACACACACACACACACACAAAGAAACCATCATCCCAAGTAGAGAGAGAGAGAGGAGGGGCTGTTTGATGCTGTCTCACGTGTGGGCAGTAATTGGCTATCAGCGATGGGATCGATAGACAAACTTTGTCCACACTGAAGTCAATGCCAGCCTTGTATGGAGGAGCTGATTGGTGGAGGGGTTTTTGTTTGTGACCAATCAATAGCCCTCTTGCAAATAAGTGTCACGACTCGATGCCGGGTCACAGCAACCTTGGAGTACTTACTCCAAGGAAGAGAGTGTAGGTTGTGTGCGTGTGTTTGTGTGTGTGTTTGTGTGTGTGTGTGTGTGTGTGGTAGAGAGAGAGGAAAAGAGAGAGAGAGTGAGGAAGAGAGAGAAGGAGAGAGAGAGACAGAGAGAGAGAGAGAGAGACAAGAGAGGACAGAGACAGAGAGACAGAGGACAAGAGAGAGACACAGAAGGACAAAGAGAGACAGAGATACAGAGAAGAGACAGAGAGACAGAGAGACAGAGACAGAGAGAGAGGGCACGAGACACACAACAGACAAACTCTCAGGCAGACAGATAGCAACGTGACGAGACAGACGAGGCAGAGACAGAGACAGAAAGAGAAGAACTCAATTGCTTCAGAATGTAATTGTATAGGCCATGAAACCGTTACAAATCAACATATGAGTAAGCAGGTATGACTGAATGCTTTGCATACAACATTCTACTAGTACAAAAGCACAATGTATGTGAGAGAGAGAGAGAGAGAGAGAGAGAGAGAGAGAGAGAGAGAGAGAGAGAGAAGAGAGAGAGAGAAGAGAAGAGAGAGCAGAGCAGAGAATAGAGAGACAGGCAGACAGACAGACAGAAGACAGACAGAAGACAGACAGAGACAGAGACAGAGACAGAGACAGAGAGACAGGGAGAGACAGAGACAGAGACAGAGAGAGAGACAGAGAGAGAGACAGAGAGACAGAGAGAGAATATGATTTTGTGTATGTGTATGCATGTGTGTGTGCATATGTGTGTTGTTGAATGTGTGTATGTGTATGCGCGCGCGGACGCGTGTGTATATTGTGTGTAAGTGTGTGTAACTGTGTGTGTGTGGGGGGGGGGGGGGATGCATGTAATTATGTGTGTGCGTGTTCGCGCGTTGATGTTTGGTATAACAAGCCTTACTGCGTGCCCTACTCGGTTACGATGTTTAATCAACAACACAAGTTGGACGTGCTTGGCCGAACTTGTCAGGCGCTTAACGGCAGCACAACGTATTTTAGCTGGAGTGACAGACAACGGTAGCTGCCATTTGAGTGGAAGAAGAAGAAGAAGAAGAAGAAGAAGAAGAAGAAGAAGAAGAAGAAGAAGAAGAAAAGAAGAATTGCAAAGAAATAGAAAAAGAAGAAGAAGAAGAAGAAGGAGAAGGAGGAGGAGGAGAAGAAGAAGAAGAAGAAGAAGAAGAAGAAAGAAGAAGAAGAAGAAGAAGAAGAAGAAGTAGTACTACTGACACTTAAAGAATTTGTAATGATTTATAAACCATCCTACTTCTTCTGTTTGTCGCTTTCTTCTTGGGCGTGAATTATTTTATGTAAGCAAATTTGTTAATTTGTTAACTTAAACAGGCACATTTGTATTTGTTGATTATTATTTTGTATGTTTTTTATGTTTTAGCTACACCTAATACTTTGTTTTTGTGTGTACCATTGTGCCTGGTTTGCTTTTTTCAAAAAAAAACTATTCAAGTTGTGTATTATCACTTACGTTTTTATCTTACAATGTAAGCATGCTTTCTGTTACTGTATAGCTTTTAAACTTGTGTACAGCTTATTCACTCTGTTGTCTTTTGTGACAGTTTTCTTTTTCTCTTATGAGGTTTCATAATTTGTATGCACGTATGATCATTTAGGTTTTTACAATATTT
>CM060343.1:36394594-36404594 GCA_030674155.1 Stramonita haemastoma
TTTCTCTCCAGGTAAAACAGTGTGGCTAAATATTCTCTCCAGGTAAAAACATTGTGGCTAAAATTAATATTTTTCCAGGTAAAACAGATATGTGACTAAATGTTCTCTTCACCATCTAAATGTTAAGTTGTTGCCATTGCTGTTGTTGTGTGTTCCCCAGCTTAACACTCTGGGGGGTTGCTCACCCAGAAGGTGCAGTACTCTGACTCACTCATCTATCCCCCTTGGAATCACTGTGAGATTGAATGAGCACAACGAATGAGAAGCCTGTGCGTTGGACCGTTTTTATGTATCTTGCTGTGCACGCAGCTATACTCCGACCTCAGAAAATAAATTTTGAGTAAAATTAATGCTCTAAGAGGTAGCCTTTTGGATGAGACAAAAAAGTCAAAGTTCTATGTGCAGGATACATTCACAGCATGTAAAAGATCTCTCGGCAAAAAGCCCAGTTACAGTCACCAATATCATGTGAACAGGACCGGACCAACACATTAGAGACAAAAAAGAGTGGTTCTGCTCTTGGAGGTCACTGTCTTTATTCCCAGGAAAGCAGACCCAACTCCAGGCAGAGAGATTTGCCCACACTGAAATCAGTTTCTGATATTACGCAGAATAATGCCATAAAAAGCAACACAGGAACCATCAATGACCTTGTGATATAATTGCATCATACAACTAAAAACAACAGTGTAACTGCGAATGTGGTTTAAAATTGCAAGCTTTGATTCCTATTTCTCGGTGTTAACCCCCTTTTTCACCAATGGCATATGCCTGTGTTGTTTTTTTCCAATAATGCAGGTAGCAGCAGCACTCTTAGTAGTACCCTGCCTCTGGGGATGTATACTTGGTATTTTGTTATGTATATTTTCCTAATGCGTGTTTATAACTACTGATAGAGTTTGCAGGATCTCGTATGTGTATATGTGATTAACAAGTCTGTACTTGAAGCTGACATTGTAAAATTCCCAGACGCCCCTGAGATGAGATGTAATGACTCTTTATGTTTTTTTCTGTATTGTTTTCTCTTGAGGGTTCAATTCATAATACTTTATAAGGGTAATGGAATAAGCATTTATATAATGATGCTTCTTTTAACACGCAGTCCTACTGTGTATGTAGTTTTGTCAAATTGATCATCCATTTCCATCGGCACACAATGGCCTACTCTTTAAAAAAGAGGAACATAACTTAACATGTACGCAAGATATTCTGTAAGCGTTCACACATGAGATCTCGGTTTAATGTTTAATCTGAAAAACTTTTTTGGGGGGAGTGGAGTCAACACTGATGTTAACTCCAGAGGAAAAATCCTTCTGAACGAGATTCAA
Source organism: Stramonita haemastoma (assembly GCA_030674155.1). Taxonomy (NCBI): domain Eukaryota; kingdom Metazoa; phylum Mollusca; class Gastropoda; order Neogastropoda; family Muricidae; genus Stramonita; species Stramonita haemastoma. Next base: position 36,395,923 of record CM060343.1, read on the forward strand.
ACCCGGGTCATCAGATCACAAGCACATCACTCTAACCACCAAGCTATCCCATCTCCAAATAGACCCTTGAGACTATAATCAAACAGTTTAAACCGATCTTTTATAGTATCAATCTGCAAGTACTCATTAAACAGTCAAGACACGATGCATCTAATCCTACATCCCCCCCCCCTCCACCTCCAACCCTCAACACACTACCCACCTCACCTCTCCCCTCTCTCCCCCAGCCCACCCACCCCATTTCTCTCTCTTCTCCACGCTCCAGACCCTTGCATAAGTCATCCATCCCAGTCTGGGTCAATGTTTGGTGTGGCAGTGTTGACAGACTGGAAGCAGGATGTATGGTATGGTCTTGTGGCTGGGAGTCCCTGTTATAGGACTTGCTTCTTCTTCATCTGGCTGGCTGGGGGCCGTGTTCTATTGCCGTCATACAGAACCACGTTGGTTTCAAGGGTTACTGTGACCTAGAAGGAGAGTTGGTGCTGCTGTTGCTATGTTGGTTCTCTGTCCCTTGATCTCTCTGTCTTTGTTTACGTCTGTGTGTGTCTTTTTTTGTCTGTTTGTCTGTGTATCTGTCTGTGTGTGTGTCTCTGTATGTCTTTGTCTTTACAATATACAACTGCCAAAGAAAATCAATTAAACATGTTGCACATGTATACCTCTCAAGTCGTCATTGGGTTTTCAACCCTAGTATTCGCACCCCTTTTCTGACAATTTGGAAAAGTCAGAGTAAGTTGTTTCTCTGGGCAGTTCTCTTGCATGAGTGAAGAGCAATATTTACCATTCTATTGCCAATGTGTCTACCATTTAATTTGTTTATGTCTATCATGGGATAGCATTCCCGACTTTTGGAATCCTGCGTGATGAATTCCTTCTTTTCTATCCCGTTCTTGTTTTCTGCCTGGTTCCTTTTTCTCCTGTCACCTCCTTCTTGTCTAGTGTTTTTAGTCTTGGTCCATTTTCTGGCTTTTTTCCAAGAGACTTTTTGGTTTCTTTTTGTTTATCAACGCAACTCATTTGTTTATGTTATCATTCATTTATCTATTATATTCATTGACTTATATACGTGATTGTTTATCTATTAATTTATTTATGTTATCTTTCCTTTATCTATTATATTCATTTATGTATATATCTGATTGTTTGTTTTTCTACTAACTTGTTCATTTATCCTTTGATTATTTATTTATTTAATGTATTTATTCATTTGCTTCGTTATATCATTTATTTTTTTTTAAATTATTGTTCTTGTAATTCATTTGTACAACAAACACCTGTAACAATACGTGTTCTGTTGCAATACTTAAAAGAAAATTGTACATGAGAAACTTTGTGGGAAGAGCAACAACCAATCAACGTTCAGTCATACTCTCCATCCATCTCACCGATTTACCCCACCCCCACCCAACCACACTCCCACTTCACCCTTATCTGCACCCCCCACCCCCCATCCCCTCTCATAGAGCCCAAACCACACACAGCCCTGCTGCAAATTCAATCAACTGAATATGCACACAGTTTGGCAAAAGGGACAATGATATATTATCCTTTGCCCAGCCATATGAACAATGAACTGATAAACAATGGCGATAGCAAACACAACGATATTGAGGGTGAAGTGATGGTGATATTCAAAATTGAGTCGCAAAATGAAACCTAGAAGAGGAAGAGGATTGATGGGTTTGTGGGGAAAATCTGGAATATTAGAAAGTAAAGGACTGGGGAGTTGTTATTGTTGTTGAATAAAATCAGCATTTTAGAAGATAAGGTGTGTGTGTGTGTGTGTTAGTGTGATGGTGGTTAGTGTGTGTTATGTGTTTGTGTGTGTGTGTTGTGTGTGTGTGTGTGTGTGTGTGTGTGTGTGTGTGTGTCTTCAAGTCCGCTTAATTGATGCATCTGAAGAATGGGCGTGAGTAGGTGTGACACGCATCTGCATGTTTCCTGACTTGATTTTTGCTTTAAAAAGGTTACATTCTTTATAGACTTTACACACAAATAAATATTCTATCATTTTGTCTTAGCAAAATTCATCATTGACATTGGTCACACAAACAATTAAAAAAAAGAAAGCACGCGCACACACACACACACACACACACACACACACACACACACACACACACACACACACACACACACACACACACTATCACAAACACACACACTATCACACACACTCACAAACACAACACATCACAAACACACACACTATCACAAACACACACACACTATCACAAACACACACACACACCCCTCCCCTCAACTCCCCTCCCCCACCCCCACCCCCCAAACACACACTAACAACCCTCTCCCAGCTCTCAAAACACCATTTCAAACCAACATGTCTGTAGCACAAATACCAGTCAAGATGAAGAAACACAGTTTCTAGATGCAAGAGCTCAAGTTCACAACACACACAATACATCCTGCTTCCAGTGTGTCAATACTCTTACCCTCAATATCGACCCACACTGAAGACTCGTGCAATAGTTCCACAGAAACAGAGGAGATGTGAAGAGTTTAGACAGAGGTTGATAAGTCCGTATTATTTGTAAGAGAGGGGTCATCTTACGTCCCCTCTAAACTTAAAGGATAATTCTTTAAGATAAGTTAGACCTTTTTTTTTTTTTAATACGTTATCTTCTATATAATCGGTGTTATTTTAAAGTGTAAGCTACTAAGATATATTGTAAGCTTGTTTTATCTAGACATAAATATATATTTTATATATAAATTAAAATTATTATATATATTAATACGTTACATACTAACTTCATTATATTTTGTGTAAGCGTTGCCACGCGTGCATGCACAAACAACTACAAAACACCACACATACTCAACAATCAAACACTAAGACACACACCACACACCACACACACACACACACACACACAGACACACACACACACACACACACACACCACACACACACACACACACACACACACACACACACACACACACCACACGTTGACACAATCGACCTGCTTTAGAATATTAGGACTTTGTATTACCCGGTCACCAAGTTCTAGCGGCTATATATCGATTGGCTTACTGCATCGATTCATCAAACTTTCAATATTATGTCATATTCTTGGTCCTGTTGGATAAATTGTTTATCGATCACTTCTGCAATACAAAACGTGTCCACTAAAGGTACGGGTCATACCCAGTATGTTTTTTTTGTATGTTTACCTGGCTATCCTTTTTTGTTGGATTCTATTTGATTTTATTCATTTATTTTAATTCTTTTTAATGTTATCACTCATGTTTTACATCCACTCCACGTGTGTTTGCAGTTTTGGAAATGTTGTCATCTGTTCCCACTGGCACACAATCGGCTAGTCTTTCGAAAAGTGGAACAAGATTTAACTGTGCGCAAGATGTGTTTGTTCTGCGTGCGTTCACACACGGGGCCTGGGTTGAAAGTTTCATCATAAGGACTTGTGTGGAGAGTGGAGTCAGCACTGATGTTAACTCCAGAGGAAAAATCCCTTGGAACGGGAATTGAACCGGGTCTTCAAAAGCGCGAAGCTTTAACATGTTCACCGGATGTCATTTGGTAGACTGTCAGAATTATTCATAATCATGGCCATTGCTGAGTAACAGGGACATAAACATAGCAAGTGGTTCCTCAGGATTTTAGTTCCCTGGCATATAGAGTTCACTTGCACTGGCAGTTAAGAGGTTTATCAAATAGTGATGAGCGTGTTCGAGTTCAAACCCTCTGTCCCTGTCTGTTTTCCTCCCGTTTATTCTCTGTGTTTTATCACGTCAGTGTGGGAAACTGTGACTGTCCCTCTGGCGTAATTTTTTTTTTTTTTTAAAGTTTAATCAACTCATTTGTCTGATTATTTGCAAACAACCGAAGTTGTTAATGGGGTCAACAGAAAATGGAGAAAAAAAAATCCACATAGCTTTCAATTCCTCTTGGGGTTTGGGAGACATGCGCTTGTTGTTGTTTGCAGGTAATGCTGTTTGGTTATCATCAGCGTCAACCAGTCTGTGAAATCAGTTCAACAATCTTGAATAAAGCATTCCTTTCCTTAATTTTGATTTAAAGAAAATCAAACTATCTCTATGAAAAATCCATGTTGATGTAACCTGAAGGCAGAGAAAATGGTGTTTTGGTGATGGCAAAAAGGAAATTGGTGATAATTACAGATATTTAGGGAATGTTGATGGTGACCGAGGTATAATTTGTTTCGGCATTAAAGTTGTTTGTTAAGGAAACAACTTTCATTTCCGACAGCAGGAAATGTGGTTGATCTTATGAAAAAAGAGTTCTGGATAACATGGTGGGAATCGTATTTTCTTAACTTTATCTCTGTGTGTGTGTGTGTGAGCGGGGGATACGTGTGTGCCTGCGTAGTGCATGTGTGTGGGTATGTGCGTGTGTGTGCGTGTGTAAATGTGTCTATGTGTGTGTGCAAGCATGCATATGTGTGCCTAACGGTAAAGGTAAAGGTGTCCCATAACCTATGTGGTCGTAGGGGAGCGAGGCGTCAGAGACCCCAGCTTCTCTAGAGGCCAGCATGTTAGAGGTGGCGCCCATCTCCTCTCCCTCGCTGCTTTACCTTCCCTGACCCTCAAGAGGGCAGGTACCTATTTACATCTGGGTGAACTGGGGAACTGTACTGAAGCCAAGGCGTGCAAACAGTCACCTATCCATTTGGCAACCACGCTCGACGCTGCTCAACTTGGCTAGGGGAAAGGGAGCTCTCTGACCACTGAGCTAGTCCGTCCTCCATGTGTGCCTACATGTCTATGTAAATGCATGCATGCATGTGTGTATGTTCGTGCGTGTGTGTGTGTGTGTGTGTGTGTGTGTGTGTGTGTGTGTGTGTGTGTGTGTGTGTGTGTGTGTGTGTGTGTGTATGTGTGTATGTATTGGTGTGTGTATGTGCGTGTGTGTGGGTGGGTGCGTGTGTAATTGTGTTTGTGTGTATTTGTGTGTGTGTGTGTATGTGTGTGTATGTGTGAGTATGTGTGTATGTGTTTGTGTGTGTATGCGTTTGTGTGTGTGTGTACGTATGCGTTTGTGTATGTGTGTATATGTGTGTATGTGTGTGTATGTGTGTATGTGTTTGTGTGTGTGTATGCGTTTGTGTATGTGTGTATGTGTGTGTATGTGTGTGTATGTGTATATGTGTGTGTATGTGTGTATGTGTGTATGTGTTTGTGTGTGTATGCGTTTGTGTGTGTGTGTGTACGTATGCGTTTGTGTGTGTGTATATATGTGTGTATGTGTGTGTATGTGTGTGTATGTGTGTATGTGTTTGTGTGTGTGTATGCGTTTGTGTATGTGTGTATGTGTGTGTATGTGTGTGTATGTGTATATGTGTGTATGTGTGTATGTGTTTGTGTGTGTATGCGTTTGTGAGTGTATGTGCGTATGTGTTTGTGTGTGTACGTATGCACTTGTGTGTGTGTATGTGTGTATGTGTGTGTGTGTGTGTTTGTGTGTACGTATGTGTTTGTGTGTGTGTACGTATGTGTTTGTGTGTGTACGTGTGTGTATGTGTGTGTGTGTGTACGTATGCGTATATGTGTGTGTGTGTGTGTGTGTGTTTTCCTCTGTTGCAGCGGGGGGGATGAGGGGGATGCGAAGAGGAGTCACACTATCTGACATCAGTAACATGAGAAGCGAAAATAGCACAGAGGAGGAAAGTTTCTAGGAACTAGCAGGATCATTGTTGTCAGCTGCAATTTGGAGTTAGAGTAGAGGATGTGCTCCACACAAACAGTGGGCTCTGTAGGTAAGGGGTGTTTGTTTGTATTGTTGCATGCGTGTGGGGGTGGGGGGTGGGGGTGGTTGTGTGTGTGTGTGTGTGTGTGTGTGTGTGTGTATGTGTGTGTGTGTGTGTGTATGTGTGTGTGTGTGTGTGTGTGTGTGTGTGTGTGTGTGTGTGGGTGTGGGTGTATGTGTGTGGGTGTGGGTAGGTGTTGGTGTATGTGTTAGAGAGACAGTTATATTCATATGAATATTTTACTTTCCAAAGCCTGGATGTAAGTAGTAATAATGAAAGAAGGTAGATATATCTTTTGAACGTGTGATTTCTCAAAGCAGTGTGTGAAAGTTGTTTCTTTTATTGTGCTGTTTTGTTTAATCTAACCGGAAAAAAATAACCATACGTGTCTATCTTAATGAAAAGAAAACAAAAGCCATAGCGTTCAAGTTTTACATGATTGGCTATACAATGACATACTTCAAACCAGCCACACTTGCAGACTTTCTCATCCAGTGTGTGCTTACATCATTGATGTAGCTTATAAGTAGGATGGCTCAAAGTCTGTTACCTGCATAGTGTTAGGCTGAAGAATGTCCAACAACCCCCACACAAAACAAACCATACTTTCCATAATATTACATTGTATGTCATTTTAAGTTTCAGCAAAGTTGTCTGCATAGAATTTGGGCTGCTCTCCTCAGAGAGAGCGTGTCACCATCAGAGCAGGGCCACCCATGATTTGTTTCCTGTCTGCATATGTATCAGCTTTTCTATCAGAGTGGGGTTTTTTGTCAATACAATTTTGCCAGGAACAAGTGTCTTGTTACCTTGGGTTTTTCATATCCCCAGTAACAAAGCAACCCACTTCAGTCATAGTGTGTGTGGCTCTTCTGATCACAGAAATATAATCAGCTCAACTGAAACTTGATCTGTGGGCACCTCCCCTTGAAAATCCCCCCCCCCCCAACCCAGAGATGAAAAGCATCCACTGTCAGGCCCCTCATCTCAACGGCTTAGCCATGCATGAAAGTGACAGCAGGAGGGACAACCATGCTACACGCAACTGCAGTAAAGCGAAACGAAAACGATGAATGCACAGGTGTGGTAACAGACAGGTGTGATATGGATGGCCTGATTTATTCATTTCATCTGTTGTTGTCTTGTGTTCAGTGTTTCTGTGGTTTGGTCTGTTGGCTGGCGAGATGCATTTAGTGTTTTGATTGTGTGGTTGTGTGGTTGTGGTTTTGTATGGATCTATCGGTAGATCGGTGGTCTAGGTGGTCATGCGCCTTGCCTAGAAAGCAAAAAGTCCGGGTCGGAGCGTGCGGGGTTCGTACCCCGTTTGGACCCAAAACTTTTTCCCCATTCATTAGACCATGAGTGGTGGTCTGGGCGCTAGTCTTTCGGATGAGACGATAAACCAAGGTCCCGTGTGTTACACATCACTATTTAGCGCACGTAAAAGAACCCACGGCAACAAGGGGGTTGTCCATGGCAAAATTATGTAGAAAAAAGCCACTCTGATAGGAAAACAAATACACTTGCATGCAGGAAAAAGAAAAAAAAATGGGTAGGCGCTGCACATGTGGCGACGCGCTCTCCCCGGGGAGAGCAGCCCGAATTTCACGCAGAGAAATCTGCCGTGACATAAAGTGGTACAAAATACAAAATACAAAAAATACAAAATATCATTATTTATTTTTTGTTGGGGGATTGTTGTCTGTGATATTGGTTTTGTGAAGGGCACCAAGCAGTGTCGTTCCTACATTATTTGTTTTATGTTCTGTAATTATTCCTATCTATCTACGAACTGAGTCATGTATTCTTTTATAATTTATGATTAAACTACACTTGATGTAGACTATTCTCTGTCTCACTTATTGATGTAACAAAACAGTGAAACTCAAGCAAACATATGTATATGCCTTAAAATGCTGTATTACGAGTATGTGTTTTGACTGTGTGTGTGGTTTTGCATGGGTTTTGCCTTGTTTGTTTGGGGATTGTTATCTTTAATATGGGTTTTGGGATTGATGCCAAGCAGTTTCGTTTTTGAATTCTTTGAATCTTCAATCTACGTTTACGTCTGTCTCTAAACAAATGAAACTAGTTACACCTTGAAAAATAATATGATAACATTACACTGGATGTAGACTGTTAGCTGCTTCTTTTATTGGTGTGAGAAAACAGAAAGTTAACTTGAAAATGTGTTTATGGCTTATAATTCTGTATTAAAAGTATATTCAGGAATTGGAATCCTGTACTTGGTATAAAGGGAGTGGGATAGCTCAGTGGTCAGAGCGCAAGCTTTCCCCCAGTCAAGTTAAGCAGCGTCGAGCGTGGTTACCAGCTGGATGGGTGACCGTTTGCATGCTTTGGCTTCAGTCCCCCAGTTCATCCCGCTGTAAATGGATACCTACCCTCTTTAGAGTGAAGGAAGGTAAAGCAGCGAGAGAAAGGAGATGGGCGCCGCCCTGAATATGCTGGCCCTTTGGTCCCCTACGACCACCGAGGTTATGGGATACCTTTACCCATACTTGATATAAATGATTTTACATTAAGAAAAAAACAAGCTTTAAATGAATGCCTTTGCAGTAAAGTACTTCAAAACAGCTTGACAAACTTCTCACCGAATGCAAATTTGGGTTAAACAGTGACTTATGGATAACATGAGTAAGATATTTTAAATTGTGTGACATGCACAGTGTCAGTCCAAGAAACTTCCATAAACCCACACAAACCAGTTACGATTTGTATGTCACTCTCAACACAAAACAAGCTAGTACTTGGTATAACACGCTTTAAGTTAAGAAAACAAACAAAAAATCAAGTAATATATGGCTGACTCTATGGTGAGGTATTTCAAAACAGCCTTCCATACAAACGTGTCATCCAGTGCCGACCTATGGTAGAACATTAAGTTCTAGTCAAGATGAA
>CM060343.1:36409594-36412094 GCA_030674155.1 Stramonita haemastoma
TACTTGTTGGCAGGCGAACGTCGTAACCATCCTGTCACCTTCCTTTCTCCCGTGTGTGCGTTTGTGTGTGTGTGTGTGTGTGCACATGCACACGCACATGTGCATAAACACACGTGGGCTCAGAGTAATAACTGTTCAACAACTGCATACATACACACAACCTACTTGCAGTGTGAAAGGAAAGAAAAAGAATCAGGCTCCTAGAATAGCAGCAGTGGTGTGACGTACAGCAGTGACGTCGCTTAAACAAATAATGATGTCACACTGACGCTACCCCAAAAGAGAGCCAGTGACCTTGTTGTTGCAAGGTCTCTGTGGACGAATTATGGCTACCTAGAGAGGGAAGGAGTGTTTTATGTTGCTGCAAGATCTCTGGTTGAGAATTACGTCAGTCTGGAACGTATCAACTCTCTGTTGTTGCAGTTTCGGCTTCAGCTTATTATAAATAACGAGGTAATAGGAGCAGAATATTTTGGAAATGTGACGTATTAACTTAAAGGGTGGTGTGTAGTTGTTTTGAATAACTAGCCACAGCTCCCAACCTTCCTACACACACATATATAGATACACATGTGCACACATACACACGCGCCCGCGCGCGTGCGCGTGCACACACACAGACACACACTGACACATACACAGACACATACATAGACGCACACACACACACATACACACACACACGCACACACACACACACACACACACACACACACACACACACACACACACAAACACTCACACACACACACTCGCACACACAGACACACAGACACACAGACACAGACACACACACAGACACACACACGCACGCACACGCACACACACACACACACACACACACACACACACACACACACACACATTCCCTGGGGCTTGTCATTATTATTGGTATCTGTATCTACTGAGAATCCTGTGCTAGGAATGTCTGGTTTTATTCCCTTCTATGAGTCTTTTCCCTTGCAAACATTCTATCATATTGTCGTCCCTCCTTTGAGCGAATATATATATGTATGTATATATATATATATATATATATATATATATATATATATATATATATATATATATATATATATATATATACATATATATATATATATATATATATATATATATATATGTATATGTATATATATATGTATATATACATATATATATATTATATATAATATATATATATATATATATATATATATATATATATATATATATATATATATATATACATCTATGTGTGTGTGTGTGTGTGTTGTGTGTGTGTGTGTGTGAGTTGTGGTGTGTGGGAATGTGTGTGTTGCTGTTTGTGTGTGTGTGTTTTGTGTGGTGTAGTGTGTGTGTGTGTATTGTAGTATTTGTGTGTGGTCATGTCTCGTGTGTCCTTCCTGTGTTTCTGTGTGCTTTTTTGGTTTGTGACATACGAATAACTAAGTACCAAAAATAGCTAATACTTATCTGATTAGAACAAATTTAAGGCATTTTCGATTAAACATTGAATATCTTACATAAGATCACCACCTAACATACACTTGGAAAGCAAAGAACACAAGATCACTCAGGACATAACTTTAAACTTGTGCAATTAACACTAAAGAGATAGATAAAGACACGAAGCACGATGAGGAGAGAAGAAAGACACTAGATATCATTGAGAAAACAAGAAAACACGAAGAGCATAACCCGGAGGACTAAGAACTCTAATTGATACATACAGACAAAAAGATAAGATAAGCACATGAAGTAATCCGCATAGGAGGAGAGATTGAGCGTTTCGAGTAACTGATTTCTACTGAAACAAGGGAAAGCAGTACACATTCACTGAGAACACTTAGAGGATGGAATAAGATAGAAGAAAGAAGAAGAAGAAGAAGAAGAAGAAGAAGAAGAAGAAGAAAGAAAGAAGATTCAGAAAGAGTAGAGTGAGAAAATAGGCGAAGATAAAGTGAAAGAAGAAACTAGAAAGAAAACGAATGCAAGATCGACCGACGACGACGACGATGACACGCCGCGACAGACGACGAAAAGAAGAAGAAGGAAGATGAAGAGAGAGGTGAAGGAGAGTGAGATATGTGGTAGTGTGATGTAGTGTGTGTGCGCGGAGAGAAGGAGCGGTACTCATTGTGTGTGGGTGGTATGTGTTGTTGTGTTGTGTGGTGTGTGTGTGTGTTTGTGTGTGTGTGGGATGTTGTGTGTGGTGTGTGTTTTGTGGTGTGTGTGGTGTGTGTGTGTTGTGTTGTGTGTGTAGTGTGTTGGTGTAGTGTGTGCTGTGTTGTGAGGTGTGTGTGTGTTGTTTTGTGTGGGTGTGCACGCGGCTGTGCGTGCTGGTGTGTGTGTATGTGTGTGTGCATGCGCATTTACGTATCCGCGCATACATAAACGCATACGCGTGCACACACAAACATACACATACCCACACGCACACACTCACATTATGTAATCCATCGACGCAAATTAAAAATAATAAAGACATAAATGAACAAATGAATGAATAGGTATGGAT
>CM060343.1:36417094-36419594 GCA_030674155.1 Stramonita haemastoma
TTCCAGTCCCCGTGTGCATGTTCTCAAGCACACATAACTTATCCTACCGAAAGGCGAGACAGCCTATAAGGTGTGTGGAAGATGCTTAGCGTGAATCTGCAGACGTTAATTCAATTTATAGTCTCATCCAAAGTACCTCTGGGGGGCTGGAGTCGGCACTGATGTTAACTTCTGAGGAAACACTAACGTGTACGTTGTGTGTGTGTGTGTGTGTGTGTGTGTGTGTGTGTGTGTGTGTGTGTGTGTGTGTGTGTGTGTGTGTGTGTGTGTGTGTGTGTGTGTGTGTGTGTGTGTGCGTGCGTGTGTGTAAAAGAGAATATGGCTGCTTATTCCATTATTTTCGAAATTAGAAAAAATACAGATAAAAAAAATGAAATGAACCACCCAAATAAAATTATACCCACCCATTCACCTACCAAAAACCACCCACCCACCCAGACACACATACACATACACATACACTCACACACACACACGCACACACACACACACACACACACACACACACACACACACACACACACACACACACACACTCATGCATAGGAATAAAAGGAAACAACATGAAAACGATGTTTCAATGATGGCAGTGTCAGAATCTCAAGGCACAAACTGAAAGAATGCTCTTAGGCAAAGCAGAGAAAGAGAAATTGTCCTGGATTGTGGATGCATGCCAGCTGTGTCTGCTTTGCTGGCTGGGCTGTGTGATGTTTTGCTTCATGAAATATGCAAGGTGTCATTCGCAGTTGTATGACGTAAAAATTAATGTGTGTTCTTCTTGTTTAGTTTTGCTCTCTATCTCTTCTGACTTTGGTTCTTTGGAAATTATTCTTTAGAGCGGTCAATGATATTTTTCAACCATCTTTTTGTGATTATATTCTGTTTAATTGTACTTTAATCATATGTTTATCATATTGTCGGTTTTTTTTATCTATACGTTGCATAAAATGTTGACTTTTCTTCTTTGTTTTTTTGTTGTAAATTTATCTTGGTTTGGATATCATAAGCTCCTGATGTTTAGAAAATTAATTCAAGCAACGAATACAACATAAAAACAGCACAATTCTCTCTCTCTCTCTCTCTCTCTCTCTCTCTCTCCTCTCTCTCTCTCTCTCTCTCTCTCCTCTCTCTCTCTCTCTCTCTCCTCTCTCTCTCTCTCTCTGATAGCCTAGTGGTCAGAACATTGCGCTGGCAATTTGAAGACCCGGGTTTGAGTCCGGTCGAGGGAATTTTCCTTCTGGAGTTAACATCAGTGCTGACTCTACTGTCCCCAAAAGTCCTTCGGATGAGACTTTAAACCGAGGCCCCGTGTGCGATCGCACGCAGAACATCTTGCGCACACGTTACATTCTGTTCTGCTTTTCGTAAGAGTAGGCCATCGTGTGCCGGTGGGATCAGATGACAATATTTACAAAACTGCATACACACGGGGACCGGATGAAAAAAAGCACATGATTGCTTATTCTGTTATCCTCGATATAAAAGAATAAATACATAATAAATAAATCTTTCTCATGCATATCACACACACACACACACACACACACACACACACACACACACACACACACACACACGTTTTGCTGGGCTTGTGATGTTTTGCTTCGTGAAATATTCAAGGTGTCATCCCCGGTTATATGAAGTGATGGCTTTGCGGTTTATCTTCTTCTTCTTCCCCTGTTTACTCTGCATCTCTTTTCAGCGTTTTTGCTGAAATGATTATATCAAGTGGTCACTTATTTTCTTTCACAACACTTTATCACAGCAATCCAATTTCAATGTTGCCATTTACTTCTTCTTTCTAGTTTATACGAGTGCAGGCATGTTTTTTTTCCTTCTGTTTTATCGCCAAAAGGGACGATATAGCTCAGTGGTCAGAACATTCGCTTTCCCCAAGCTAACGTTAAGCAGCATTAAGCGTGATTACCACGTGGATGGGTACCAGTTTGTGTGCTTTTCTTCAGTACAGTCCCCCATTTCACCCAGCCGTAAATGGGTACCTGTCCTCTTTAGGGTATGGGAAGGTAAAGCAGCGAGGGAGAGGAGATGGGCGCCGCCCTCAATATGTTGGCCCCTAGAGAAGCTGAGGTATCTGATGCCTCGCTCCCCTTCGACCACAAAGGTTATGGGAAAATCTGTGCCTTTACAGTGTTATCAGGAAACAGACTAAATATAAAAACTCGTGTCAGATGAGACTCTATTAATTATGGCTTCACGTGCGAACGAATGCAGAACATCTTGTGTACATATTTATGCCTGTTCTGCTTATCATATGAGTAGGTCATGTGCAATGGTAAGAGCAAATTGCACACAATATAAAAAGAGCAAACACTTTGGTGTCCATCTTATACATCATCAGAGAAATTGGAAATTGGTTGCATAGGCAATAAATTGACTACTGGTGAACCTTAGAACCGCAGAGTATCCTGCACAAACGTTAAAACCCGATCCACTTTTTGGAACATTAAGCCATTGTGGGCCGGCGGGAACGGATGACAAA
>CM060343.1:36427094-36429594 GCA_030674155.1 Stramonita haemastoma
GAATAAAAACAAACAAACAAACAAGCAAAGCAATGAGAATAAGATACAGACATTCAAAGAGGGAGAAAGAGAGAAAAAAAAGAAAGACAAAGACATAAACATAAAGAAAATAGACAGACATAGGAAAAGACAGAGACACAACAAGACGAGCATAGACACATAGTCCAGTGTTTAATGCAAGGATATTGGGCAAAACCTGCAAATGAGAGTGACAGCATGTTTCCCAGCATACACATACTTTAGACACTCTTGAACAATACTGGCATAGAAACATCATATTGTCCATTTGTTTCTCCACTTTTTAAATACTTTTTTCTATCATGCAGACATGCCTTCTGAGTGATTATAAATATAAAGCCAAAGAGGCGTTCCTTGTTTGTTTGCTTGTTTGTTTTTTCTCCTTAGTTTATTAATTAATGTTTATTCACCAGAAGGTGATTGGGACAATGATACCACTTACTATTGACCAGACATAACCTTCTTCTCCCTCCCAACTTAACCACTAGCCCAGTTTCCCCAGCATCCTATCCCCCAACCTCCACTGTTAAACCTCCTTTACCTACCACCTTTCCCTCTCCCCAATACACTCTTCTCCCATCTATTTCCCCCTCCCCCCTCCAGTCCTATCTCTCCCCCCCCCCACCTAATTATCCCCCTCCTGTCCTATCTCCCCCCACCTGTCTCCCACTATCTATCCCCCTCCTGTCCTATCTCCCCCTCCCACCTGTCTCCTCCCACCTGTCCTGTCTCTCCCCTACTCCTCCCCACCCCCTGTCCTATCTACCCGAAGCAGCCGCGGCGACGGCCTCCTCCTCCCCCAGGCACAAACACAGGAAGATAGACAACACATCTCCTCCAAAGCTCAGAGGATTAGAAGTTAGGGGGGAAATCCCTGTAGAGATCTGCCATTCCTAACTCAGCTTAAATTACTGCAATCTTACTTTTATGGCATGCTATCAAACAAACAGTTCTAAACTTTGAAGGTGTTTTCCTATGTTAGTTTGAAAATGAAAAAAAGATATATGTTTACAATCATTTACTTCATCTTCTACTTGTTTAAACAGGTAAATAGCAATTCCTACAAATTCATATAAAAGTTGTTGCGTCTTTTCCATGATATGGTAACTTTTATCTGGACTACTAAGCAACTTTAAACAAAATAAAAAGGGATTGAATTGTTTAACATAGTCTATGAAGGGGAAGTAATATTGATATGAAATAGCCATATAGCATGTCTGTGTGTGTGTGTGTGTGTGTGTGTGTGTGTGTGTGTGTGTGTGTGTGTGTGTGTGTGTGTGTGTGTGTGTGTGTGTGTGTGAGTGAGTGAGTGAGTGAGTGAGTGAGTGAGTAAGTGAGTGTGTGTGTGTGTGTGTGTGTGGTGTGTGTGTGTGTGTGTGTGTGTGTGTGTGTGTGTGTGTGTGTGTGAAAATAATTATATTTTGACAAAAAAGATCTTATAACATGTTTATGTATGGTGGAAAAACTTTGGAAGTTGTTGACTATCTTGAATATCTAGGAATTTTTTTTCAGTGAGAGTGGCAGTTTTGCAAAATGTAAGGACAATGCTTAATCAAACTACTAAAGTCATGTGTAGTCTGATAAGGACTGCATGGCAAAAAGAACTACCTATACATGTGACACTTGATTTGTTCGATAACATTGTTTTACCTGGTTTGTTAAATGGATGTAAAATTTGGGCTTATGAAAACGTAGTAATGATTAAAATGTTCCAGTTTTTTTTTTCTTTTTCGTTTAAAGCGTACGATGTCAAATTCGTTAGTATATGGAGAAGGGGGCAGATACTCCTTGTCTATTTCTGTTCCAATGGTTCGTTTCTGGATGCAGCCCTTGAATGGAAAGCTATCCTCAAATGTTTACCAGAGGAAGAAATATTTACACGAAAATTCTCTGGTTCAATCAGCATGGCTAAATAAGATACAACACATTTTAGTGCACAGCAGATTTGACTTTGTGGGAGAGACAGTTTTGTTCAACTAATCTATCAAATTTACCAGTTCATGTAATTATCAAAACCTTCTTAATTGAAAAGTGTGTTAATGAATGGAGAGCTAAGCTGTGGGATGATAGTAGATGCCTTTAGTACAAAAGCTATTAAACAAATTTTAGTATGGAAAAATATATAACGTGTCTGCCAGATGTGTATGTTTACAGTCTTATGAAATTTAGTTGCAGTTTTCACAAGCTTTCTATTGAGATTGGATGTTTCCATAACATACCACGGGAAGAAATAGTATGTTCAAAATGCAATAATTATGTCTGTTTAAGGGGAAAAATATCTTTATCATGGAATATTTCCTACTTTAAACATTTACGACAAGATTTTATTCCTCAGTATTTTTTTCAACCCATGTCCAGTTATGATTTTTGCAGGCTGTGGAAATGTAAAACTTGAAAAGTTCTCCTGTCTCCCTCAAAGCTCATAACATGTCAAGGTTTTTCTTGAAATTTCGTTTTGTTGTCTTTCACAAGTGTACAGTGT
>CM060343.1:36447094-36452094 GCA_030674155.1 Stramonita haemastoma
TCTGTCTCTCTCTCTCTCTCTCTCTCTCTCTCTCTCTCTCTCTCTCTCTCTCTCTCTCTCTCTCTCTCTCTCTCTCTCTCTCTCTCTCTCTCTCTCCCCTCTCTCTTTTATTTTTTTCAGTGCCCAAGTTATTGCTGAGAAAGAAAAAGAAAAAAAAAGTACAAAAAGCAATCGAAATACAAAGTTGCAAAACTGCAGTTTCAAGGGGCTTACATCAGTTAATATAAGGAAAACAAACACACGCATAAAACACGCAGTTAAGAAACAGAAGCAGAAACAACCACATAAACACAAAGGACAGCCAAACTAAGACCAAACTTCTTCAATAAGAGCTCACGTTCTGCTTATATGTTGACCACCACCAAACCGAAACTTTTTTCACATCTTCTGAATTCTCCGAAGTCGGAGCGAGGCACTTGAGAAAAGACATACAGGTTTACTTCTCATTTAGTGTGCGTTTTCAATCTCAAAGGGATTCTTAGGTGGGAAGGATGAGTGAGACAGAGAGTGGCAGATCATGGATAACAGACACCCAGAGTGTTAAGCTGGGGAACGCACAACAACAACAAAACAACAACAACGACAACAACAGCAGCAGCAACAAGAACAACAGCAAAAACAACAACAACAGCAACAACAAAAGCAACAACAACGACAACAACAGCAACAACAACGACAACAACAACAATCAACAACAACAAGATTACAGCAGCAACAACAACAGCAACAACAACAGCAACAACAACAGCAACAACATCAACATCCTCTCAATGCACTCAGCCACATAAAGACTACACAGAAAGCACAGATAAACCAACTCCCTCCCTCTCCCCCCTTCCCTCCATCCATCCCCACCCTCCCTCCCTTGTCAAACCTGTCTGGTATGGGGGTTAACATTTCTTTAAATCTGACAATGAACTTTCTGCACTGTCTGTGGAGATTGGGTGTGAGGACGGAATGATGTCCTTAGTTTGGAGACACCTGCTGTTAAGGTGTATTGGATGAAGAAAGTAGAATCTTACCTGTATTTTTGTTTTTTTTTCTTTATTAGAACATTTATGCTTTTATTTATTTGCTTATTTTTTATTCATTATTGATGATGATGATTTCATCTTTTACATTATTTTGTTTTATTTTTAATTTATTTTTTGTTCTTTTAAATCACTATTCATTTATTCATCTGTTTATCGATTACCTATTTACTTTATTGTCATTATAATGGAAGAGGTTTTTCGTTGTTTGCTGTTAATGCTTTTGCTTCAATCACCATATGCAAGAGTTTAGTAAATCTTCTCATCCATTCCCACAGCACCCATGGCCTACTCTTCTGAAAAGACTCACATGTGTGTTGAATGCTGCCCTAAAAAAGAAAAATAGTAATATTTGGATGCATGGTTAACTGTTTTTTTTTTTTGTATTTTGGGCGTTTTAGTTTTTTTTCTTTTGTGTTCAGCATGTTTAGGTGAAATTTATTGTATAAATATAAAAAGAAAAAAAATATATATATATTAAAAATTTGCATTGCGGTTGTATGTTCAACTAGATCTTTAACTGATCTAGCTCCCTATATACAGTGACAGAATTTACGATGAGTGAACATAGGATAAAAAGTGATCGAATATAAAAATAGCACAAACAAATGATTATAAATAAAGAAATGAAAAAGAAATGAAGAAGCAAAATAGATAGATAGATGATAAGTAGCAATAAATAAATAATGAAGCATAAGCCATTAAATAAATGAGGAAAATATAAATAAACATAGTACACAACAATTATAATGAAATAATAATATATAAATAAATATAGATAAATAAATAAATAAATAAATAAATAAATAATAAATAAATAAATAAATAATACTAACAATAAGAAGAATTAATTTGAATAACCATCATCTACCAACTTTCACGTCATCTATCACCTGTATTAACAGTGTCACTGAAACACAAACTTCTCCTTGTCATTTCCAGGCCTATACATTCTACCTATGGGGAAAAAAACAAAACAGGACAGGGATGGCTGTACAAGTTTCACAGAAACACATCTGCATGGAAAGTTTCCCTCTGTCATTGCAAGCTTATACAGGAGCAGAAGTTCGATTTTAAAACAGGGCTGTTTAAAACTTTGAACTGCACATGCTATGTTGGGCAAGGTTATTTCAGGGGGACTTTGAATGCAACGTGCTCTAGATCTATGTCTATGTCTGTGCCTCTTTCTGTGTTGTTTGTTGTTGTCTGTCTGTCTGTCTGTTTTTTTGTTTCTGTCCTTGTCCCTGTTTCCTTTGTCTGTCTGTCTGTCTGTCTGTCTGTCTGTCTGTCTGTCTGTCTGTCTGTCTGCTGTCTCTCTCTTCTCTCTCTCTCTTCTCTCTCTCTCTCTCTCTCTCTCTCTCTCTTCTCTCTCTCTCTCTCTCTCTCTCTCTCTCTTCGTATCTCTCTTTTCTCTCTCTCTCTCTGATATGTCTTAATTTGAGTTTATTTGAATATGAAACAACGTTTCACAATGACGTATAATTGAACTTAACATATTTCCATAATTTCGCAGAGAAAAGGGAAAGTCCAAACATAGGAGAGCACTACAAAGTTTTGGGTTGTGTGTGTGTGTGTGTGTGTGTGTGTGTTGATGTGTGCGTTGTGTGTGTGTGTGGTGTGTGTGTGGTGTATGTGTGTGTGTGTGTGTGTGTGTGCTGTGTGTGTGTGTTTCTATTTATCTATATATTTACTCTATATTATTGTAGTTTATATATATTTACTATATATATATTATATATATATTATATATAATATATATATATATATATATATATACGTGTGTGTGTGTAGTGTGATGTCTGTGTGTCCTGTGTCTGTGTCTGTGTGTTTGTCCTGTGTGTGTCCTGTGTCTGTTTCTTTGTTGTGTGTATGTCTTTTCTGTGTGCTCCACCTAACGTTGACAACATCTCTAAGATGCGTTTTATTTCTGCAATTATGATATAAGAAATGTAAAGGCACTGGCAGGTCTCACTTTTAAGTTGATCTAGCAGATCACAAAAAAACCCGCAACCCTTAATTCACTAGAATCTTCCGAAGATTCAAACATTCGGTCTTTACAGAACGAAAGGATTGAAGTTAAACGATCTTACCCACTCGGCCACAACGTCTGTTGAATTGTATAATGATGGCGGCATTATATCAGGATTGTCTATAAACATTAATGGCTGTATAAAAGCTGACACACCAGACGAGAGGGACATAATGTATTGTGGCCAAATGTACCTGGCGCCGTTAGGTCTTAAAACAGAGACACAATGATGGCATGCATAATCTTAGACTATGAAAATGTGATGGGAATGGTAGTGGTTTATGTGTATGTGAGGGGGTGTGGGGGTGTGGGTGGCTTGGTGGTGCGTATGTGTGTGGAGGGGGGTGTGTATGTGTGTGTGAGTGTGTGTGAGTGTGTGTATGTTTGTGTGTGTGTGTGTGTGTGTGTGTGTGTGTGTGTGTGTGTGTGTGTGTGTGTGTGTTTAAGAGAGAGAGAGAGAGAGAGAGAGAGAGAGAGAGAGAGAGAGAGAGAGAGAGAGAGAGAGAGAGAGAGAGAGAGAGAGAGAGAGAAGAGAAAAGAGAGAGAGACAGACAGACAGAGAGACAGACAGACAGACAGACAGACAGACAGACAGACAGACAGACAGAGAGAGACAGAGAGAGACAGAGAGAGACAGAGACAGAGAGAGAGACAGAGAGAGAGACAGAGAGAGACAGACAGAGAGAGACAGACAGACAGACAGACAGACAGACAGACAGACAGACAGAGACAGGGAGACACAGAGACAGAGACAGACAGAGACACAGACAGAGTATGTATGGTTGTGTTTTCCAGCACAAACGGGAATCGAACCACCCCACACTTCCAGCCCGGACTGTTTTTTTCTGTTTTCTAGGTAGGTGCGTTACCTCTAGACCCCTGATGCACACGTGTGATTTATGTTGAAGTCATGTTCGACTACTCTAAGAGTCCCCTGAGACTTCTTTGAATATTTCAGTCAGTGGGTACGCCATATACAACACCTAGGTGCAAGAATAGTTCTACTATCATTGGATTCCCACAGGGGTCATTGGACATTGCACTAGATATATACATATTTACCTAGATCTAGCGTGTCTGGGTCAAACTAACCTTATGTAGCCCGAATCGCTCTGTCTGTGCATCTCTGTCTGTCTGTCTGTCTGTCTGTCTGTCTGTCTGTCTGTCTGTCTGTCTGTCTGTCTGTCTGTCTGTCTGTCTGTCTGTCTGTCCGTCTGTCTGCCTGTCTGTCTGTCTGTCTATCTGTTTCTCCGAGGAAGAGGAGATGGGCGCCGCCCTCAATATGCTGGCCCCTAGAGAAGTTGATGTATCGGATCTCTCTCTCTCTCTCTCTCTCTCTCTCTCTCTCTCTCTCTCTCTCTCTCCTCTCTCTCCTCTCTCTCTCTCTCTCTCTCCTCTCTCTTCTCTCTCTCTCTCCCTCTCTCTCTCCTCTCTCTCTCTCTCTCTCTCTCTCTCTCTCAACCTACAGTACCCAACCCTAGCACAGTAGCCATGGTTGTCAGCCATAATACTTTTGAACAAAAGTGTGTCTGACACGTCCGGCCCAGCATAATCCCACCACAGCGTAGAGAACATTAAATTTTGTCATCCTTCTCTGTGGAAAAAATGCAAGAAAATTGACTAGAACTGCAAAAAGAAAAAGAAAAGTAGAACTTGTCAGGAAGGAAAAAGAACAAGGCAGAACTAAAGAGAAAGATAGAAAAGAGGGGATTCCTAGCACACTGTTTCTAGAAAGTTGGATTGTTATTTATACGAACAACCCTCCCCCCTGAATTCCCATAGAGATCGTAAAGCCGAACAATAATTCTTCTTTTTGTCAAACGCTCAGACAGCAGCTATTGTTGACTGTCATCTAAGTGAAAATGCGCTGCGCCGCCATTAGTAGGCACCCATCAGTCTCGGAAGACTATGCAGTTGCGCTCTAGTCTTTAAAACGCAAA
>CM060343.1:36457094-36462094 GCA_030674155.1 Stramonita haemastoma
AAATAAGGCTTTTGAATGATGCATTTTTTTTTTGTGTTTTTTTAATAGAAAACTACTTTTGTAAAAAGACATTTTGAAAAAAACAGAAAAAGGGGGTGGGGGGGGGTTATAGTTCTGAAGCATCTTAGTGTTTTCTCTTGTTCTTCTATTGCTACAGCTAAGATTGATTTGTTTCATGTGCTTTCTTCAACCGTGTCAGAGAGACATATCTTTAGTGAGATTTAAATCACAGGGCGAGGGAGAGAGAGAGAGAGAGAGAGAGAGAGAGAGAGGAGAGAGAGAGAGAGAGAGGAGAGAGAGGAGAGAGAGAGAGAGGAGAGAGAGAGAGAGAGAGAGAGAGAGGGAGAGAGAGAGAGAGGAGAAGAGAGAGAGAGGAGAGGAGAGAGAGAGAGAGAGAGAAGGAGAGGAGAGAGAGAGAGAGAGAGGTTTGATTTTGTTTTGAGTGGTCTCACTTTCCGGAAGCTGCGCTTCCGATATATTCATCATCAGTTTTGGAATGGTAAATTCATAGACAATATTTTTTTTCTGGCATTACCATGGTAGCTTTTACGTATCCTAGCTTGACAATGCTCACCAAAATCTTTATTATGTTGTTTTACATTAATGTTAATGACAAGTTTATAAACGTAGAGGTTTAGATAAAAATGCATGTTTGACTTTCTTTAAACATATGCATAGTCTCTTAACCGCCAATGTTTAATTCAATCTTCTAGCCTGCTACTTTGAGAAATCATATTAATGATGCCAATAGGTTAAGAAAGCAACACCAAAAGAACAAATATGAAAATGAATTTAAACCCTACGGACAGAAAGTCGAAAAAGCGAATTAAAGTTCATCTAAATGTAACCGAAACAGCATACAGACAGATAACACCAAAAGGGTAAAGAGGCAAAAGAACACACACACACACACACACCACGCACACACGCACCACCACGCACGCACGCACGCACGCACGCACGCACGCACGCACGCACGCACGCACACACCACACACACACACACACACACACACACACACACCACGCAATTTCAGCTGAAATTCTGTGTAAGAAGAAACGGATTCCATTGTTGTCTTTCGTCTAGATATTATCATTTAGGATTTCTTTTTTTCATGAAACTTTTTTTCTGTATTACTTTCTTCTGCATAATATGCAACTTCCAAAGTTTCAAAATGTTATATGTGAATTAAAACTGTTTCATTATCATTGAGTAAGTTTATATATACATCTTGGCACTTCTCTGTACATTTGTATCTATACAAATATATATATATATATATATATATATATATATATATTATATATATATATATATATATATATATATATATATATATATATATATATATATGAGATGAGAGACAGACATACATACAGAGACAGAGACACAAAGAGACAGACAGAGACAGAGAAACTTTTTAAAATGTAAATGCATCAAGGTTTTGTTTTGGTTTGTGTGGAAGGTGGGTATTTATCTTTTTCAGTTCCTTTCTATTTCTTCTCTATATCAATTAAAAAATGTTGTCCATTATTGTTTACGTCATCAAAACTTTTAATTTTGTTTTCTTTTAAATACCATATCACCCTTACATACACAAAAACTGTTTAAATTAAAGTACAAATCCTGGGGGTTTTGTTGTCAAGTCACAAACTCCTATAATCAGCCACTCATAGGTAATTATACCAGCAAAATATCCAAACATGAGAATGAAAGGGAAAAAAAACAACAACCCAAAAAACAATCAATCAACATCAAAAAAGGTTGTCCATACACACACTTACATAAAAAAATCAACATTCAAATCGTCCCAGAAAAAAAAAATATCCACACACCAGAGAGAGAGACATACACTTACACCCAATATTTTAATACTAATAATCACTTTTTTTTGAAGAGACTTAAATTGAAGTGCACCACTCAATAAAAAAAAAAGAAGAAAAAAATTAGTCCATTCAAAATCGAACACAGTAGACTCTGGTACCAAAAGAAAATCACGTCACTGATTCTCCCAGACTCCAGCTTGGTCCTGTGATGACGATGATGGTTGTGTCAGCTCCATTCTTGGGTCAGAGGCTGGCTTTGTGTGTGTGTGTGTGTCCCTCTCTCTCCTCCCGCCCGGCCTGTCTTTTCTGTGCGTCGGACAGAACGCCACGTGTGACGCTTTTGCAGTGCCGTGCGGTGCCTGCCGTATCGTGCCGTACCGTATCGTGCCGTGCTGTGCTGTGCTGTGTCGTGCTCTGATGCGAGGTGCCATACTGCTAGTTTTGAGGGAGGGGGCTGTGCTTTGCTGTGGTGTGTGGGGAGGGGGGGGGGGAGGGGAGTGTTTTTGCAAGTTTTAGTCTGGTAGAAAGCAAGTGCGGCTTGAGGGACTATTAAGACGTTTTTTAGTCTTTCGTTTGTCTTTCTGTTTGTTTGTTTTGGGGTTTTTTGGTTGTTGTTTTTTAGATCTCACAGGGTTTGGATGTATTTTGTGAGGCTGGAGAAGGAGAGTTTGCTTTTTTATGTGTGTATTTTATTTATTTTGTTGTATCCCACTTTAAATTATGGCAGATTTCTCATCGTACAATGAGGTCTTCTCACCCCAGGGACAGTGGTCACCAACGAGCAGCGCTACCCATTATTTTCTTCTTCTGTTCCTGTCTGCATCTGTATTTGTTTCCCTATCGGAGTGGCATTTTTTAACAGAATTTTGCCAGGAACAACTTTCTTGTTGCTATTGTTGCTTTTAACGTGCGCTAATACTCTTATCATTTTTTGTTTTTGGTTACACACGGAGCCTCGATGTATCGTCTCACCCACAAGTTGAGAACACAGACTACCTACCACTCCTGGTCTGATGAACGGGGGGACAGTTTCTGGCTCAAACAGGGATCAAACCACCGCCCACTTCCGTTTGGGACTTTTCGCTTTCAAAGGGGGAGCGTTACCTCTTGACCACCGATCCGTCATATTATGAGCATGGGATGCACTGTTGAGCCAACGTGTTCTAGAAAAGAGAGGTAGGACATTAGACCTGGGATGAAGGAGGCCAGGATAGCTCAGTGGTCTGAGCACTCGCTTTCTCCAAGTCAAGTTAAACAACATCGAGCACAGTTACCAGTTGGATGGGTGACCGTTTGCGCGCCTTGGCTTCAGTGCAGTCTCCCCCCAGTTCCCCCAGCTGTCAATGGGTACCTGCCCTCTTTAGGGTTAGGGAAGGTAAAGCAGCGAGGGAGAGGAGATGGGCGCCGCCCTTATGCTGGTCCCTAGAGAAGCTGAGGTCTCTGATGCCTTGTTCCTCTACGACCACATAGGTTATGGGACACGTTTACCTTTACCATGTTTTTTTTTCATGAAGGAGGTGGCGGGATGGTTTAGACGTTCACCTACCAACAAGTAAACCTTGAGGTTCAGGGTTCGTACCCAGCCTCGCCCTTTCTTCCCAGTTTGACGAACAAGTTGAACTGAATGTCAAAGTCATTCGGATGAGACTACAAACCAAGGCCCAGTGTGTAAACGCATGCAGAACACCTTGCGCACACGTTATAGCACCGTTCCGCCTTTTGGAAGAGTAGGCCTCTGTGTACCGTTAGGAGCGGATGACAACAAACTAAAAAAAGAAACAGCATATACACAGGTGTCGTGTTTAGACACCATCCCTGAGGAAAAAACATCGGGGAGTTGGAGTCCCCAGGGCGGCTCGGGGCTGTAAATGGCAGCGTTTGGCGGCTACTGCGACGGTACTGGAAACCATTTGTATCGGCGATTGCCTTTCCAATGGATCATTCCTGCGATGAGGAGAGGAGGAGGGGGGATGTGGGAGGGGGGTCTGCTGCACAGATAAAAGCTTGAGACTGAAGGATGCCTGTTAGTATAAAGAACGGGATTGCTATTGTGTGTGGTGTGTGTGTGTGTGTGTGTGTGTGTGTGTGTGGTGTGTGTGTGTGTGTGTGTGTGTGTGTGTGTGTGTGTGTGTGTGTAGGGGGCATTAGTTGATTATAACTTTTTTTTTAGTTTAAGATCTGATTACAATTTAACATTCCATGTCCACTTGCACTTCTTTCAAAAGTTTACTTTTGTGCATGGAAAACTGCACTGCATGTATAGCAATAGCGTTTGTTTCTGAGTATTGTTTTTCTTCTTCTGCCTCCGTCTGTTTTGTATGTTGTTTTTTCTCTGGTTCTCGCTTTGTTTCTGTATTTGTCTGTCTGTCTGTCTGTCTGTCTGTCTGTCTGTCTGTCTGTCTGTCTGTCTGTCTGTCTGTCTGCCTGTCTGCCTGTCTGTCTGTCTGTCTGTCTGCCTGCCTGTCTGTCTGTCTGTCTGCCTGTCTCTCTATCTGTCTGTCTGTCTGCCTGTCTCTCTCTCTCTGTCTGTCTGCCTGCCGGTCTGTCTGTCCTGTCTGTCTGTCTGTCTGTCTGTCTGTCTGTCTCTGTCTCTGTCTCTGTCTCTGTCCTCTCTCTCTCTCTCTCTCTCTCTCTCTCTCTCTCTCCTCTCTCTCTCTCTCTCTCTCTCTCTCTCTCTCTCTCTCTCTCTGCCCGAGGAAAAAAAATAACACGGAAATCAACAAACATTTGAAGAACAGCAACCTGAAATTAATAATATGTCAACCAAAGTAAAATCCTGAAATATTTTATCAAACTAATATCATTGCAAAAATTAAAAGAAATATCGGGAAAACACTGGACTAGCTAGATGGTAAGCCATCAGGACTGATATTTTATCAGGTACAAGTTTGTCTTTAGGGAATATTGGTGAGCATTTTTGTATCGTAGCGGAAATAATGTAAATTTTGACCAGACTGAACAAACACATTCACTCATTTTCCAAGGAAATATTTTGCTTGCAACCTAGCTAGTCAAAAGGTCTCTTTAGATTTATTGGTGGCTTGAAGGGTATAGGGAATTGTATTTATCAAAGCAAACAAACTGCAATGGTTTATAGAACAAAGATCGCAAACACTAAAATGTATTTGTACTTGTAATCTCCGAGCATCCTTTTCTATATATTTAAATTTGCTT
>CM060343.1:36472094-36507094 GCA_030674155.1 Stramonita haemastoma
ACGATAATGACATACAGAAAACATGACAATAATGAAACACTCTGGTGGAGATACACCGTTGAAATATAAACCAAACAGTTTCTTTACTGATTTTTTCTAAATTGTTTGAAGCTAGAATTCTATATACAAAACACACCTTTAGTAATAGCCTAGAGTTCAAACTATCATTTGTTATCAAAACCCAAAGAGAGTACACAAACATGAAACTCCTTTCATTTTCCTGAACACTGAAAACATCGGATTACAAAGTAAAAGAAACAGGTTTCTTCTTATCACTCCATTCTGCTTCCAGACAAGCCAGCAGAAAACGTCTCGAATTGTTACCGACACACACTAAAACTTTAGAATCGTATATATCGCTAACATGAACATAAGATAAACAATCAGTATCAAGTTTTTTTCTCGCGATAATTGTTGCCGATACTTATTTCAATCACAACAAGTAAATGAATCAGTTTTATGTTACGTCTAGCCATGAAACAAAACATTGCATTTTTATTTGCTCTGATGTGACAACAGCAGTTGCTGTCTGAGCGTTCGACGACAAAGACGAAGAAGAAAAGAGCAAAAAGTACGTCGACGAAGAAGAAGGATGCAATGAAGAATGCAATGAAGAATGCGAAAGAAGAATGCAAAGAAGAATGCAAAGAAGAACAGAAAATTTAATAAGATTGCAAAATAAGAGAAGAGCAATGCAATAATGAAAAAAGAACAATGCAAAGAAGAAGAATATAAAATAAGAAGAATCAAAGACAAATGCAAAGAATGCAAAGAAGTATACGACAACTGCAAAGAAGACTGCAAAGGAGAAGAATGCAAAAAAATGCAAAGAAGAATGCGAAGAAGAATGTGAAGAAGAAGAACGCAAAAAAGCAATTGCGAAGAAGTATGCAAAGAAAAAAGAATGCAAAGAATGCAAAGAAGAAGTAGAATGATAAATAGTTCTTTATTAATGGGAAAGGTTGCTGTATCCTCTACAAAAGCTTTTTTTAAAGATCTATGTCATATCTTTTCGCGAGACAAGCACTATCAAGGCTGCTTTTAAAGATGACATGAATACTGAATGGGATAAAATAGCACAACGATCGGTATGTCACCTTTCATTTGATTTATATGGACAACTACTTCTCTGTAGAGTGCAGCACCCAAAAGCCACCATAACATTTCTCCAGCCATAAAGTACGGCAACACATAACAATGGCACTGATTTATAGAAGTATTTTCCCAACTGAGGCAACAGGAGAGCTCAGTGGTCAGAGCCCTCGCTTTCCCCAAGCTAAGGTTAAGCAGCATCGGGCCTGCTTACCAAATGGATGGGTGACTGTTTACACTTCCTGGCTTCAGTAGAGTCCCCCAGTTCATCCAGCCGTCAATGGGTACCTGCTTTCTTTATGGTCAGGGAAGGTAAAGCAGCGCTGGAGAGGAGATGCGCCATATTCCCAACATGCTGACCCCTAGAGAAGCTGGTGTTTCTGAAATGTCGCTTCCAAATGACTGTAAAGATAATTGAAGCACCTTAATCTTTTACCAATCTCTTCGAAAAATTCCAAGTTTTCTTTGAATGCTAGTTACAGTGTTCATCAGAATCAATTTTGCTCTACAACATACAATTATTAGCCGTAGTTTTTTTTTTGAGAAATAACAACTTTGTAGTAGTTTATGTATGTATTTTTTTTTTACTCATTCATTCATTTATTCTTTTATATCGATGATAATGGAAGAAGCAATCATATACTTTTTATATCCAGTCTCCGTGTGTATGCAGTTTTGTAAATGTCATCTGTTCCCACCGGCAAAGGATGGCCTACTCTTACGAAAAGCGGAACAGAATTTAACGTGTGCGCAAGATATTTTGCGTGCGTTCACACATGGGGCTTCGGTTTATAGTCTCATCCGAAAGACTGTCGGCAGAGCGGAGTCAGTACTGATGTTAACTCCAGAGGAAAAATCCCCTCGACCAGGAATCGAACCCGGGATCGTCAAATTGCGAGCGTAATGTTTTGACCACTAGGCTATCCCGTCCACCATTTATATGTTGTACATTTTCAAAGACTTAACGTGCACACCCCCACTCCCTACCCCCAACAAAACAGCTTTAGCACCACGTCTTATTAGAGCACTATATTTCTAAGTCCCCTTATTTCTGAAAATATATTTGTTTCAAAACAGCAACACAGTGTAAGTATTTACAAGTGAATCAAAAGCAAAGAACTAAAGAACTAAAGCTGCGGCTCAACTTCACTGGAATGTTATTGCTATGAAACGTATTCAGTTAATCTGTTCTATTGATGGTAATAAAGTCAGCACTCACATGTTTTTTTTTGCATCCAGTGTCGGTGTGTAGGTAGTTTTTTTTTTATAACTTTGTCATCTATTTCAACTAGCACACAATGGCCTAGTCTTTCAGGAAAAGCAGAACAGGCATTAACTGTGTGTAAAATGGTTTGCATCCTGTATGAACTTTTAACCTCAAGATAAAAAAAGAAACTGAATAAACAAATATACTAAGAAAGCAAACAATAGCAAACAATAGCAAAAACAATAGCAAAAAATAGCAAACACCCTCCAGAAATGAAGAGAAACAAGTAATATATTACAAATCTGTCACCGACATCTGCTGCTGTGTGCCTCATAACCTCACACTCTCTATTAATCCCCCACTCCCCTATAACTCTCTCCAGAACTCCCCACTCCCTTTATATACATTGCACCCACACACATGCCCTGCACCAGTCGCCCTTAAATCTTTATTGTTTCCCCTTCATGCTTCCCCCCTCCATCCCCCCCTTCCCCCCCTGTCACCTTAATCATGTCCATGTTCTGTACTCTAAAAGCAGATGGTCTGCCTCCACCCCCCTCTCACTTGCTGTTTATTAATGGCCAAAAGAAGACCAGTCAATGTGTGTATAGAGATAGATGTTATGTGATACAGATGGTGTAGTGGTAATGGGGGGGGGGGGGGGGGGGGCTAGCTGTCTTGAGCTGTTGATTATGTTGTTTATATGTATCTAGAAAAAGAAACACTGGGGTGGAGAGTGAGAGAAAGAGAGAGAGAGAGGAGAGAGAGAGAGAGAGAGGAGAGAGAGAGAGAGAGAAAGAAGAGAGAGAGAGAGAGAGAGAGAGAGAGAGAGAGAGAGAGAGAGAGAGAGAGAGAGAGAGAGAGAGAAGAAGAGAGAGAGAGAGAGAGAGAGAGAGAGAGAGAGAGAGAGAGAGAGAGAGAGAGGAGAGAGAGGTTAAGGTAAGAGAGACAGGAGTGGATGAGATAGCAGAGTAGTGAAGAGATAGTAAGATGGTATGTGTGTATAGAGATAGCTAAGACTGGTCATGTGTGTATAGAGATAGCTAGACTGGTCAGTGTATAGAGATAGCTAAGACTGGTCACTGTGTGTGTATAGAGATAGCTAAGATGGTCAGTGTAAGAGATAGCTAGACTGGTCAGTGTATAGAGATAGCTAAGACTGGTCAGTGTATAGAGATAGCTAAGACTGGTCAGTGTATAGAGATAGCTAAGACTGGTCAGTGTGTGTATAGAGATAGCTAAGACTGGTCAGTGTATAGAGATAGCTAAGACTGGTCAGTGTATAGAGATAGCTAAGACTGGTCAGTGTATAGAGATAGCTAAGACTGGTCAGTGTGTGTATAGAGATAGCTAAGACTGGTCAGTGTATAAAGATCGCTAAGACTGGTCAGTGTATAGAGATAGCTAAGACTGGTCAGTGTATAGAGATCGCTAAGACTGGTCAGTGTATAGAGATAGCTAAGACTGGTCACTGTGTGTATATAGATAGCTGTTATGGGGATACATATGATGTAGTGCTCATGGGGAGGTTTAGCTGTCTTAAGCTGCATGTGTTGTTTACATTGTATATAAAAGAAATAAACGAAACAACTTGGGGGTTGAGAGACAAACAGACAGGCAGAGAGACAGACAGGGACACAGACATCCAGCCAGCCAGACAGAGAGACAGATACAGAGAGATAGAGACAGATATTTTGTTTATTTATTCATCTATTCTTTTATATCCATGAAAATGGAATAACCAATCACTGCCCAGTTGTGCCTAGTGTTGTAAATTTTATCATATTCCCACCCCCCCCACACACCACAATGGCTTAATCTTTCAAAAAGCAGAAGAGGATTTAAGGTATATGTAAGATGTTCTGCATCCTGTATGAGCTTTTAACCTCAAGATTAAAAAAAAATCAAATAAATAGATATATCAACAAAGCACAGATAGCAAACACCCTCAAGAAATGAACATAAAAAAGTATCACAATTCTGTCACTGACAACTGCTGCTGTGTGCGTTATAACCTCACATTGTCTATACATTCCCGTCCCCGTATAATATTCTCTACAACTCCCTACTCCTTTACATAAACTGCCCCTCCTCACCCCCTCCCCCACCCCACACATGCCCTGCACTAGTAGCCTTTAAATCTTTATTGTATCCTCCTCATGCTTTCTTCTTCCATCATCCCCCCTCCCCCCTCCCTGTCACCTTCATGCTGCCCCCTCCATCATCCCCCCTCCCTTCCTTCCCTATCACCTTCATCATTCCCATGTTCTGTACTCTAAAAGCGGATGATCTGCCCAGCACTTGCTGTTTAGTAATGGCTAAGAGAAGGCTGGTCAGTGCCTGCATATGTATATATAATCTGTTATGGTGATACAGATGATGTGATGGTGATGGAGGGGTTAGCTGTCTTGAGCTGTATAAATATGCTGTTTGTAGTCTATCTAGAAAGAAAAAAAGCCATGAGAAAGAGAGAGAGAGAGAGAGAGAGAGGAAGAGAGAGAGAGAGAGAGAGAGAGAGAGGAGAGAGGAGAGAGAGAGAGAAGAGAGAGAGAGAGAGAGAGAGAGAGAGTAGAGAGAGAGAGAAGAGAGAGAGAGAGAGAGAGAAGAGAGAGACAGACAGACAAAACAGAAGAAGACGGAGAGAACAGCAGACAGACAGAGAAAGAAGCAGAGAGGGGAGACAGAGACAGAGAAGGAACCACAGACTATAGAAGGATTGCCAGACAGCCAGTGAGATAATAACCCAAAATAAGAGAGACTGAGATTAAGCCAGACAGAGACAGACAAACAAACAAATAAACAAGCAAATCAGAGAGGATACCAAAATATGAATAAAAAAATTGCTTGGTATTTATTTATGTCTACTTTCCTTTTCTTGTCAAAAGGATCGTTATGTTTTTATTTCTTGAAAATCCATTACGCAAACATACCATACATTTGTGTTCTATACTAAAAAAACAAACAAACAAGAATCAACAAAGATAAGCAAACTTTCTTCAATGCAGAAGAACACTAAAACATGTACAATTCTGACTATATTTTTTCAGAGCAGACACATTTTGTCAGAGTTCATTTTTGTAATGTTTGTTTTACCATACTTCAAGAGACAAAGTGGCTTGATACTGAAACAGAAGTAGGGAGGAAGCGGAGGAGGGGATGGTAAATTTATATTTATTTATTTATTTATTTATTTATTTATTTTTATTTATTTTTTTTTTTTTTTTTTTTATTTATTTACTTATCTATTTATTTATTTACTTATTCTTTCATATCGAGGATAATGGATTGAGAATTCATATGATTTAAAAAAAATCCCGAACCCGTTTGTATGCAGTTTTGTAAATGTCATGTGTTCACACCGGCACACCTAGTCTTACGAAAAGTGGGACAGGATTTAACGTTTGCGCAAGATGTTTTGCGTACGTTCGCATACGGGGCCTCGGTTTATAGTCTCATCCGAAGGACTTTTGGGGGGAGTGGAGTCAGCATTGATGTTAACTCCAGAGGAAAATACCCTCGAACGGAAATCGAACCCGGGTCGTCAAATTGCAAGCGCAATGTTCTGACCACTAGGCTATATCCCACCAGTAAGTAAGAACCCTTGATGCTGAAAACGATGCTGATATCATTCTGTTTTTGCAAATTTTTATTCTTATGTCCTTGGTCGAGACGTATATCTCGAACACCTGTTTAGAAATAGTATAAAAAAAAAACTAAAAATGCATAAATAATTGCTCTCTGAGCGATACCGAATTTGTATCACATGTCTGTCAATTAGAAGCTAAATAAGAAAACAGGGGAGTAAGAAAGATGATAAGGAGATAATATTCATAGAATAAAAATTCTAAAGTGCTATGAACAGAAAGAATTGTGAAGAAGAAGAATGCAAAGAAGAACTGCGAAAAAGAAGAAGAAAAAAACAAAAACAAAAACAAAAACAAGATCGATTTTCAAGAAGTATTGCAAAAAGAAGAAGCGGGAAGAAAGTTTGCAACAAACAAAAATTGGATTTAAAAAATGTGCAAAAGCAGAATTGCAAATAACAGGAAGCATGCCGAGAAGAGAAAGAAAAAATGGCAAGAACTGCAAAGAAGAATAATGTAAAAGAAAAATTACAAAGAAGAAGAAATGCAAGGAAGAAGAAATGCAAGAAAGAAGAATTGCATGAAGAATTGCAGAGAAGAATTGCATGAAGAATTGCAACGAGAAATTGCAACGAGATTGCAAGACAAAATTGCAGAAGAAAAATACGCAAAAGAAGAAAAATTGCAAAGAAGAAAGAAGAAGAAGAAGAAAAAGAAAGAAGAAGAGAAGAAGAAGAAGAAGAGAAGAAGAAGAAGAAAGAAGAAGAAGAAGGAAGAAGAACAACAACAACAACAACAACAACAACAGCAACAACAACAACAGCAACAACAACAACAACAGCAACACAACAACAACAACAAGAACAAAACGAACAACAAGAACAAGAAAAGCAACAAGAACAAGAAAAGAAAAGAACAGCAGACCAAGAAAAACAAAACAAAACTAAGCTTTTGTTTTCTACGTTTTTGTAATCTGGCTCTTGTTTCAGCAGGTAAGTTCAATCTAGTTTCCAGTGTCTACAGTACAGTGCCTCCTTAATCTGATACATGGGTCAGAAACCCAATAGCCTTCTCTCCGCGTGTTGTCCACTCTGTGAATGACCGTATCAGTGCTGACCTTTCGTGAGCAGGACACGGTGAATGACCAGCATGCGTGTACATGTGGGTGATCTGAGTGTGGGAGAAATAGAGTTGACATTCGCAGGAAGCACTAGTGTTTGTTCTAGGAGTATCTATGTATCTATGTATCTATTTATGTATCTGTGTATTTATCTATGTATGTATATCTATTTATCTATCTATCTATCTATCTATCTATCTATCTATCTATCTATCTATCTATCTATCTATCTATCTATCTATCTATCTATCCATCTATCTATCTATCTATTTCTCCATTTAACTATCTCTCTCTATATATTTTATATAGACTATACAAACACGCACTAGTGTAAACCATGTAAGAACATTCCTCATAAGAAATAGGGAAAAGAAAACAGCAATAGATTGCGACATGAAGACAAAAAGAACAAATAGGTTTTTTAAAGCAAAAATAAACACAAATTAGATAAAAGAAAAACACACAGCGAACTAACTAACATGCAAAAGGTATAAAAGTAAAACAAAAAAGGTTTACACAATACAGAACCGTCACCAGCAGCTGAAAGTCTAGTGTAGCCCCCCCCCCCTCTCTCTCTCTCTCTCTCTCTCTCTCTCTCTCTCTCTCTCTCTCTCTCTCTCTCTCTCTCTCTCTCTCTCTCTCTCTCTCTCTCTCTCTTCTCTCTCTCTCTCTCTCTCTCTCTCTCTCCTCTCTCTCTCTCTCTCCTCTCCCCCCCCCCCCCTTCCCTACATTTTGCACAGATGTTCACATCTTGCCCACAGAAAACAGCAATAACGTGTCTCATAAGAATGACATGCATAGTTTCATTAAATCATCCCCCTTCCTCCCCTGGAAGAAAGAGAATGTATAGGAGCACACACAAATCTAAATATCACAGACTGCCACTGACAGCTGCACGTTGAGGAACACGCAGCTCACTACTTAAAACTTCCAGTTTGCTGTATAGATTTCATTTTATGCCCTACACCAGTTAGTTTTTAAGGTCTTCGTCTCCTTTTTAGTTGACGTATTTTCCCTGTGCCATGGCCTGTTATATTTATCACGTACATGTCTTGTGTTCTAACTGTGTAAACAGACTATATGCGTTGGCGGTTTTAGGAGGGAAAGAAAAGACTGATAAACGGAGCGGTATGAAAACACAACATGCCATAGAAAGCATCATGGTTTGACACACACAGAGACACTTACAGCGTAAAAAACACACACATAATATAGACACTCATACACAGACACATGGACATACACAGACCTCTCTCTCTCTCTCTCTCTCTCTCTCTCTCTCTCTCTCTCTGATCGCCTGGTGGTCAGAACATCGCGCTGGCAATTTGACGACCCAGGTTCGAGTCTTGTCGAGGATATTTTTCTCCTGGAGTTAACAACAGTGCTGACTCCACTCTCCCCAAAAGTCCTTCGGATGAGACGTTAAACCGAGGCCCTGCGTGCGAACGCATGCAGAATATCTTGCGCACACGTTAAATCCTGTTCCACTTTTCGTAAGAGTAGGCCATCGTGTGCCGGTGAGAACATATGACATTTACAAAACTGCATACACACGGGGACTGGGTGTAAAAAAGCACAAGAGTGCTTATTGCATTATCCTCGATACAAAAGAATCAATCAAAAACACAAATCTCTCTCTCTCTCTCTCTTTCTCTCTCTCTCTCTCTCTCTCTCTCTCTCTCTCTCTCTCTCTCTCTCTCTCTCTCTCTCTCTCTCTCTCTCTCTCTCTCTCTCTCTCTCTCTCTCTCTCTTTCTCTCTCTCTCTCTCTCTCTCTCTCTCTCTCTCTCTCTCTCTCTCTCTCTCTCTCTCTCTCTCTCTCTCTCTCTCTCTCTCTCTCTCTCTCTCTCTCTCTCTCTCTATCGCTCTCTCTCTCTCTCTTTCTCTCTCTCTCTCTGTCTCTCTCTCTGTCTCTCTCTGTCTCTCTCTGCCTCTCTCTGTCTCTCTGTCTGTCTGTCTGTCTGTCTGTCTGTCTCTCTCTCTCTCTCTCTCTCTCTCTCTCTCTCTCTCTCTCTCTCTCTCTCTCTCTCTCTCTCTCTCTTCTCTCTCTCTCTCTCTCTCTCTCTCTTCGCTCTCTCTCTCACACACATACACAAAATAAGACAGTGAAACAGTCAGAGAGACTTACTAAGGTGTAAAAGATTACTCTATAACCTGCTGTTCTATGTATGGCTGTGCTTATTTGTGGGGTTCTAAGTAAGCAGTTTGCCTTTCTTTCTGAAAATATTTGGGTTTTTTTATTTGTGAATGGTTGCATCCGAATGCATTTGAATGCAAATGCTTCGATTTGATAGCTTTTCAAAATGTAGCCTATATAAATCCCATATGTTATTATCATTTAAAGAAAGAACATGCAAAAACGAATAAATGATAACAAAACCAGACAAACAACCAAACCAATAAAATACTAATATTTTACCACATAAAATAGGAACATCTGTGTATTGTGACTACGGCTTAAATACAGTCGAGTTCTTCGATCATTATTTCTATGATTGTCCTTTTATAAAACGTTTTGGACGTTTATTTATATGTTCATTTTTGTTTTTATTGATTGATTGATTGATTTATCTATTTATCTATTAATTAATTTATTTATCATCTATGTATTTATTTACTATTTATTTATTCTTTATATAGAGGATAATGGAATAAGCACTCGTTTGCTTTTTTGTTTTACATCCAGTCCCGACTCTCTTCCCTGTATTTGGGAAACACCTTCATCTTTCAGTAACTGACACTTTGTTTGGCTATAATCCAAAAGGCTTTAAGTGATATAAATCGCTGGATCAAAAAATTACCTTCCGTGAAAAATGTGCATTAGTAAGAATAAAAAAAACAACAACAACGAATCTAAGCTACAGTACCAGGTGTTTTTTTAACAAGAAGCACAAGCTGAGAAAAACTAACTTTCACCTAATTGACGTATCTGTTAAAAAAAAAGACGTCAAAAGAGTCAAACGTAGTCGATAAGTCTTTAACTTTTTAAGATACGTACATGCATTCTATGACCATTGGAAATGTAGATCTGTGCGTACGTGAAATAAAAATGCAGTGCCATGTTCAGACGCATGGACAGAGTAGTAGATATCGGTGCAGAGAAATGACTGATGTAGAGGCTTTTACAAACTATTTCCGAAAGAACACACACTTATATTAGTGTTTCACAACACAGGAAAACATCAGCACTAAAGGATAGAGGAAGACGAGAGGCAAGGGAAAGGGAAGGGGGGGGGGGGGGGGGGGGGCGTACAGGGGAACACGGTATTGGCTTCTAAAGATGATTTATTCTGTTCCCGCGCACAACCTGTATTGCAGCGTCCATCATGGAGACTAATACCGTGAACACTGGGTCACACAGGGCAGAGACTGGCTCAATATGTGTCAGCATCAGGGGGGTGCAGAGTGGCCACTGCTTTCATCTTCCTTCTGGCAAGAATGAGAGAAAGGAAGACAAAAATAAGAGAGAGAAAATTTGATAAAAAAACCAAGGATATATATAGAAAGATAGAGAAAAGCAATAAAGAAAAACTGGCTCATAGAAAAACGGAAAGCCAAAGAAAAAATAAACAAGAAAGATGGATGGAAAATACAGGGCAAGGAAATAACGAAAAGAAAAGAATAAAAGCTAAAAAATGAGGCTGGAATATTGAAAAAATAAAGGAAAGAAACAATAAATGCAAGGAAGGCAAGAAGTGCGAAAAAGAAGAAGAAGAAAAACTGCGACGAAGAATTGCGAAAAAAAAACTGCGAAGAATAAATGTAAAGAATTGCAAAGGAGAATTGTAAAGAAGAAGAATGCAAAGAAGAAGAAGAATGCAAAGAAGAAGAAGAAGAATGCAAGAAAGAATACGAAGAATGCAAAGAAGAACAAGAATGCGAGGAAGAAGAGTGCAAAGAATACGAAGAATGCAAAGAATACGAAGAATGCAAAGAATACGAAGAATGCAAAGAAGAAGAATGCAAATAAGAAGAATGCAAAGAAGAAGAAGAAGAAGGCAAAGAAGAATAATAATAAGAGGAAGAATGCAAAAAGAAGAAGAAGAAGAAAAAAGAAGAAGAATGCAAAGAAGAAGAATGCAAAGAAGAAGAATGCAAAAAAAAAGAATGCAAGAAGAAGAATTCAAAGAAGAAGAATGCAAAGAAGAAGAAGAAGAATGCAAAGAAGAA
This sequence comes from Stramonita haemastoma, assembly GCA_030674155.1. Lineage (NCBI taxonomy): Eukaryota > Metazoa > Mollusca > Gastropoda > Neogastropoda > Muricidae > Stramonita > Stramonita haemastoma. The sequence continues at coordinate 36,483,266 of CM060343.1, forward strand.
GAAGAATGCAAAGAAGAATGCAAAGAATGCAAAGAAGAATGCAAAGAAGAATGCAAAGAAGAAGAATGTAAAGAAGAAGAATGCAAAGAAGAAGAAGAGAAGAAGAAGAATGCAAAGAAGAATGCAAAGAAGAAGAAGAAGAAGAAGAAGAAGAAGAAGAAGAAGAAGAAGAAGAAGAAGAAGAAGAAGAAGAAGAAGAAGAAGAAGAAGAAGAATGCAAAGAAGAATGCAAAGAAGAATGCAAAGAAGAATGCAAAGAAGAAGAATGCAAAGAAGAAGAATGCAAAGAAGAATACAAAGAAGAATGCAAAGAAGAATGCAAAGAAGAAGAATGCAAAGAAGAATGCAAAGAAGAATGCAAAGAATGCAAAGAAGAAGAAGAAGAAGAAGAAGAAGAAAAGAAGAAGAAGAAGAAGAAGAAGAAGAAGAAGAAAAGAAGAAGAAGAAGAAGAAGAAGAAAGAAGAAGAAGAGTGCAAAGAAGAAGAAGAGTGCAAAGAAGAAGAAATGAAGAAGAAGAAGAAGAAGAAGAAGAAGAAGAAGAAAGAAAGAAGAAGAAGAAGAAGAAGAAGAAGAATGCAAAGAAGAAGAAGAGTGCAAAGAAGAAGAAGAAGAAGAAGAAAAAGAAGAAAAAGAATGCAAAGAAGAAGAAGAATGCAAAGAAGAAGAAGAATGCAAAGAAGAAGAAGAAGAAGAAGAATGCAAAGAAATAAGAAGAATGCAAAGAAGAATGCAAAGAGAAGAAGAAGAAGAAAGAAGAAGAAGAAGAAGAAGAAGAAGAAGAAGAAGAAGAAGAAGAAGAAGAAGAAGAAGAAGAAGAAGAAGAAGAAGAATGATGATGATGATGATGATGATGATGATGATGATGATGATATGATGATGATGATTATGGTGATGGTGATGATGATGATGATGAACAAGAGCAAGAACAAGAACAATAACAAGAACAAAAACAAGAAGACAATGTGGTTAGATATTTGTAAGCTCAAAAGGGAACACGTTCTTTTAATAAGGACACCATTATGAGCATGTCGTTTATTAGGAAGAACTCATCGTATAAGAAATTTAACATTCATAGAAAGATTTGGAAATGCGCCATTCTTTACAAGAATTGTTAAATAGGACTTTTTTTAAACAAGATTTTTGAATGATGAGATCCTTTACAAGACTTTTGAAAAATGATATATTTTTTTTAAGATTTCTGAAATACGACATTTTTTTTTACAAAATTTCTGAAATATTTCATGCTTATTCAAGATTTTATTACATCCTTTAAAATAGTTCTGAAATATGACATTCCTTACAATATATCTGACAAATGACATTATTTACAAGAGGTCTGAGTATGCCACCATTTACAAGACTTTTGAAATTGGCATCTTTTACACGACTTCTGAGCATGACATCTTTTACAAGACCTCTGAAATAGCATGACATTCCTCGTAAAAGTTCTGAAACACAGTGAAAATAATCAATTTCAAAGATTTTGTTTTCTAATATAATTGCTTTGCGCAGCTTCTGAAATCTGACATTATTTGCAGCATATGTGAAACATCGCATCCTTTGAAAAGACTTCTGAAATATTGTGACATCCTTACCCAAGTGTAGCCTGTCCACTGGGGCTATGTATTCTGATCTACATTCTCTTCCTTCCATTTTCCCCCTTATGTTTTATAAAATTGTCCTGTCTAAAATAGCTCGTAACGACCTGTATAATCATACTGCTCTGGAGCCATCGTAGGAATAGCTGATGACTTAAGTGTGTGGATGATATAAAGCGTAATACTTTTGTACATTGAAAAAAACATGGATTTCTTCAACAAGCATGTGTTTTAAGGTTGTGACCTTTGTATACGTGTTTATGTTGAGAGAGAGAGAGAGGAGAGGAGAGAGAGAGAGAGAGAGAGAGAGAGAGGAGAGGAGGAGAGAGAGAGAGATGGAGAGAGAGAGAGAGGAGGAGAGAGAGAGAGAGAGGAGGAGAGAGAGAGAGAGAGAGAGAGGAGAGAGAGAGAGAGAGAGAAGGGGATTTCACAGAAGCGTGTCACCATTGATATAACTATTTTTATATTCGCTATTCCTATATCGTAAATTACAGGACAGTTTTGCACCGGGATAATAGTTATAGATTATGAATGACAAAATTGTTCATTGACTCAGAAAGAGACAGGAATTCCTCCTTGCTGCCTATTTTTAAACCCAGACATTTCCTCTATTACATGTTCATTGATGATCACCAAGGGACTGACAAATTAGAAGTCAGCCATTGAGAAACCGTAACGGGTAAATGATTTGTCTGCTGAAACTGAGACTCGACAACATTATGACATCCTTTGCCTCGCATAAAATGTCCACTTCGGCTATCAATTCTCATCTACATTCGCTTCCCTCCTTTTTTCTTCCTTAAGTATTAAAAACTCGTCCTGCCTAGAATAGCTCCTAACGACCTGTATAATTATGACTCTGAAGTCATTGTAACATAGCTAGTGACTGATACGGGTGAAGGATTTTAATCGTGATACCTTTATTTAACAAATAAAGCATAGATTTTTTTAAGTTTGCGTGGCCTAAAGTTTTGCAGTGTGTGATCTCTGTGTACATGTTTATTGAGAGAGAGAGAGAGAGAGAGAGAGAGAGAGAGAGAGAGAGAGAGAGAGAGAGAGAGAGAGAGAGAGAGAGAGAGAGACAGAGACAGAGACAGAGACAGAGACAAGAGACAGAGACAGAGAGACAGAGAGACAGAGACAGAGAGACAGAGAGACAGAGAGAGACAGAGAGAGACAGAGAGAGACAGAGATAGACAAAGACAGACAGACAGACAGACAGACATACATACATACAGACATACAGACAGACAGACAAAAACAGAGACAGAGATTTCACAAAAGGTTTCAATATTGATATAGGTATAGTGATACTGGCGTCTCCTATAATTATCGTAGATTACTGGACAATTTTGCACTGGGATGAGAGGTACAGATCTATGAATGACAGACTTGTCCAGTGAATCAGGAAAAGGCAGGAAGTCCTCATTGCTGCCTATTTTTTAAACACAGACAGTTCCTCTATCTCATGTTCATTGATGATTACCAAGGAGTTGGCACATTAGAAGTCAGCCATTGAAAAAGCGGAAAGGGTAAATGATTTGGCTGCTGAAACATGAGTTAAGCTTGTTGTTGTTGTTGTTGTTGTTGTTGTTGTTGTTCTTCTTCTTCTTCTTCTTCTTCTTCTTCTTCTTCTTCTTCTTCTTCTTCTTCTTCTTCTTCTTCTTCTTCTTCTTCTTTCTTCTTCTTCTTCTTCTTCTTCTTCTTCTTCTTCTTCTTCTTCTTCTTCTTCTTCTTTCTTCTTCTTTGCATTCTTCTTCTTCTTCTTTGCATTCTTCTTCTTCTTCTTCTTCTTCTTCTTCTTCTTCTTCTTCTTCTTCTTCTTCTTCTTCTTCTTCTTTTTCTTCTTCTTCTTCTTCTTCTTCTTCTTCTTCTTCTTCTTCTTCTTCTTCTTCTTCTTCTTCTTCTTCTTCTTCTTCTTCTTCTTCTTCTTGACATTGCTCTTCTTTGCATTTTTCTGTGCATTCTTCATTGCATTGTTCTTCTTTGCATTACTTTTCGCATTCTTCTTTAAAACAAATAAAAAGAAAGGTATTTAGCATTTCTTTTCACTGACAAATAAAAAAGGCATCATGTTATAATGGTTGGGGAAAGTAGTATAAATTAAATGCTGGCACACATTAAACAAAATAGTACAAGAAATGCAAGTGACCAGCCAACTAACCAACAGACTAGCATCTCTCTGACACCTACTCTAATCCAGGGTTTAACAAGTTCAGGATAAGTACTCTCTATAACTCTCTTCAGCCCTCCTCAAGCCCCCATTCCCATGCCCCCCACCCCCACCCCAACCCTGCAACCTGCTAATCCCTCGAGTCTCTACATCCCCCTCCCCTCCTTCCTCATGTATCACAACTTGGTCTATGCCCTCAACTCTGCCTGTCCTGCATACACACGGTGTTAGGTAATGGCGGGGCAAAGAGGGGTCACTAGAGATGTAGGAGAAAAAGTAGTGATATGACACCGGCTACAGAAGTAAGTCTTGTAAGACAGAGGGCAAGTCTTCTGTAACAGAGGTTGAGGAGGCGGTGGGGGAGGGGATATTTTGGTTGGTTAGAGCGTTGTGTGTTACATTCTTGATCTGCTTATGGGAGGGTTGTCTAGAGGTAACGTCTGTCTATCTATGTATAAAATTGCATCTATGCATCTATGCATATATTTATCTATGTATCTCTCTCTCTCTCTCTCTCTCTCTCTCTCTCTCTCTCTCTCTCTCTCTCTCTCTCTCTCTCTCTCTCTCTCTCTCTCTCTCTCTCTCTCTCTCTCTCTCTCTCTCTCTCTCTCTCTCTCTCTCTCTCTCTCTCTATATATATATCTTGTAGTCTAGGTAATGCGGGGTCACCCTGAAGACTTGTCAACCAGTTCCCTCTATTCCTCTCTCTGTTCTGGCTCTCTCAAATTGTTATTGAGTTCTAGGCCTGTCCATTCACTGACATTGTCCTCCCATCTCTTCCCTGGTCTGCTTTTTTTTCTTCCTCTTTGGAGAGTGCCTTGCAGTATTATATTTGCAAGTCCTTTTGATCTTGCCGCATGCCTGTACTATATCAGTGTATGCCTATTTGTGACGCTCCACCACATAATGAGACGCATTGCACCTGAGGTCAATTTTTAGTTATTGACATGTTATCAAACTACAATAAAATGGCTATACAATGCAAAAGACAGATTGAAAATCGGACAATTATAGGAAAAGTTATTGCAAGTTGAAACGCTAGACTGCAGGAAATGACAAAATGAGAAATTGACAAGTTTAGCATCCTAATAGGTGGTCAGAATGAGGGCTTGGGTATTTTAAAAACACGTTTAAAGGCAAATGGAAACAAAACTATGACTTGATATTTCACTATAAGGCAGAATAATGGCTATACTTTAATAATCAATCAAAATCTCAAAATTGCCAACTTGACCCCACCTGCCTTTAATGGCTCCTAGCGGAAAAGTGGGTTATGTGCTAAGCGACTCATTTCGTGGTGGAGCGCCACATTTACGATTATATAAAGCTTTTGTAGGACTCAATAGTTTGCAGGTTGCGAATATGCCTAGAAAGCAAAAAGTCTTGGTTGGAAGTGTGTGGTCGTTTGATCCCCATTTGGGCCGACACGTCCCCAAACACCCATCTATTAGACCATGAGTGTGGTCTTGGTGCTAGTCTTTCAGATGATACAATAGATAAACTGAGGTCCCGTGTGTTACACGTACTTGTTTAGCGCACGTAAAAGAACCCGCATTTGTGAGAGAATCGACCATAGCAGAATTCTATAGAAAAAGCCACTCTGATAGGGAAACACAATACCGTTGCAGAAAGGAAAAGAAAAAAACAAACATATGCTGCTCTTAAGCGACGCGCATTCCCTAGGAGAGCAGCCCGAATTTCAAGCAGAGAAATCTGCCGCGGCTTAAATAGCATTACAATAATAAAAACAAAAGAAAATGGAAGTAAATCCTGCTCAAGGGGATAATTTTGCTTACAGTTACCATGTAGGCGGACTCCATTCCCCTTAAAAGTTCTTCGGATGAGGCTATAAATCAAGGTCCTGTGTTCCAACGCACGCATAATATAATGCAAACACGATAAAATATGTTTTTGTACTGTATGAAAAAAAAACACACACGCTAATGTGTGCCAGTGGGCACATATGATAAAATTTACTAAACGGAGTAAATACAGGGTATGGTTGTAAAAAAGTCATATGATTTCTTATTCTATTATCCTTGAAATATAAGAAATTATTATGTGCCGGTGGGAACAGATGACAAGAACTATAATACTGCATGCACACGGGAACTGGATGTAAAAAGCACATATATGCTTTTTCCATTATCCCCGATATATAAGAATGATAAATATATAGGTAAATAAAATAAATAAATGAATGAATAAATAAATAAATAAATAAATGAATAAATAAATAAATAAATAAATAAATAAATAAATAAATAAATAAATACATAGATAAAAGAATAATATAATGAAAAAAAACAGCATACTGCCAGTCATTTTTTGGAGATACTCGGTTCTTTTATCTTACAACGGCCTGTTCTGCAGCTCTTACAACAGTAATTAATAACTTGAAAGCCACAAGATAAAAAAAAGAGCATCGGGTTTTGATATGTTTGTTTGTTGCGAGATATAATTATTTTCTTTCCTCGTTAATTTGGAAACAAATGTCTAGAGGGAAAGATACGAAGAAAGAAAGAGCCAAACAAACGAAGCAAAGAACGGTAGAAAGAAATGGATGGATAAATGAATAATTGAATGAATGAACGAACGGATGAATGAATGAATGAATGAATGAATGAATGAATGAATGAATGAATGAGTGAAGGAAGGAAGGAAGGAAGGAAGGAAGGAAGGAAGGAAGGAAGGAAGGAAGGAAGGAAGGAAGGAAGGAAGGAAGGAAGGAAGGACGAGTAGCAGCAAAACAGAACGAAGAAACAGAAGAACAGGAAGAATATAAAGCAAATGATTGAACCTTGTATATTAGCTTTACCTTGGGTTTAAATGTTATATTTCTTTACTGCTGTTTTTTGCTAGTAGTTTAAACTTTTTGAAAAAGTACGTAATGAAGACAAATATGTCAAACACTAGTTCAAGGCAAGGATATAGACAGCAGTGCTTCATTTTCACCTTGATTGATGCTATGTTCTTTGCCGTTTTATATTAGTTAATCTGAAGATCAAATAATTACACAAGGAAAAAGAATAAAAAGGGCAACAGGAAGAAGAAGAGTACATGAACAAGAACATGAAGAAAAAACAATAATACGAGTAGAAAAAAACAACAACAAGAAACAGAACATTAAACCGAAATCAACAAACGTGTCCCCTCCATCACATCCATTCCTTTTTCCAGGTTAAATATGTACACCTCAGCCATCTTTATTTTTTCTCTCAGTCCTTTTCTTTTTCTTCTCCTCCATCTCTTTATTTATTGCTTCCATGTACAGTGTTCACAGTCTATACAGCACTGCATCCACATGCTGCCTGCAAATCGCCAACTAAAGAGGATAAAGAAATGTACACAACATATAGCCATTGCCATGAATGTTTGTATACTTGTTTATGATGGGAGAGAGATAGAGAAAGAGAGAGAGAGAGAGAGAGAGAGAGAGAGAGAGAGAGAGAGAGAGAGAGAGAGAGAGAGAGAGAGAGAGAGAGAGAGAGACAGAGACAGAGACAGAGACAGAGACAGAGACAGAGACAGACAGACAGACAGACAGACAGACAGAGACAGAGACAGAGAGATTGAGACAGACAGACAGACAGACAAAGACAGACAGAGACACTCAGAGAGAGCGGAGCAAACGAAGAAGAGGAAAAAGAAGAAAAACAAGAACAAGACAAATGCTAAGAAAAAGAATGCAAAGTCGAAGAAGAAGAAGAAGAGAAGAAGAAGAAGAAGAAGAAGAAGAAGAAGAAGAAGAAGAAGAGAAGAAGAAGAAGAAGAAGAAGAAGAAGAAGAAGAAACAAGAACAAGAACAAGAACAAGAAAAATAATGCAAAGAAGAAGAAGAAGAAGAAGAAGAAGAAGAAGAAGAAGAAGAAGAAGAAGAAGAAGAAGAAGAAGAAGAAGAAGAAGAAGAAGAAGAAGAAGAAATGCTCACAAACATACATACAAGCATATTCTAGCTAGGGTCAGGGTTCACTCTTCTGCCACGAATCAATTAGTTATGGCTGATCTATACAGGGACAGTAATCCTCTAATTTGATAAAATCTGGGCAATGACCACAACCTTTCACCTCCATGCTAACCTTTCACCCTTCCTGCTGTCCCTCCTGACCCTGGTTTGTCTAAGGTGAGGAGAGTTACCCGTATACACGTGCAGTAATGTGGTTAGTGAGGTAATGAGGCCAGTGATCTTTAGATGGTGAGTGTGGGATAGGGGGGAGGCTTTGTAGTGTGTGTGTGTGTGTGGTGTGTGTGTGTGTGTGTGTGTGTGTGTGTGTGTGTGTGTGTGTGTGTGTGTGTGTGTGTGTGTGTGTGTGGTGTGTGTGTTTATTTACATATTTGTTCTCCTATATCAAGTGTAATGGAATAAGCACTCATGTACTATTTTTAACATACAGTCCCCCTGCGTATGTAGTTTTGTAAATCTTGTCATCTGTTTCCATCGGCACACAATGCCCTACTCTTACGAGAAGCGCAAAAGGCTTTAACGTATGCAATGCGTTCGCTTCGCACACAGTGTGTGTGTGTGTGTGTGTGTGTGTGTGTGTGTGTGTGTGTGTGTGTGTGTGTGTGTGTGTGTGTGTGTGTGTGTGCTGTGCGTGCGTGCGTGCGTGCGTGCGTGTGTGTGTGTGTGTGTGTGTGTGTGTGTGTGTGTGTGTGTGTGTTGTGTGTGTGTGTGTGTGTGTGTGTGTGTGTGTGTGTGTGTGTGTGTGTGACTAGATATGTGCACAAATACCAACTTTTAACAGCATTATTGGTGTCCCTGTGTTCAAACGTGAAGAGAAAAAAAAAGAAAATCATTTTTCAACAACAATAGTACAGAGACAAAAAAGAAAAACAAAACTCAAACATTAAAAACCAAAAATTAGAAACAAACACAATAACAGCAGCAAACTTATTTGTTTCATAACCTTTAATCCACAATAATCTAGACAGCTTAAAACAAGATTACACGATGCTAAAAAAAAAAACCCGTATGTAATACGCAAACCGTTCATATTTTTGTATCTCCTACTAAACACGGTTTACCCTAGATACATTCCTCAAAGCTGAGTCTTCTTCTTCTTCTGCTAGTGCCTCTTATCTCATCATTCTTTACCAGCTCTTTCTGTGCACCAGAATTGTAATGGCCTATTTGCACTTGCTGTCTGGAAATCCCCCAAAAAGATATGATAGCAGATTATGCAGTGAATGTCGTGTTGCTTTGGTATAAGGTTACGCATATAGGATCTCTGTTGAGTGCTGTATGCTTAAAGGAGAGACAAGGCAAGGCAAGGCAAGGCAAGGCAAGGCAAGGCAAAGTATTTTATTCGAGGATAATAGATAAGCATTCGTGTGCGTTTTTACATCCAGTACCCGCCCTTTTCAGGGATACATCAAATTCAGAAGATACTAAACAATAAAACTTTACGCAATACCAAACAATACACAAGAATAAGGACACTATATATGATAAGGTAATAAAAATGCACTCGATCAGAAGACAAAAATCAGAAGTCACAATAAAAAGATTTTGATTATGGAAGAATAGAAAAGTGTTAATAGGTAAAGAGCAAACAAGAGAACAAGATGAAATAAACAACTGAAAACAGAGAGAAGAGAGAGAGAGAGAGAGAGGAGAGAGAGAGAGAGAGAGAGAGAGAGAGAGAGAGAGAGAGAGAGAGAGAGAGAGAGAGAGAGAGAGAGAGAGAGAGAGAGAGAGAGAGAGAGAGAGAGAGAGAGAGAGAGAGAGAGAGAGAGAGAGAGATGAGAGAGAGAGAGAGGAGAGAGAGAGAGAGAGAGAGAAGCAGACCGAGACAGATACATACAAAGAAGTCAGGTCTAAGTAATCTCGTCCTTTACAGTGATTTGGGGGCTTTTTCTGCAGAGAAGTTTCAGAATGGCTATTAGCATTGGGATGAAATAAATACAACGCAGAAAAGGATGGATAAAGTGTTGAGCCTGAAAGAGTCAGGATTCAGGCTACTGCCTCTCTGTAATATAATGTACATGCCTGTCATAACTTGCAGCATATACAAAAGCCATAGAGCTCGAACTCTTCGGAAAGAAATTGAATGTTGAGGACATGCGTTGCGAAATATGCTGTTGGTTTCGAAAGCGGATGTCTTCTCACGTGTTTACATTTTGGATTGTAGGTTTTTGCTGTGATGGCTAATAATTTGAGTAGTGGTGGAGAGTGCTATGCGTGTTCTCTTTTTCACGTTCTCTTGTAGAGGAAGGAAAAGGAAGGAGAAAATATGAAGGAGAAGAAGAAGAAGAGAAGAAGAAGAAAGAAGAAGAAGAAGAAGAAGAAGAAGAAGAAGAAGAAGAAGAAGAAGAAGAAGAAGAAGAAGAAGAGGAAGAATGCAAAGAAGAAGAATGCAAAGAAGAAGAATGCAAAGAAGAAGAAGAAGAATGCAAAGAAGAAGAATGCAAAGAAGAAGAATGCAAAGAAGAAGAATGCAAAGAAGAAGAATGCAAAGAAGAAGAATGCAAAGAAGAAGAATGCAAAGAAGAAGAAGAAGAAGAAGAAGAAGAAGAAGAAGAAGAAGAAGAAGAAGAAGAAGAAGAAGAAGAAGAAGAAGAAGAAGAAGAAGAAGAAGAAGAAGAACAAGAAGAAGAACAAGAAGAAGAACAAGAAGAAGAACAAGAAGAAGAAGAAGAACAAGAAGAACAAGAAGAACAAGAAGAACAAGAAGATGAAGAACAAGAACAAGAAGAACAAGAAGAACGAGAAGAACAAGAAGAAGAAGAAGAACAAGAAGAATTGCGAAGACGAAGAATTGCGAAGACGAAGAATTGCGAAGACGAAGAATTGCGAAGAAAAATTGCGACGAAGAAGAAGAAGAAGAAGAAGAAGAAGAAGAAGAAGAAGAAGAAGAAGAAGAAGAAGAAGAAGAAGAAAGAAGAAGAAGAAGAAGAATGATATCAGTCGAACTTCTGCAAAATGACTTATGCACATGCACTAAACCTTTCAATATATCAAGCATTCACGTCCCATATAATGTGAAACTTTCATGCATCCAGTTCCTGTCTCTCTGTCTTTCATCTGATATATCCTGTCCGTGTTTAGTGTCCTGTACCCCATGAAGATCTACATTCACACACTGCATAGACATTATCAAATAAAAAGGACACATGGACATGGACACAAGTATGCCACGACATTTCATCCCCCCTCAAAAAAAATAAAAAATAAATAACAGCTGCAGATTAGTTCCTTGTATCTGTGTATACTGGTGTATTCCTTGTCACATAGCCACCCAGACCCTTCTGGAATAAACCACAGTATGTTTCCCGCTTCCCTATCATTTCTATTCCTTTACACGACATATATATTATCTACCTTTGTCTTCCAGTCATGTTGCTGCAACGTGTTACATCTTTGAGACAGAGAAATGAGCGCGGTTTGAACCCAAACAAAAAGGTGGATACAATTATGCGAAAGGAAGGTTCTTAGATCACGAACTTGTTAACATGCTTAAATGTGTTTGTACATTCTGCATAATAAACAATGATCATCCTTTCACCCCCTCTCCAGGTATTTATCATCGTCATAGAATAAACACGTGATGTATTGACGGATATCACCATATGCATTTCATTCATGCCAGTAATGCGTGATGACACATACTACATTTCCAAGTGAGTTGTTGGGTATTTTGCAAATTTTCTTCCTATCTTATGTGAAGGAATGTTAATAAGAACTCGGCTTTGTGTACAAAACCTGTTGAGAAGAAGGCATCAGCTCGGTAGTATTCATTCATGTGTTGTTCTTACCTCATGAACACCACAAGAGCTGACAATCGGAGATTGAATAGGAAAATGATGAAGAGAACATGTAAGGAGAGCTAAGATGTCGGCAGATAAAAGAAAAGTGATTCTTCTAAATATGAGTGCGTTCACATGTTTCCCCTGCAAATAATAAATTAGTTCAGAATCTGATTTACAGACGCAAGACAGAAGATATCAAGACTTGCTCGGATGCCTATAAACGCGGTTTTCTTTTTAGGTTCCAGGGCATATAATGTTTTTAAACGAAGATGAGGACAGACACGTCAAATTAAAGAAAACTTATGAACAGGAAAACAAGAAAATCCAGAACAAGAAAAAACAGAACAGAAGAAAAAAAGAAAGAAAGAGCAGAAGATGTGATTAAAAGAATAAAAGCGAAGAATTCTGAGAAACAAACCTCTCTAGAAGAAGGAGAACTTCAAAACGAAGATGAAGAACAGCAGACAAAGAGAAAAAAAAAAAAGACAGCTTGCTAAGAAGAAGAAAAAGAATTGCGGTGTAGAATGCAGTGAAGAAGAATGCAAAGTAGAAAAAAGATTGCAAAGGAAAAGAAGAATGCTAAAAAGAAGAATTACAAAGAAGAAGAGAATGCAAGAAATGCAAAGATTGGCAAAGAACAGCAAAGAACAGCAAAGAAAAAATGTAAAGAAGAAGAATTGCAAAGAAGAAGAAAAAGAAAAAGAAGAAGAAGAAGAAGAAGAAGAAGAAGAAGAAGAAGAAGAAGAAGAAGAAGAAGAAGAAGAAGAAGAAGAAGAAGCAGAAGAAGAAGAAGAAGAAGAAGAAGAAGAATTGCGAAGACGAATTGCGAAGAAGAAGAAGAAGAAGAAGAAGAAGAAGAAGAAGAAGAAGAAGAAGAAGAAGAAGAAGAAGAAGAAGAAGAAGAAGAAGAATTGCGAAGACGAATTGCGAAGACGAATTGCGAAGAAGAAGAAGAATTGCGAAGAAGAAGAAGAAGAATTTCGAAGAAGAAGAATTGCGAAGAAGGAGAATTGCGAAGAAGAAGAAGAATTGCGAAGAAGAAGAAGAATTGCGAAGACGAATTGCGAAGAAGAAGAATTGCGAAGAAGAAGAAGAATTGCGAAGAAGAAGAAGAATTGCGAAGAAGAAGAATTGCGAAGAAGGAGAATTGCGAAGAAGAAGAAGAATTGCGAAGAAGAAGAAGAATTGCGAAGAAGAAGAAGAATTGCGAAGAATTGCGAAGACGAATTGCGAAGAAGAAGACGAATTGCGAAGAAGAAGAATTGCGAAGAAGAAGAAGAAGAATTGCGAAGAAGAAGAATTGCGAAGAAGAAGAATTGCGAAGAAGAAGAATTGCGAAGAAGAAGAATTGCGAAGAAGAAGAATTGCGAAGAAGAAGAAGAAGAAGAATTGCGAAGAAGAAGAAGAATTACGAAGAAGAAGAAGAAGAAGAAGAAGAAGAAGAAGAAGAAGAAGAAGAAGAAGAAGAAGAAGATGAAGAAGAAGAAGAAAAGAAGAAGAAGAAGAAGAAGAAGAAGAAGAAGAAAACAACAACAACAACAACAACAACAACACCACCAACAACAACAACAACAAGAACACGAAGAACAGGATGAACAAGAACAAGAAGAACAAGAACAAAAACAGGAACACAAAGAAAAACTAGGAAAAACAAGAGCTATTACCAGAAGAAAAAGAAGAACAAGAAGACCGGGAAGAAGCAGAAGTTACCACTCGTGCAGTGATGCACACTGGATCATGTCAGCTATGACAAAACGCCAATCGTCCATCCCTCCTATCTTTTCTGTCTGGTGTAAGAATCTGTTGTATGTTCCAAAAGAAAAAAAAAAAAGTTAAGGAAGAGACATATGCAAATGCCAAAGAAGAAAGGGACAGAAAATGTATTGCTGGTTTAACCGAAAAAATGCAAGTGACATGTCAGTTCTAAGGTCATCATGTCAGGTCATGCTGTATTTCATTATCTTTTAGAAACTGTCAGATTGCAGGAACTGCCTCACATCAAGCTTAGCTTTGATGTGCTGATACCAAAGGGGGTTGGAAGACAGATTGATTCAGGCAGAACAGAGCGGGGCAACGTCCGACATCAATCCTGAACTGACAGTACAAGTCTGACATTTTGGCAATGACAGCAGAAGACCGTGACAGTTCAGCTATTTTAAAACAGTGCCTGATCTTTACTTGGTATTAGGGAAGATAATGAAATTAATCGAAGCAAAATGGATCAACAAAAGCCTAGCATTTATGTAATGTGTTCTTGAATTGGTTCTTTTGTGATTAAACCGGCCGGAGGCGTCCAATAATTTGAATTTCAATCTCTTAGTAGTCAGCAGCTATTTGAAATGTGCTTATTTGTTTAATCGTATATCAAACAATTTATGACCCACATGGTCAATGGGACCTCCCTATCCCCAAGGTACCAATCCGATAAAAATCATCAATAGTTTTCAAATGCAATCAGTACACCCAAACTGTGTCGAAAAATAGGTTGTAATGTTGATTTCTTCACTTCATTCTACTTTCAGGATGATGAGATACGCGCTCATGTGATTTGTTTTACATCCAGTTACAGTATGCACGTGGTTTGTGAACTTCAATCCCTGTTCTCACTAATATAATTATGATTGCCTACTTTACTGAAAGGCGGAACATGTTCTAAGGTGTGTGCAAAATGATCTGTACAGGTACATATTTATCAGAGAAAGTCTCAAGTGGAAGGCTGTGATGACTAGCCCATTGGTAGGTGCCTCACGGGAATGCCTGGTGGTCAGAGTGATGCACTCATGATCTGCTGACCTGGGTTCCAATCTCGTTCAAGAGGATTTTTCGTCTCGACTCCACTCCTTTCAAAAGTCTGGATGTGTCTATTAACCGAGGTCCAGTGTGTGAACACACGCAGAACGTCTTGATCACACGTTAAAACACGTTCCACTTTTCGGAAAAGTAGGCCGATAATTATGTGCTGGCTAGAAAAGATGACAGCATTCACAACATTGAATACACAGGGGACTTGATGTAAAAATGCACATGAGTGCTTATTCCACTAAAATAGAAATGAAATGATTAAAGAATAGACAGATGAATAAACAAATACATGAATAGATAACTGAACAAACAAATCAACAGACAAATAAATAAATAAGTACATAAATCATAACAAATAAATAAATAAATAAAACAAATAAAAAAGCATAAATAAGCAAACAAATAAACAAATAAAAAAGTGAACAAATAAATAAAATAAATAAAATAAATAAATAAAGCAAATAAATAAAACCATAAATAAACAAAACAAATCAACAAGTGAACAAATAAATAAATAAATACATAAATACATGCATAAATAAAACATTTTCACTACTAAATTATTCAATTTCGTCAGTAAGACTTGGTAGGCAGTGTTATTAGCATACTATTAGCTCAGAACAGATACTCCCGAACACTCCCCAAAGCATCCCAGCAACAGTGCAAAGTCCCTCTGTCTTGTGGCCGTGCCCTCATGGTGACCTGACATCAATACCCGCCGTGTGAACTTCTGACCCTAAAGATTCACCATAGCCAATTTTGGACACAGCTTGGAGAGACAAGGCAAAATTCTTTTATTCGAGGATAATAAATAAGCACTCGTGTGCTTTTTTTACATCCAGTCCCCGCCCTTTTCAGGAATAACATTAAGATAGAAAAAAATAAAAATAATAGCCACAACTACACAACAACAATTATAATGATCCAAATACCAAAAGTAAGGAACCATACCAAGTATCAAACAGGCAAGAAATAACACAGAGATACAATATTAAGATAATGTTATAAAAAGTCACTCATTCAGAAACGAAAAAGAAGTAAGAATCAATGATAATTTTGATTTGAATAAAGAAAAATAAACAAAAACAAAACAAACAAAAAACAAAACAAAACAAAACAACAACAAAAAAGCGCAATAATTAAAGAGCAAACATCAGAATATGATGAGGTTAAATGACTGAAGACATCAATCCACCACCATCTATCATCAAAATAAGTCCCATAAAACATAAGATTTTGATAAAAGGGGAGAAAAAACAACAACAGGTAAGGAATAAGACAGAGATACAATATTGAGGTAATGTTACAAAAAGGCACTCATTCTGAAACAATAATATGAAGTAAGTATCAATGATGAGAGAGAGAGAGAGAGAGAGAGAGAGAGAGAGAGAGAGAGAGAGAGAGAGAGAGAGAGAGAGAGAGAGGGGGGGGGGGGGGGGGGGGCACAGGAAGACCACAAAATGAGGACAAGAATGTCACAAAAGAAAAGACAGCCCCCCAAAAAACCCCCAGAAAACAAAACAAAAAACAGAAAAAGCCACCCACCAATACTCTATCTCCTCATACACACACACTGATGATTTGCTCTGACATGATATGATAGATCATTCACCAGCAGATATAATTATCTCCCTTCCTACCTCCTACTCATTTCTATTGTCTCACTCATTCAGTTCTTCACATCAGTGGGGGAGGGAATAGCCTAGCGGTGAGATCGTTGCCCTCGCAATTTGACCGCCCTTATTCCAGGTGATTTTTCCCCAGTCAGTGCTGACTCCACTTTCCCCCCAAAGTCCTTTGGATGAGGCTATAAACGAAGGTCCCCGTGTGCGAACTCACGCAGAACATCTTGCACAGTTACATCCTGTTTCACTTTTTGTAAGAGTAGGCCATTGTGTGCCAGTGGGAAGTGATGACGAGATTTACAAAACTGCATACACACATGACCGGATATAAAAAAGCACATCGGTGCTTATTCCATTAGTCTTTGATATAAAAGAATGATTAAAATATGTTAAAATAAATAGCACCCGTGAAAGAACCTACGGCAACAAAAGAGTTGGCAACATTTTTGTAGGAATAAAGCCACCCTGAGAGGGAAACAAATTCACTTTGCATACAAGAAACCAAAACAGGCCGCGCTTGTGGTGATGCAATTTCCCCTGGGGAAAGCAGCTCCAATTTCACACAGAATCCTCTGTCGTGACTGAAAAAAATATAAAATAAAAATATAGAATAAAAAACAAGAACCCATGTCTCTCATTATACCCTCCTCATACCCCCCCCCCCCCCCTCTTCCCCACGCATCAGCCATATGTTTCTATTTTCGCTGTTTCTCTGTTATCTCTTTGTTCTCTCCTCCCTCCCTCCTTCCCTCTGTACAGGGGGTTGACCCTTTGTCCTGACGTCAGATGGTTTGCAGATGACATCTGCCTGCTGTGTGTGTGATAGGACAAGGAACAAGAAAGGGGGACATGCATTGTCAGTGTGGAGAAAGACAGTCTGCATTGATGGCACATAGTTTTTTGTCACTAGCTCGATCTTTTGTTTGTGTTTTCCTGTTTAAAGGAATGTTGTTTATTGGTATTTTGTTGAATTTTTAAAAGAAAAAGGAAAGCATGAGAAAATGAATAGCCCTATTAAAGTATTAATGTGTTATGTTGTCAAGTTTCTTTGACTTGTGTTTTTACTTTTACTTTTTTGTGTGTTTATAGGGGTTGTGATGTTGTTGTTGTTATTTATGTTGTTGTTGTTGTTGTTGTTATTGTTGTTGTTGTCGTTGTCATCATCATCATCATCATCATCATCATCATCATGGTGGCAGACAGAAATAGACAGAGGACTATCACAGGACTGATGGTACAATACACCACAATTACAGAGGACTATCACAGGACTGATGGTACAATACACCACAATTACAGAGGACTATCACAGGACTGATGGTACAATACACCACAATTACAGAGGACTATCACAGGACTGATGGTACAATACATCACAATTACAGAGGACTATCACAGGACTGATGGTACAATACACTGCCATTACAGAGGACTATCACAGGACTGATGGTACAATACACCACAATTACAGAGGACTATCACAGGACTGATGGTACAATACACTGCCATTACAGAGGACTATCACAGGACTGATGGCACAATACACCGCCATTACAGAGGACTATCACAGGACTGATGGCACAATACACCGCCATTACATAGGATTATTGCATGACTGAAGGTACAATACACCGCCATTACAGAGGACTATTGCAGGACTGAAGGTACAATACACTGCCATTGTGAGAGGTACAGGGGCGGTATGCTGCTGCTATTGTTCCCTGACCATGCTGATCTGCATACACAAGAGACAGGCCACAAAAGACCGCAGAGAACAATGCATGTGGCATGCTACCTAAATGGTGATTGATGTGGATTGGCCAGTGACCATTTTCGAGATGGTCATATTTGCTTCCTCCCCCTCATTATCCTCCTCCTCCTCCTCCTCCTCCTCCTCCTCCTCCTCCTCCTCCTCTTCCTCCTTCTCCTCCTCCTTCTTCTTCTTCTCTTCTTCTTCTTCTTCTTCTTCTTCTTCTTCTTCTTCTTCTTCTTCGCAATTTTTCGCAATTCTTTGCAATTCTTTGCGATTCTTCTTCGGAATTATTTCTTCTTCTTCTTCTTCTTCTTCTTCTTCTTCTTCTTCTTCTTCTTCTTCTTCTTCTTCTTCTTCTTCTTCTTTTCCCCCACTCTTTCTTCTCCTCCTCCTCCTCCCATATTTCCTCCTTCTCTTCTTCCGCCTCCTCCTACGCATCCTCTTCCTGTGTGCTATGATAGGGAAATCAGCTGGCATTGGATCCATACAGTCTGCATGGCAGTGTCGTCTGATGCTGGACAAGAATAGCAGGAGAAAGATGCAGGTGGCATGGGGGGAGGGGGGGGGGGCTGTATATGCAACAGTACTGCAGGACTAGGATGTACAATATGCGTTCAGGTTTCTTTGGCTGGTTGGTTGGTGGTAGGTTCTGTGTGTGGTCATTGCTTTCTGACTGCTTCCATCTGCATACAAAAGAGAAGAGTGAACATGGCAAGGGAGGGATGTAGGGTGGCATACTGATGTTTTTTTGATGTGTGGATGTTATGTGTGGTTCCGGATTTGTTATGGTACTGCGGGGCTTTGTAATGGATTGTGTCGTATTGGATCGGATTGAGTTTTATTGTATTGTATCATTTTTCGTTGTGTTGTAATGTCCAGGACGGCATTTTATTGTATTGTATTGCATTGCATGGTATTACTTTGTAGTGTAGCGTAGTGTACTATAGTGTAGTGAAGTGTAGTGTCTTGTTGTGTAGTGTTGTATAGTGTATTGTATTATATTGTTTTCTATTGTAGTGCTGTGTATTGTGTATTACAGTACATAATGTAGCGTAGTGCAGTGTTTTCAGTGTAGTGTGTACGTTAATATTAGTAAATATTGCCTGCTTAGTAGGGTATTGAAGTATTTTGTAGTGTCGTTTATGGTAATATAGTGAACTACACTGTAACTTGAGGTAGGGTAACGTGGTGGGTGTATTTGTATGATATGTTTTTTTATTATTATTATTCTTTTAATACGAGGATAATGGAATAAGCACTTATGTGCTTTTTTACATCCACTCCCCGTGTAAGTGCAGTTTTGAAAATGTCATCTGTTCCCACCAGCACATGATGGCCTACACTTACGAAAAGCGGAACAGGATTTAACGTGTGCGCAAGACATTCTGCTTGCGTTCGCACACGGGGCCTCGGTTTATAATCTCATCCGAAAGGCTTTTGGAGAGAGTGGAGTCAGCACAGCTGTTAACTTCAAGAGAAACATCCCCTCGAACGGGAATCGAACCCGGATCGTGAAAATGTGTTATGTGATGTAGTTTTCTGTAGCGGTGTAATGTAGTACTACGTATAATGTGCTGTATTTACTGTAGTGTAGAAAAGTAGCAGGATGGACTGGGTCAAAAATATTCCACAATGGCAAAACACAGGGGAATGGGGTAGAAAAAATTCACTACAGAATTTGCAAATACTATTATTCCAAGCAAACTTCTTTTTTATATTCTTCTTGTTTTTCTTTTTATCAGTTCGTGGATATAGATTAAACATTCTTGTGGGGTTTTGCTTTACATTCAGTCACCGTGTGTATGCAGTTTTCTAAATTTTGCCATCCCTTCCGAGCATATGTACCCTACACACTCCTTATCTCTGCCGGCCTAATCCTGCACGATTTTCTTGTCTTCTGTCTCAATATCAAACATCTCTGCTACCCCCCTCCTCCTCCCCTCCCCGTATCATTATCTTGTAATGCCTGCCCCCACCCCCTCCTCCCTCCTCCCCACTCTCTTTACAAGGCGGTTGACCCCTCTCTCTCTCTGACATCAGATGATGTACAGATGTATGAAGCATCATGGATAGGAAGCAGATGCAAGACGGATGGATCTGGAATGAGGAAACAAACACAAAGTGTGTCCCCTTTCTGCCTGGCGCTGTTTTGATGGCTGTGTACCCTGGAACATTTCATACAAGGGCGGTACAGCACAGTGGTCAGAGCACTCGCTTTTACTAAACTAAGGTTATTATTTTATACATTTATCTGTCTATTCTGTCATTCCTTTCTCTCGAGGATAATAGACTAATAAGTTTTACAACCTGACCCCGTGTGTGCAGTTTTGTCAATTTTGTCAACTACTCTCACTAGCGTACAATGGCCTAATCTTTGAAAAGCAGAACGGTTTTAACGTGTGCACAAGATAATCTACATGGCAGGCAATCTGCACTTGCATGTTACTCAGTCGTAGCATGCTCACTTTAACCTTTTCTTTCTCTCCTCATTGTATACTCCTCCGTATGACGTTTCTTTTATGTGATTTGTTTTTGTTCTAAGCCAATCAGTTCTCAATCCATCTTTAACATCATCCATATGATAACACCATAGTCCTCCCTCTCATACCCTACCCCGCGCCCCCTGCTCTGTTACGGAAGTGTGACGTCTCTTTCGACGTCAGAAGGCTTCTAAATAAATGTTTTCAAAGGATGGGTCTAGGGTTTCTTTTTCCCTTAAAACGGGTGGTGACTGCAAACGATGCATGCATTGTGCAGGACATTTTGTATACACTTGCATTTTTTCCAGCACGTTCAAGCTAAAATTTATATATATATATATATATATATATATATATATATATATATATATATATATATATATATATATATATATATATATATATATATATATATATATATATATATATAAATATAAAATTGCACTTTATAGAGTGAAGAAGAAGAAGAAGAAGAAGAAGAAGAAGAAGAAGAAGAAGAAGAAGAAGAAGAAGAAGAAGAAGAAGAAGAAAAAGAAGAAGAAAACAAGAACAAGAAAAAGACCACACAAAAAAACTGACGAAGAAGAATGCTAAACAGAAAAAAAAGGGAAAAAGAAAAATAATGCGACTAATTGAACAAAAACAGAGAAGAAGGAAAAAAAGGATAGAAAATAGAAGAAGAAAAAAGACGAAGAAGAAAGAAGAAGAAGAAGAAGAAGAAGAAGAAGAAGAAGAAGAAAAGAAGAAGAAGAAGAAGAAGAAGAAGAAGAAGAAGCAGCTTCAGTCCAACATGGAAGCAGTCAGATAGTCTCCCCTTTAGACTCCTTCAGGCAGGTTAAGCACGACTTTCACAACTTTTTCTGACAGCTGAGTGTCAGTGTAGGTAACAGCACCATCCCCTTTGTCTGTCTGTCTGTCTGTCTGTCTGTCTGTCTGTCTGTCTGTCTGTCTGTGTCTCTCTGTCTCTCTGTCTGTCTTTCTGTCTCTGCCTCTGCCTCTGTCTGTCTCTCTCTGTCTATCTCCCTATATAATTCCCCGTCTCTGTCTGTCTGTATCTGTCTTTCTCCCTCTTATTCCCTGCCTCTGTCTCTGTCTGACTGCCTGTCTGTCCGTCTGTCTGGCTCTATCTCTGTCTCTCTCCCTTTCTGTCTCTATGTCTCTCTGTCTCTGTCTCTGTCTCTGACTCTCTCTCTCTCTCTCTCTCTCTCTCTCTCTCTCTCTCTCTCTCTCTCTCTCTCTCTCTCCTCTCTCTCTCTCTCTCTCTCTCTCTCTCTCCTCTCTCTCTCTCTCTCACAGAACATGTCTGACACACTCCTAATCCCAAAAGGTTTCAGCTTTGAAACAGCATGCACGTGCATTGGGCATCTTATGCTAGTTCAAGAACAAAGGGATGTCAACGTTCAGTCAAAGCCAAAATCCAAACTTTTATTTTCGGATGGTTAATTAAATAAGCAGTGCAATTCTGTTCTCTTCCTCAAGCCATCCATTTAAGAAAAAAAAAAGCATACATATGAATAAAAGCATCCAGAAAATGAGCTATTCAAAATCAAACAAAGAGAACAACTATGCACCCACTAACGAGGGAAAGAAAAAACCTAAATAGCAGTACGAAAAAAAGGAAAGAAAACAAACTGCTGCCAATGGGTACCTGCCCTCTTCAGGGTCAGGAAGATTACTAAAGCAACGAGGGAGAGGAGATGGGCGCCGCCCTCAATATGCTGGCCCCTAGAGAACCTGAGTTATCTGATGCCTCGCTCCCCTATGACCACATAGGTTTGGGGACACCTTTACCTTTACCTGTTGTACCTCGCCATGGTTCCCGTCTATACTGTAGGATGAAAATGATGAATGTTCTAACTTAATATATCGTTTTGCTTGGTAGCTGTATTCATTATTCTTCCGAGTTTGGATCATCTGTGCTGCAAGAACTAATCTATAGATTATTTCACGTGAAGAATAGCCATCTTTAATCAGCATCAGAACCAACATATTATTTGAAAGAGTCAACTTCATCCAAGGGGATGGGAAACCTCAGTGGTCAGGGCTCATGTGCTCATAAACACTCATGTACTTCTTTTGTACAGCCAGTCCCCGTATGCATGCTGTTATTTATTTACTTATTTATTCATTTATTTATTTATGTCACATAATTTTTCTCTGCTGTAATTCGGCCTACTCTTCCCTGCTCTTCCTGGGGGTAAACGTCGCCACACAGGCAGCGCCTACATTTTTTTTTTCTTTTTCCTTTCTGCAACTATATTTGTCTCCAAGAAAAAAAAAAGATGGACTGATCTTTTTCCAAGGGGATATGAAAGCTCATTGGTCAGTGGCCATGCACTCATAAACACTCATGTACTCTTTTGTACATCCAGTCCCCGTCTGCATTCGTGTTTGCAAATGTTGTCATTCTCTCCCACAGACACACAAAGGCTTAATCTTCTTTTTTTAAAAATGTGGCACAGGTTTTAACGTGTGAGCAAGACGTTTTGCGTGCGTTAACACACAGCTCCTCTGGTTATGGTCTCATCTGAAGGACTTTCGGGAAGAGCAAACCCGGCATTGATGTTACCTTCAGGGGAAAATCCCCTTTAACTGGTCAGACCCACTCACAACCACATTGCCCTCCTTATTTTATCTATAATGGTCCTGATTTTGTTTTGTTAATATAAAGTACAGCTTATCGTTTTTAATAAAGTCACGTACTTGAGAATACCCAAATAGCCACTTACATAAAATGAAAGAAAGCACTTATCTGAAAGTGATCTCTCTCTCTCTCTCTCTCTCTCTCTCTCTCTCTCTCTCTCTCTCTCTCTCCTCTCTCTCTCTCTCTCTCTCTCTCCTCTCTCTCTCTCTCTCTCTCTCTCTCTCTCTCTCTCCTCTCTCTCTCTCTCTCTCTCTTCAAATCACATACCCAAGAAACCACATTCAAAACAGATCTATCAATACAATATAAACAATTTCCTCTTGTTTCTTTCTACTTTTTTTTCTTTGTGGGAAAGGAGGGGAGGCGAGAAAAGGGGACTGCTGTTTTGGAATTGCTTGTTGTTTACTTGTTTGTTTTGCTTTTATTTTGCAGTTGGTTTCCAAACGGGGTGAGGGGGTGGTCTTTGTTTCTCTGTTTTTCAGTTTCCTTATGTGTATGTTTCCCCGAAGCTCGTATTTCAGCTGATAGCAGGTGTACAGCTGCGTTAAACCGGCAACTGCTTCTGCTACAGGCTTAAACAGGCTTGACCAGCAGATGTGTCCCGAGAATAGCTTGACCTAGTTGCAGATCCCCCCCCCCCTTCTCTGTTTGCTTTCTCCCCTCCCCACTCCACCCTATCTCCAGATCAGCCTCAAATCTCTCTGTCTCTGTCTCTGTCTGTCTCTCTGTCTCTGTCTCTGTCTCTGTCTCTGTCTCTGTCTCTCTCTGTCTCTCTCTGTCTCTCTCTGTCTCTCTCTGTCTCTGTCTCTGTCTCTGTCTCTCTCTCTCTCTCTCTCTCTCTCTCTCTCTCTCTCTCTCTCTCTCTCTCTCTCTCTCTCTCTCTCTCTCTCTCTCTCTCTCTCTCTCTCTCTCTCTCTCTCTCTCTCTCTCTCTCTCTCTCTGTGAGTAAGTGTGTGTGTGTGTGTTTGTGTGTGTGTGTGTGTGTGTGTGTGTGTGTGTGTGTG